>VXAV01000986.1:328730-361208 GCA_013399715.1 Alectura lathami
TTTTTTTTTTTTTTTTTCCTGAGCAATAGCACAGCCACCGCCTGCATACTAAGCACCCTGCAGCACTCTAATTATCCAGCAGCACACGCAGCCCTTGCTTTTGCTGATGACTGGAGGAAACTGCTGGGAAGGCGGACAGAGATTAGAGAGAGACTATGGGCACTGATAACAGGATGCAGCATCCGGCCCACCAGGTTAAGCCTGAAACCCCTCAGCAGTGTTGACTGGAGTGCTGGGGTTGAATGGTAGTACTGGAAGCATGAGGATCTTACCCTGGGTCTCACTAATCTGTCGTCTCATTGAGGGGTGGTGAGTTCCTTCCACCATGTGACAGAAGAGGCTGTGATGGTGACAGCGAGCAGTGAAGCCTCATCTGCAGAGTTATGGATTAGTCCCACATCTCACCAGTCATACACCGGCAACTGGACACTCCTGAACTGTGCAGACTGGGATACAAAGAACCAGGAGGACTGAGCTGAGCAATGGGACAACACATTTTGATGGTGTCCTCTGTGAGCTGTCCTCTGATAGAGATTTTTTTGCCAGATTGATAGACCAATAAATAAATAAATAAATAAATAAATAAATAAATAAATAAATAAAAATTGGGCTGCTCTCTTTCCTCTTATCAGTTATTCAGCAAACACAAACTGGATATCTGCAGTGGTTGTTTCTCATTTGATCTTCTTTGACTCCTAAAGCTTGAATCATTACCCTACTGGGGTCTCAGAGGATCCTGAAAGAAAGTCTGAGACAATAATGCTGAAATGAGCTAACTCAGAGCTGAAATCCCATCAGGTTTCAGCCAAAGGAATAGATGAGGGAATTCTTCACTCTAAGAGGTTGCATTATGGATGCCAACCACAGAAAACCGAGTCCTGCCAGCAAAGGTTGCATGGCCAAAGTCCAGTTCTGTGTAATGCAGGTTTTCAAAATGAAGACAGCCCCTGGCAGAGGCAGACTCACCCACAAGAGATGCAGAAATCAGTGGAAGGAGAGAATAATTCAAGGCTGGAAAGGACCTTTTAGGTCAGTCTAATCTGAGCTCCTGCACCACACATGGCAGTAAATCACAGCTAGTGGTCCCTGCATAAACTATGTTGATCTCTCCAGAACTTCCTTCTACATCCATTTTTGATGACGGGACCACCTACTGTCCCTTTGGGGTGAAGAATCCAGTACCTCCTCCTGCAGGTTATTCCAACAGCTGTACGCTAACCTTGCACAGACTGAAGTGTGGTGTCATGCCTCCTTCAATTTCCTCCTCAATGGGCAAAGCACTCTACCATCTTTCCTTGCAAAGAGGGAGCCTTACAATCACAATTGTCCCCATTCTTTCTAATGGGTCCAGCTGGATGTCCTGTTTAAGCTGAATGGCCTCTTATTTCTTCATTGAGTAGAAGCAGCATTGAGATAGGTAGCCACAAACAATGCTGTTGTAGTCAATCTTCCCTCCACAGAAGCATCAGGAAGATTTGCTGTCATCTAAAATGCCTCTAACTATTTTAAAACACAAAGAGATGCACATTTTCATCTTTGAAACCAGCCTTGCATGATGTATCTAAGCTACTGTTTATTACACTGGCAAGAGCAATCTACTGCAGACTCAACAAATGTAAAACAGACTATCTGTTCTTTTCTTTCTTCTCTTCTTCTGTTTTCACTTTTTTCCTTTCTTTTTTTTTTTTTTTCCCTTTTTGTAGAAGCAATAAGCTCTGAATAATCTCAACATCACCATTGGCTTTATTGGTTAATCAAAAGCCTTTCTTTTTTTTTTTTTTTCTTCTGAACATAAGCCAAGCTCTTAACTTCATATATAATGGGCAGATATTTTGTACAAATGCTCTTTTTTTCATTCTCATAAGCTAACTCTGCTATGGATAATGGCTTCTTTCTCCCGCTGAAGTGGGTTCTTTATCCACCTATAGTTTCCAGCTGATTTAAATCTCTGTTTTTTTCAAGATGTAAAGACAGACAATCCCTAAGCAGGGGCCAGCCCACATCTGTCCTGGAGCTCTCTCCCCTGGCTTTCACTGGGAGATTTTACCCCATTGTACATGAGATTATGGATATTGTTGTTTATATATGATCAAATATATATATGTATGTGTCTACATATTTGCTTAAGTCCCAGTGAATGTCCATCATACCTTGAACCCACAGAGCTCTCACACTACCAAGGTTACTCCTTGGTACAAAGTCAAAAAAGTGACCCATCTGACATGTCAGTATGTGTGCTGATAGCAGGATGGTGGATTCACAGTGCAACATTTTGGAAAAGAACTGGACAAAATGAAAGTGCCAAGGAGTAACTCTTCTAGACAGACCTTCCCAGCAAGTGGACACTTAACCCTGCTCTGTGCTGAGCATGAAGTTATCAGGAAGAAGGGGCTGGCTATAAGCCAGGCTTTCACAGGTAAGCAACAAGAGTGTGAGCTCTTCAGGTAGATTTGAAAGCACCCATCTTCTGGAAAAAAAAAAAAAAAAAAAAGGAAAAATAAAACAACCACTTCATAGATGAATGTTATGAATGTTTTTCACTCCCAGCTTGGATTTTTTTTTTCATCTTCCATGCTCTTTTTTTTCTGAGCTCATTACTGCCTTGGCTGCTAATCCCTTTCACGGCTCTATCCCTCATCGTCAGGGGCAGTTTAGCAGTCCCTTTGCTTGTGAAAGGGCCTTCAGATCTGGGATCATAGAACATTAATTATAGATCTGCAGTATCAACTCTGCTACTTGCCACACACTCAAGCTGCAGGAAATCAATGGCCAGTTTGTGACAAATGCTGGCTGTGACTTAAAGCTGCTTCAGAAAGAGGAGTCAGAAAACCTCTGCATGTCTTTTAGGAGAGAGGTCTGATATGTGGGAGGTCACAGATGGTTTGTGACACCACTATTAGGAAGGAAAGGGCTGGCTTTCCACTATCAGCTCGGTCCATGTGTGATGCAGTGGTGGGGTTATCGCTGCACTCAAGCACTTTGGAGCTTGCAGCACGCAGAAGGAGTAGCCCTGAAGCCACACCGAAGCTTCGAAGAGCAGCATCCTGGCCGCGTGAAAGTGAGGTTTCACCAAGCCAGCAGAACTGGTCTCAGAACCTTTTGACCTTGCCCTGACACCATGTACTTCTTGTCAATCTGTCTCTTTCACAACACATTGGTGTGCCAGTTCAGACACCTAGAGAGGAAGAAAACAAACCTAACCAAAAAGAAGGCTGGCTTTCTACCAGATTCATGTCTTGAACAGGTTCAGCACAGGGACAGATAAATATCCACACCAGAACAGAGTGAAGTGTATCTGTACATGAAATATCTGGAGGGTTTGTTAGTTTAACATAGTTCTCTTCTCTGAGCAGCATCTCCTGCCTTGCACTAACTGGTTCCCAAATTCCTACCAAACTTCAAGCCATCCCTTCTGCCCTCAGGTCTCCAAGGGAGACAACACTAGAAGAAGGTTTTACAGCATGTGTATGGCCAGGTAGGAAGCTAATGGCAAAGGCAGGACCAGAAACCAAGTCTCCAAAGGCCTCAGCATTCTCCTCTTCCTCCCAGTTGACATCAGGTCCCATCTGGATAGATATGCACACCAGGTCCTCAAAGAAAGGAGAGTTCAGGGCTTTCTGCTCTTTAGACTGAGACAGACAATGAGAAGCCAACAGCAGGACAGAGGTAGAAGATATTCTGCGGGGTCTCGCCCAAAGCTCCTTCCAGAAATAGAGTTTCTATCCACTGTCACTGCAGAAGGTGTAAACATTCAGGGACCTGTGTTCAGCTGAGCACATCCTGAAGTTAGAACAAAGAGACAGAGTATTGCTGCCCCCTCCTGCTTCAAACAATATACTGCTTTTCACTTTACCAAAGCAAAGGTACCAGTGGAGTGGAGTCCCTGGCATCTCCTCTCTTAGCTGTGGTGCACTAAAAAGTGACATTTCTCTATGGTCTGCTCCATACAAAGCCATCCACTGCTTTAAGCTTAGCAGCAGCCCATAAATACCAAGGACCAAGAGACTGGAACCTCTTGGGTATATCCCCCCCTACCACACCAAAAAAAAAAAAAAAAAAAAAAAAAATCACAAGAGGGGGAAAGTCCCTTTGTGAGAAGCTCTGTGTGATAGAGCATTTGCTTGAAGCAAAGAAGCAGGATTCCATCTTCTTGCCAGGGCTAGCCTTCCCCTCAGCTTTGTAGTGCAGTGCCTGGGATGTGGCTCAGTTGCCTCCTGTTAACTGCCAGGCAATGTGCCCCAGAGAAGGGTCAGGATCTTTCAGGAAGAGGCTAACATTCTTGGAGGGAGAAGCCACCACCTCGTGCTTTCCTGCACTCTATCGCAGCGCGTTGCTGCCATCGTGAGTTCAGAGGGAGAGGCTGTGCAGGGAAGAGAGGCACGGAGATATATGGGCAAAGGTACTAAATGACTGCCTGGAGTGGGAGGGAGCCAGCACTTCAGTTATTTCATGGAGCCTTGCAGAAGCAAGTGAGGAGCAAGGGCCTGGAACGACAGAATTCCTTTCTCTAAGTCCAAGGGAATGCAGAGGAAGATCTGCAAATCAGATGTGCCAGCGTCCTCCCTAATGCAGGCTCTGAGCCATTCTGATTTGTTTCAAATGTCCCAAAGGAGCGATGGAGACTGTCCCACAGTCCAGTGGAAACCTCTGGAGGAAGAATAAGATGATATATCTATATATATATATATTTCTGTTTGTGGGGAACATAGCCTTGGAAGGCCAAAGGCAGAAGTTCTTGACATCTGCACAGTCCATAACTCAGGGAGCCAAAGTGCTGTGTTTCTAGCAGAAGTGTTTTCCTCCCAACCATTCAAGAGGCATTTCAGCTACATGCAAGTAAATGAAGAGTGCAAATTAAACCAAGGCTAAGAAAAATTTTCCATCCCTCAATATTAGTCCCTTCACACTTCTCAGTATTCAATATCGCAGCCCCATCAGTTTTCCAGTCACCCGTGGTGTCTCCCAGGACTATGAGGCACATATAAACAGGACAGGAGAGATCAAAATTATTTCTGATACAAAAGGCAAATGGGGAGAAAATCAAAACCTTTCACATCAGCCTCAGACATTACAAGAAAGCTGCAGAAGAGATTTAATTCAGTTATTTTTCTCCTTCAGAAACAGCCCTTAACTACCTGTGCTGATTTACCTGGGAACATCAATTAAGCATACTGATTTGCTCTTAAACAATTAATCCAATTACTTCATTAGACATAAGGGTTTTAGCGAGGGAGCCTTGGGACGTTCAATGCAGATAAGTCTGAGAAAGCTCGCCGACGTTAATGACATGCACTCTGTGTTCAGGAGGTAGATGTCGAACAGAAACCTCTATCCGAAGAGCAGATCCTGACAGCAGTACAGAAGCGGGTCTGGCACCAGCTCTGCAAAGAAGTAAGCATTTCTAGCTCAGCTACAAAAGGTTTTCTGGGGTCTTTGCTTCACTCTACTACCTGAATAATTACTATTTCTCCATGGAGAAGGGAAAAATAAAAATCCCACTCTGGTTCCTACTCGAGCATCGTCTGTGGTGTGACATTTCCTAGGAAGCTTGAGCTTAAATGCAATGCTATAAGCTCTACTGTATGATGGCTCCTTTGTGGTTTTCTGAGAGACTCTGCTTCTGGAGTAATGTGAATATTATCAGGCTTTCAATTTTCTTTCTTCATTTTCAAGTTTATAGCTTTTGTGGTTACAGTGAAAGCCTGGAAGTAAGTATTAAGGGTTAGTTATTATCCATTGATAGTTTGATGGTTTGCTTGGAGGGGAGGATGCTCAGCATTTCCTCTTTTTTAGCTACACATCCTGCTGAGTGGCCACTCACTCAAATCACAGCACCTCATTCAGTTTCTTCCACACCACAAACGAGACCACAGGTCCATTCTCACAAAGAAGTTTGCTGGAGGGACTGCTCACTCAGTTCAGGATCAGCTCCATTGGGCCCCGTGACAAGGGGAGGGCTTGCCTGGAAGCACTAGGGCTTCTTCGACCACAGAGCAGCCCAGCATCCTAATCCCACCCTAGACAAAACTCCAGGCAAAATATTATTGCTAGTGCAACATGGATCTGGCCTTCTGGCTGTGCCCAACATGGGGTCCCAGAGGAAATAGTCTCTAAATGCAGGTGGGATGGAGGAGCTAGGAGATATGTCCCTGTGTGCACCCCCTTTACTCTCAGGGTATGAGACTCGGCTGTCATTGAAAGTCAACCTGAGTAGTTGCTTAGCTCAAACAGCCAATTTTTCACTCTCACTTGCACTTTCATAGAGTGTTTGGTCTGTCTCAGCAGAGAGGTTTTATTGCTGAGATGGTTACTTCAGCCTTGTCTCAATTTGCTTTTAGACTAACAAGCAATGTAGCTGCAAATTATAAAAGATGGAAAACAACAATAACCAAGGCTCTGCCTTTCTCCCCGTCCCTCCTCCCCTCAAAGAGGACGCTGAAAGATTGAAAGTGAGTCATTTAAAGATCATTCTAGGTCACAAAGACCTTTTCCTAATGCACTGTAAATAAAGGAAGGAAGGCTTTGTGATTACAGCACTGGACTGGGACCTTGGTTCAGATTCCTGATCAGCTGCAGGCTTCATCTATTAATTACAGAACTCCAGGGGATTAATTTCTACGCAAATGGGTCTATTCTACACAAAAGTTTCTATTCTTTCCTAACTGTTGATTCTATTTAGGTGAGCATTTCTCTGGATAGAGATTGTCTTTTCAGGGAGAGAGGATCACCAGGTACCCATGCTACGCCCATCAGCAGGCTGTAAGTCCCCACTGCAATGAGCAGCAACCATTGAACTACAACACTCCCTGGCCCACAACCACAATCCCTTAAGATTTTAGCCAAAAGAGATTTTTCTTTGGGGCATTAGTCATTTGTGACTGGAATCACCTTGTTCATACTTGGGATGGGTGAAGTATTTGTAGGAAGAGCTCATTTCTGTAGGAGTATAATCATAGTATCTAAGGGATGAACATGCTTTTTGAGCACAGAATCTGTTCTTCACATTGGAAACAGAGCTCAAGCAAAGACTAGTTGGGATCAGTTTAGCAGGAGAGACTTTGACACTGCAAATCCCGAGTTCAAACCAGATTTGCATCCCTGCAGAACCAAGGGAAGGCTGACAAGCCAAACGCACGTGTGCTCTGGCCAAATGGTGATGGCCACAGGAATATCACGATGGCATCTGAGCATGAGATGGGTGTGAGCTGTAAGGAGGAAGTGGAACGACTTGGGAAAACATGAAAGGGGTTAACAGGTTAATGGACAACGGAGCGGAGGAAAAAATATTCAGTGGCTGGGAAAAGCTCCCTAAACAGTCTCTTGGATGCATGGCTGTTTTCAAAGGGAAATGCTGGAAGCAGCTGTTCCTGGAGATATTTTCAATTTCAGGGAGGCTGAATGTTATGGGACATGCTGAAGGGAACATCAGCATCAGCGGGGAGGACCATGTCACTCCCACGTGTTATTTATCTGCTTTTCTCCTCTCCCACTAATAGTTTCTCCCCTTGGTTTTGAATGCCAAAGCACAGCAGACACCCGGTTATGTAAAGAAAACGCCACAAGCAGATGTGTTTGACAAACCCGCTACATCCCTTAGAAATGGTGTTTTGCCCCTTCTTCTGTTTGGGAGGATGTACACTCACTGTACAGTGAACACTTCTGTGCAAATACCTCCTTTTCAGAGGCTCCTCCTGGAAAGAAGTACCCTAGAAGAACCCTAAATCCTTGTGTCATGAAAGAAGGAGCATTCCCACTTTACCAGTAAGAAAACTGAGGCACAGAGCATTTAGCTCATAGTCTGGATCCAGGGCAGGGCTAGGACTGGGGATCCAGAAGTCTTGGTAACCTATCCTCACTTCCTTCAACTCCTTCCCAGTCTCAGCAACAAATAGGATCAGCAAACAACAGAGCTTAAAGAGACTTTGCAAGATCATCTAAACCTTTCTTTCTGCTTAAAGCCAGACCTTCCACATCCCTTTTATTCTCAGCTAGCATCAATGTATGTTGTTTATTTTTAAAAAGCTCCAGCTTTTAAAGCCCTCAATCTGTCTGAATTTTCTTCCCCTGTTCCTGGATTTTAATTAAGTTAAATGAGCAGCGAGAACATTTCCTCTCATCTTTAGCTTTCTCCATTCTGCCTTTAAATAGAAGAAGCAGGCAGAGATACAGGGATTTTTAATTGTCCAAAGATACCACAGACAAATTGGTTAGTTGTTGCTGACTCTCAGATTCACTGCTGTTGTTTTTTCCTGTATAAAAAATAAAAAAGGCCATGCTAGAGGAATACTTATGAGCCCGAACAATGGGGAAATGGCTTGTAAAAGTATCTACAACAAAGCATACCACAGACATATCTATTTGCTAAGGAGCAGGACCAAGTTGCTGAATCTCTGGAGCCACTGATGTATGCAGTAATAGTGTGAAATCAAGCTCCAGAATAAAATGTGCAGTCAGGCAGAGAACCAAATGAAATGTCATTGTGGGATACAAATGAAAAATTATCAAAGGATAAAATGAAACCCATCAAAACACAATGTCCTTCAGTTTGTTGTTTTTATTTTAATTCAGAAACATTTGGGTTTCATCTCCAGCCAGGCCCTAAATAGAGGCAGACTTGTGTGCTGTATTTAAGTCATTCTTTCCTAGCTCTTTTGTTCTTCAATTTTTCTCTTTTTAAGGTCATTTTTAAAAGTGATTTAAAAAAAAAGAAATCCTTCTTCCCTTCTAATCCGAGCATTTTGCCTTGTGCCTGCAGGATCAGCTCTCAAACCCTGCATGTTCAGCCCCTGCTCTCTGACCACCTACACTGGACGTCCTGATCGCTTCACCTCCAGCATCCTTGTGCTAAGCCCAGAGTCTGGGCTGAGACAAGAGGATCTGTGTAAGAAAGATATCTAGGCTTTCTATCCCTAGAGGAGAATTCACTTGGTCCCTATCTTTTCCTTTCTTCTCTGCCTTCCAGTGGTCAATTCTTTGAAAGAGTGATTGCCCCAGTTTTAAACATTTACACATTTCTCCTTTAGCTGTGGATGCCAGCCGCAAGGATTTGATTACATTTTTGCTTGCTGGATTTCTTAGGGCTCCCTGTACTATGAAGTTGCGTCCCTGCATCCTCAGAGGGACTTGCGACTTGCAGACAGGAGTGAAGTTGGGGTTGTATCTTGAACAGACACTGCCTGCTGACTCCCTTGGGCAAGGAGGGGAGAGTTAGTTGTGTTTGACTGACAGAGATGGCAAATTATTTGCTCAAGGTGATTTAACTTATCAAGAACATTTGGATTATGCAGATGTCCTTCTCCCTGTCTGTTCTAGTAGATCACCTTTTATGTACTCTTGATCTTGGTGGCACATACCTTGAAACACTGGCTCTTGGTGCAGACGAGGTAGAGAGATTCAGGAAAAATCTCCACTGCAGAATGTAGGGGGAGCTAATGGGGGATGAAAGCTCAGAAGTACCCTAGTGTTCAGCACTATGGTTGTTGACCGGGATGTTGTCCATCAGACAGTGAAGCACACTGTGAGCACACATTGTTCTAGCTGTGTCTTGAACCAGCCATGCTACAACTCACTACAGAAAAGCACAGGATTGCCTCTGTTGAAGTCAAGGATTTGGACATGTAGCTCTTTTTCTGTTGATGTTTTATCCTGCGGACATCCAGAAACATCATCCGAGAAAGATCACACAGTCACTCCTTCTTAAACATATTTCATAGAACAAATCAGAAAACGGCTTGAGTTGGAAAGGACCTTAAAGATCATCTAGTTCAAACTCCCCTACCATGGCCAGGGTTGCCAACCACTAGATCAGGTATCTTATTTTATTGCAGTCATTTCCTGACTCAGTTGGGTAAGATGTTCAGATATTCTGCTTTTTTTTTTTTTTCACCACAGAGATCATTTTCAGCATGTAGGATTGTGTTGCCATGGTTATTTTACTATTGCAGTTTGCCTTTGTGTTTGTTTCAAATCCAAATCCAATTCTTCACATGTAACCAAGTGTTCTAACATAAAGATATCACAATTGTTTTTTCCTAGCCAATATCAAGCATCATTTTATTTAGGTAAAAGGAGAGCTGATGCATACTAATGTATACAACATTCAATTCATTTCTCTAAAGCAAACTTAGTAGTTAGTGAAAACTCAGCTACTGAGCTTTTGGGTAAATTTAGGGAAGATACATGCTGGCTGAGGCCACTAAATAAATTTCTAAGAGAACATGCTACTGCAGAACATAACATGAATAGTGAACAGTTGTTGCAGACAGAGTTTTGGGGTTAAACTATTTAAACCTCTTTCATTTGGGTTGATTTCCTACGTCCCGGCATAGGATTTGGGAGAGACCATGTTGGTCAGAGATTCAAGATGCTATTCCCTTCTGCTGAGGTGGAAGTATACGCAGAAAACGACTATTAGATCCTGCAAACATGATCTAACAGACTACAGGGAAAAAATGAGGCTTAAGAAATCAACTTTGAAGGTGAAAAATTAGCCTGTGATAAAGAGACTCATAAAAAAAAATAGAAGCCTTGAACGGTCTGGTGTAAAATTAAGGACACAAGTAAATTGTAAGCACTTTTATTGTACATCATGTTGGGAAGTGAAGGGAAGGGAAGGGAATATGGAAGCTCCCATCACTTCTCTGATTTGTTTCTGTCTTGAGAATTAATTGTGTCCATCAATCCAACATGAAGAGGCAATCAAAATGCTTGCAAAATTTATATGAATCATGTGAATGGCCTGGAGATAAAAAAGACATTCTATCTAGCCCAGAGTACTTTGTATTTCACACACAAGTAGTAACATTTATTTTACAGCAAGAAAGCCAACAGGAACTAAGCAATTTTAAGTAGTCCCGAGGGAAAGCATGGTAGCTGTATCTCTGAGAACAACATGCCTGTGCTTACGGGCGTGTTAAACAGAAAATGAGAGCCATGAAGTCCCCTGCATAACCTCCATACAAGGCACAATAATAATAAAAGTGGAGAAGTGAGTAAAAGGAAGATTATAGCGGAAACAGGAATCTAACTGGTAGGAGTGACAGGACTGTGAGATACAGCAGGTACTGAAGGAAGAGGTTCAGGTGGAGGTGCTGACAAGAGATGCATCAGAGGCTAATTTCAAAGTGTTCAGAGCTGGGATGATCTGGGTAGGACCAGTTATCAGAGGTGTGTGAGGAGTATCCATGAGGTCCCTTGGTTTGTTCAGCCCAGAGAAGAGAGGACTGAGGGGAGGTGTCATGGTGGCCTACAGCTTCCTCAAGAGGGGAGCATCCTTCCGTCAGAAGCAGGGAATGCAGGGACATCATCCCCATCCACCTGCTTGAAGGGAGCTCCCTCTGAACCAGATGTTGAGGTGCAGTGGTCCCCTCATCAGTCTGAGTCCGTGAGCAACGCTGCCCCATCCCAGGGCCTTTGGAGAGTGACTCTTGAGTCTAGTGGGGACTCCTCTCCATTTCTAGGCACTGCTACAGTGCAAAATCCCAGCAGCCCTTTTCCTTCACCATCCCAGCCCTGGGCTGTTCGACACCACAACCTCCTGTCCTCTCCACCAAGCCCTCTTGGCTCTGGAGCTGTAAAAGAGGAATTGTTGTTGCAGGAGGCATGCTCAAGGCAGTGCTGCTTCCCTCCCCCATCTCCCCCTTCTCTTTCACAGCCGTAAATACATGCACACATATTTGTCTAATGCATGGGCTTCTTCTGCCCTCGTCTGGCTGCATGCTGCATTGCGAAGTGCCCAGTTTTCAAAATCACACTCAAGAGTCTCAGAAGCAGCTCAGTTTGAACGGAGGAGGGTTTTTCTCCTTGCTGACGCTCAGAAACCATTTGTTGTAGTCCGTTTGTCCGACTTCAGTAAACAGAGTGCTGGCAGTATGAGGCTGGAGACAGCTTGAGCCAGGGCTCAGCAAGGGGCTGCCCATGTGGTAGCTGAGAGTTTAGATTTTAATAAGGAAGATATCAGAAATGTGAAAAGAATTTCCAAGACAGAGGACTGACGTGTGAATCTTTAGTGGTAAATAGAGTGGATAAAGTGATTTACTCTTGACAGTGATAGGGTCTAGTGTGGGCACCCAGTACATGGGACACTAACCTGTATGGATCCACTGTTCAATACTGGATGAGTAAAGCGGAAAAGTCCTTCCACAAAATATAGTATTTAATGATGGGAAATACTTCAGGTTTGTAATTTTGCTGAGACCTTACTGCATTTACAGCAATGCTCATTTTTAATGTCACTGTGGTGGGAATGTGAGTGAAGATACATGGAACTGAGAGTATGGGGTCCTTGAGACTGGTTGTGGGTCCACATAATGATAAAGAGTGTGTTAACAGATGGCTTTTTGGAGGATTTATCCAAGATGAAGGTGTCTTTCATATGGGTTCTGCTCTGATGGGTTACTTAGAAAACATGCTAACTTAGATTTTCCTAATAAAAAGAGTTAATTCACATTTCTCTTGCTGATTTTCTGTGAAAAAAAAAATAATAATAATAATTAACTACACTCTGCTGTAGCTTTGCACGTTTAGAGAAAAGAACCCAGCAAATTCAACAATGTAAAAAAATCAATTTCAATCATTACATTTTTAAACCACAACCTCACGATTCATTCATTTTCTCCCCATCTCTTAGGGAAAGTCTTTCCCCCATGCCTCAGTTTCCCCTCCTCAGTGAAATGAAGATACCATACTTCTACCAGCCTACTCGGATAACCAGTGGAGACAAGACCCCTCGACAGTGCAGATCTTTAGATGGAGAAGCATAGCATACATCTTCCTGGGAGGGTTTTCAGGAGAGACTTCTGAGACAGGGAGATGAAAATGTCAGCTGTTTCTTAAGGCTATACCCTCTGGCTGGTGCTCTTGGTGTTCTAAGCTGTGACCAATTCCCATCAGACATCAGGTGTATTAGCGTGGACATTGCTCTACCTGCCTCAGGTCATGTTAGCTGAGAAAATAGACACACTACACACCAGTTGTTTTGAAGCCACTGCTTGGTAAGTGCTCCTAGAATCTGGGACATGCATAAAATCATGTATTCATAGAATAATATAGGTTGGAAGGAACCTCTGGCTCAGATCAGGGCCAGCTTTGAAGATACATTGGGCTGCTCAGCACCTCATGCAGTCGAGTTTTGAATAACCTCAGGCAACGTGTGACCCCTGATTTCAAAAGCCTCATTGATTTTTTTTTTTTTAAATATATATTATCTCATCAGAATTTCCAGTTCTACAGCTTCTGTTCTTTCCCTCTTGTCCTATTGCTGTACACCTTTAAGGAAAATCCTCCTTTATCATACCTACAGGCTTCCATTGTGCATTTACAGACAGCATTAGTTCTCCCCTGAACTTCCTCTTCTACAGACTGAACAAATTCATCTCTCAGCCTCTCCACATATATCATGTGTTCCAATTTTCTGAATATCTTGGTGGCCCCTGCTGTACTTACTTCAACATGTCAGTGCTTTTCATGCTCTGGGGAGTCCAAACTAGACACAGTTTACAAATGCAGTCTCAAATGTTGAGGTGAGGGAAAGAATCACTTTCCTCAGCCTGCTGGCTCCCCTCTTGTTAGCACAACCCAGTAAATACAAGTGGCATCAGTGCAGAAAATAGGAGATGGATCTGCTGACTGTTTCTTCAAACAGTTTATAAGATTCCAGAGCCTAAGAAATATGATGGCATCTCTGAAACGCAAAGGACAGAATTCTCATCGCATTCTTCTCGGCAAGAATCCCAGCTGCCTACATGAGTGATGGCAGAGTGGGCATGCTGCTCGTTATCAAAGACACAAAGTCTTTCCATTGTCCCATCATCGTGGGAAAAGCAGTATGCAGTCCTGCAGGAAGGTCTTGGAATGTCTGCTGTCTATGGAGAGTACTAGTACCTCACAGACGGAGCACATGTCTGTAAAGGTGTGTCTGTCCAAAGCATAACCTGAAGCTGTTTCATGTCCTGCCGTGGGTTCAGGCTCTTCAAATATGCTGACAAATATCTTGTACCCACCTAAACAGGCACGGGTGACTTCTGTCTCACTTGTCTTTTAGGGAAGAGGGTTAAGCTCACAGATGGAGCAACAAGTGTGCACTTATGGGTTTCTGCATGTTAACTGATAACTGAGCTCCCATCACAGCCTCTGGAAATTCAGTAGCTCAGCTGGGTTAAGAACAACTGAGCTGATCAAAAGTAAGTGTTAATGGTGAGTGTCTTCCATAAGCCAAATCTCAACCACAGCCTGTAAACATCATTTACGCAATTAACTCAACTCTGTGGTGCAATTTGAGATGCCCCAGTGTATTCAAAACATTCCTTTGGGTTGGGTGGTAGTAACATAGGACCAACAGGAGAACGGCAAGCTTCTGAAGGGTAAATTGGAGACAAAAAAAAAAAAAGACGTTTTCTGTCATCTGCGTGTAACAGATGAAAAATATGCTTCATTTGTAAGAGAGAAGAAGTAATCTATTTATTGATAAAATAGAGTAATTTAACAAAGCTTAATCATAAATAAGACAGTGACTGAACAAGTTTCAAGATGGCAAGGCACACTTGATTATTTACTGCACAGATGGCATACACACTCATATATGATACCCTGCTATTGAGTCAAGTTTCAGAGTGGACCTGACTGCTTTCTAAACTCCTTCTCAGAGGAGTCTAGATGCAGCTGAATCCACTCTTAGTCCCAAACTTGGTCAACAGCTTATATCTAAGGTATTATTTGTGCACAAAGACACTAACTTAGCAAAACTAACAAAGCTTAAACAAACTGTTAGTCACAAAGGATCTCTATGAGCAAAGATTCTCTTGACACCAAGGTGTAAGGGATCTCTGCAGCAGATGTAACTAAGAGTCATCACTACTCAGAGAGAGATCCTAACATGCAACCAGCAACCATGCAGAATAGCTCAAGAACCTCTTGGGCTGCTCACTATTTATAGGATAAGATGTTTGACTCATAGGCATGGTTTTGGCTCATGCTCAGTTGGCCCCCAGCTGTTGAACCAGATGCCTTTCATCAGTTCTTTCAACACCAAGTCTGAGGCCTTAGCAAGGCCTCGAGTGTAACCCAGTACTGTGTTTCTTCCTGAACGAGGCCTTGAGTGGCCAGACCAAATAAAGAAGCTGGGAGGGGAAGCACACTGTTGCACTATGATGAACCAATGGCACCAATGTAAAGGAAACTGCATTGCACCACACAGGCTCCTAGTAGGCCAAGACAGCTGGCAGTAGGGTACAGGTCTTCTGAACTCAGAAAAAGATGTCTCAGGAAGAACAGGTGGATCTGTTTCTAGAAGTCTGTCTTTTCTAAGGACTCACACACCTTTGCCTTCTGCAGCCATGCACTGGATCCAGATTCATGTCCAAGCTGGCTCCCCATTTCTACAGAGAAGAATTGATCCTTTTTCTGCCTGCATAGGCCTCAGCTAGTTCAGCCACATAGGAGTCCCTCTACCGAACTGGGGGCAGCAGACCAGTCATTGCAACCAGGTGTGTGGGTGTTGGTCAGACCATACCTTTAGCTGAGGTGTTGTTTTTTCACCTTGCCTACTTCCTCACCAGGCATCTCTGCAAAGGAAATTAAGTACACTGCCACATGAGAAGTAGCTGAGATCATTCCTTACAGCTTCTCCATCTGTGACTCTCACTGTGGAGAGGATGATGTCATTAGCATGCAAAGAGCTACGGGTTATAGGCAGGGGTGGCTGCCATCAGTTTGCCTACAAGCACGTCCCAGCTGCTGACAGCCCCTCCAACAATGCAGCCTGTGGTAGTCAGCTGCAGCTCTGGAGGTCTCACAGCTGGAGATAAAGAAAGAAAATTTAAAGTAAATGTTGCTGGAGGAAAAGGACAGTCATACTATCAGCAGTGCCTGCAGTAGTTAGTTGTCTGTCACTGGAGGCGGGTGGGAAGAGAGTCAGTATGGAGGTGGGTAGGGAATCTGGATTGATAACAGGGATGGCATCTGCTCTTTGGTGGGGCAGCACAACTCCTCAGCTACCTTCCTGTAAGCAGCTCTGAGCCCG
The DNA here is from genome assembly GCA_013399715.1 of Alectura lathami. NCBI lineage: Eukaryota > Metazoa > Chordata > Aves > Galliformes > Megapodiidae > Alectura > Alectura lathami. The sequence goes on from VXAV01000986.1 coordinate 344,749, forward strand.
TCATGAGCCCTGGCTTCTCTGCCATTCAAACTGCTTGGTGATGCACCCAGAAAGTAATGACAGCAGCTACACAGCATTACAGCCACATGGATGGTCAGTTTGGGACCAACCCAAGTCTCAGCTTGCCCTCTGACCTAGGCTTCTGTAGAGTAGGCATCACAGCTGAACTTTCTCCAACTATTTTTGTGTTTTTTCCCACATCTGTTTTCAAGACCAAAGTCTGACCTCAGCAATGCAATAGGGAAGAGGCAAAGAGCTTCAACACCATGAGGAGTCCTCCCTCATCACCCATCCATATGGGGTCAAACACAGGGAGCACAGACACTAACAGAACTAGAGGGCAGAAGAAGACAATGCCTTCATGCTGCCCCGCTTCATGTTTCACCTGTTATTCAAATGGGTTGTAATGAATTTTATCATTTCTTAGGGGATGCAGGGAAGAATAACTCCTGCAAGCAACACCTACTCCTGGAAAGACTTTCAAGTGACAGATAAAAGAGCCCTAACAGTTCCCATGATAAACCTGAGGCAGGCTGGACACCTGGTACAGCAGGACAGTGGTACAAAAGAGATAACAAGGTAACAAGGTAACAGTGAAGGCAGAAGTTGCAAAGAAAATCCAGTATCTTTAGGAATACAAGGTGTTCCCTGTGACCTAAGTTCCCCATCACAAACATTTGCCTAGATCTGATCTGCTTTGCTTTGTCAGATAGTACTGTGTCCAAATGTGGAGTCCTTAGGACAGGAGGGACATGGACCTGTCAGAGTGTGTCCAGAGGAGGGCCACAAAAAATGTTCCAAGGGATGGAACACCTCCCCTGTGAGGAAAGACTGAGAGAGTTGGGGCTGTTCAGTCTGGAGAAGAGAAGGCTCCGGGGAGACCTGATAGCAGCCTTTCAGTATCTAAAGGGGGGCTACAAGAAAGAAGGGGACAGACTCTTGAGCAGGGTCTGTTGTGATAGGACCAGGGGAAATGGTTTCAAATTGAGAGAGGGGAGATTTAGACTTGATATAAGGAAAAAGTTTTTGACGATAAGGGTGGTGAAGCACTGACACAGGTTGCCCAGAGAGGTGGTGGATGCCTCGTCCCTGGAGACCTTCAAGGTCAGGCTGGACAGGACTCTGAGCAACCTGACCCAGCTGTAGATGTCCCTGTTCACTGCAGGGGAGTTGGACTGGATGGCCTTTAAAGGTCCCTTCCAACTCAGACGATTCTCTGATTCTATGGTAGTAGCTTTGAATGTGCTTCCTCACTAGAAACTGACTGTGTTGTGTTTGGGAAAAGGATATCCTTTCACTCTGCTCTTCAGTCCTCAGTGCTTCTGGTTTGAGTGCAAATGTGACTCCAGGAACCACCTCCAGAGTTTCTCTCTCCCTTGGAATCCCTTAATCTTGGGAAAGCCAGATGTTAGAAAGGAATGTTTTGTTAAAATACCACGGGAGGGCAGCCTCTTCCATGTTCCATTGTTCAAAATCCTCCTTCAGCCTCCCAAATCCAAGATAAAACGTTCTTCAGTTTGTTTAAAGTCACTTGCTGATAATATTGCTCCAGCAATACTGTCTGCTGGCTGTTTTTCTATAGGAGATGCACGACTATGGTTCCACTATTAAAAAAAGACAATGAAATATCATCATAGATCTCCTAAAAGAGACGGCTGGGGCAATGGGAATATTGCTTAAGGAAGGTGTTCATGATATCCCCACTACCTCAGATTGTGAACACTGAAATTGTCTGGTTAATGCAAACAAAATTGATGTTGTGGCTGCTGAGGTGTGTGCAATGCTGTGTTCCTGAGCATGCCACCTCCAACAGGAGCAAACCAGAGCCTTCTGTCTCTTACAGCCACTATCTACAGCAGATAAACAAAAGCTGGTTCTGTTACCCAGAGTCTGCAGCAGATGTATCAGTTGCTATTCGATGCAATCACCACTGGATGGGGAGAGAACTTCTTGCTAGAGGGGGTGAGTTACACATGTGGGTTAAATATTTGCCCTGGTTAGTGTTCTTTTCTGCTTTTCCCTGAACTCTTGATTTGTACACTCACACCCCAGTGGAACTAAAAGGTCTCCTTTATGGAGCAGCAAAAAGAGCCAGAACTGTTCCTTTCAGTGGTCATTTCACTGCTATACCCCTAATGTGTCCAAGCTGGCAGCCCTGAACGAGATGCATGCCTTACTGACATCTCCAGAGAGCAGGAATAGCAATAAACATCAGTAAGTAAACTTATTTCTCTGACCGTTCCTTAAAGGCTGATCCCCAATTTCTCCCTGGGTGCCTTTAAAGAATGTGATGAAAAGCAGTGCTTAAGTTCTGTGTGTGATTAGCCTCTGGAAGAAATCTTCCTTCACCTCTCCAGAGAGAGAGGGTTTTTTCCCATGAACCAAGCCTCCACCTACCACAGCATGCAGCATCCTCCCATGCTTGCCTTGACCCATACGCAGAAGATTGGCTAAAAAGACCAGAGCCCAAACTGGTGAACTATCACAGTCCCAGCCGTATCATTTGGCACTATGTAGGAGCTGAATTTGTGCAGAAAATCAAGTCTTTAGCTTAATTCCCCAGTGTCTCAAATCTACAGACTGTCCCTGCAAGTTAATCAGGAAGATTATCAATTTACACCCACTTTGCTTGAGCATGAGCAATTGGCTGAGTAACAGAGCAGTAGTGAATCTGGCACCAGCCTTAACATGTTAAGCAAATTAAGAGCTGGAATAAAAAGCATTGTATCTGACAGAGCAATTTGTAGCTTGGGAGATGGCGTGCTTTTTCTTTTGTCGTCATGAAGGAGGGGAAAGGGGGGTGCATCCAGTTGCTGCAACCAAAAGATAACTGCTATGTGGTTTATTGTGGTGCTGATCCATCCCAATAAGAAACGAATCATCAGGCAACTGCCGCAGGCACATAAACGTACAGAAGAAGAATTGGCAGTTTATCGCAGTAATACTCATCACCTCCTGGCACCATGCTGAGGGAAAATTATGCATGGCTTACAAGAAGTTAGTTGTCAGGCCACTCCAGGAACAGATCATATAGGCTAATGGAATTGCAGTGTCTCTCCTAGCTGCTGTCTTCAAGGCTCAGCCAGGTTAAAACCGTAGGCCAACAACATGGAGTGACGTCCTGGGCAGGAGTGAAGGCTCAGTGGTGCAGAACTAGATATTGGTGCTTTTTTTGATCTTCAAACAAGACAGGTGACTCCCTGGGTCTCACCTACCCGTCATCTGGGTGGGAAGACACTAATCAGACGCAGAAGTAAAGACTAAATAGTTTTTTCAGTGTTATCACAGTAAGCTTCTCCCTGTAAGTGCCTCCTTCAAAGCTGGGAAATGCCCCGTTATATCACGAGCTCTCCTACAAACAAGCAGCAGTTGTGTGTTAGTTTTTGTGTATAAGCACAGCTATTATCTTTAAGAAAATCAGTCTGATGATATGACTGTAAGGAGTTTTCCTTGAGGAGGAAAAAAAATCTCTGTGAAATATAAAAACAGAATGTGTGTTGTGGAAGAGGAAATACCTTGAGGGTTCCTGGACACAGACAGCATTTCAAAAGTCTTTATTGTTTCTTTTCTGAAGCTAGCTTGAGGCCTAGCTGTGTTCACAGAAATTGAGTCACACTGATTATGTTGCATGACCTGGGATAGATCTACCCCCCAAGGGAGGAGATAAACTTAGATTCACAGGGAAGGAGAGGAAAGTCATTGGTCACTGTATCGCCAGCACGAAGGACATAGAGGGGAATTCATCAGCCTGTCCAAAAAAAAGCAGCTTCTAGATGTCTTTTTTAATATTCTGCCTTTTTTTATGCTGTTCCTTCATGTTTGAGACACCACTAAGGCATGCTTTCAGCCTGCAGTGTCACAACGGGAATTTCTCCCAGTGCTCTGAGAAGTGTCCTTTGACAAAGAGGACAGAGGAGCTTTCTGTAAACAGCTCTCTGTGCTGCTCTTTGATTTGGGGACAACATAACCTCAAGCTTCTCAAAGGAGCAACGTGAAGGTCGTGAAAGGTGTCTCAAAGCCTCTGCAATATCAGGTGCTTTGAAGGAATGGGTTGGAGTCAGGCAAGACACCAGAAAGATCAAACTAAGCTACCCTACGGATTACACCTTCCACTTAATGCATGGTGTTCTGGAAGGTCTGAGTTGTTGGTGCTTCACCATGGGTTTTCTGCTGCATTTAGTGCTTGTAAGATGGTTGTAAGGGGAAGGCAGGGACAGCAGGGTATACAAAAAACGCTGAGAAGGAATGTGCTGGGAAGAAGATGGGTTAATCAGAGGGGACTGGCAACCAGCTGTTTTCTTTTTCCAACTCTGAACAATGATCTCCAACAAATTCAGTGCAACTTTCTCCACCTATTTCCCCTACTTCATGGTTGGTCTCACATAACTATGCAATTGGAAGCTTTGTAGTTGCTATGTATGCTACGTACATGCATGCAGTACCTCGAAGGTGCTCTCACAAGAGCATTAAGTCCCTTGAACAAGAGGATGACATTGACTGGTGCCACTCAAAGGTCATCCTCCACTCAGAGGTGGATATCTCACATCAGTCAGTGAAGCACAATGTCTTGGGGCACCTTTTTATTTTGTAATGAAAGGCACATTTTATGAGATCCTCTTGCTCTGCCAGCAGGTAGTTCCCAGCAGCCGAGATCAGCTCTGATCCTGTTTCTGCCTAGCACGATTAATCACAGTGTCATGCTCACCAGGGCAAAGCACCGCTTCACTCCAAAAGGAAGAAAAACTAAACAAACACGTGTGTTCAGAGAAATGTAGGCTAAGGCAGAGCAAAAAGTTTAACATCTGATCAACAAACAATCAAGACAAACCTCTTCTGATCTGGTGGTGAGAATCTGCAGCATTTAAAGCCCTTATGCCTTAAACTCCTAAACATCCAAGCACAGAAGCAAGAAGGAATCTGTAAAATGTCCATGATTCCTTATTTACAGGCCATGTGTCAAAAGCTGAGAGGTGAACAACAATAAGAGTGTATTCTGCAAGGAATCAGGGCAGAGAGAGAACGGCAGCAGGGGCAAGCATGGTCTTTCCTCATATTCTCCCTATTTCTGGTGTCTGGGGAAGTTCAGTCAGGGGTGGCTTAACCCCCAGCCAAACTCCATGGTGACACCTGCACTATGGAAGTAGTGACATGCCCACAAGGAGGCAATTTCACCAGGAAGCTATGGGACACGGGATATCCCCAACCCTGCCTTCTCATCCTGCGCACTCTGGAGGATGGGCATTCAAACATTTTTTTGCTTCTATATCAAACAAGGTTTCCCTTGTCCCTGGTCTCCTGCTGCAAAAGGAGAGAAGATGTTCTTTTTCTTTGTTTGTTTTATAGACGATATCTTTCTCTTCCCCACTCTGGCACCCTGGCCAGGTTTGTGGTAGAAGGAGAAGGCTCCAAGGAGCTGTACTGCTTTAGAAAGTATCTCATACACTGCTATATCATTTTGATATACCCAAAGATATCTTGAAGCTACATGGACCTCGTGGGAGATGTCCTCCTTTTAGGAGAAGCTGGCTCATTCTCCATGCCAAAGGAAACGGCAAATGAAGAAAGAAAAAAGCAGTAACTCTGGGAACTCATAAATCACCAAACTCCTAAAAGAGAAAAAAAAATTAAAACACACAACCCAACATGGCCTTTTTGGTTTGTAGATAAGAACCAAGTTTGGCAGGAAAGAGATTAGGACTTTTTCCAGTCCACCTCTTAGTTGATAATCCCCACAGCAACCGAGCTCTGGGCTGCAAAGAGCAGCACATGTTCCCCTTGCAGAAAATGGGAAGAACCAGAGGGACAGGGGGATGGGGAGGGGGCAGCTCCTGTTTGACTCTGGTTACTTGATGGCTGTCATTTCTCAAGGAAACTCTTTGCCTTGAGAAAAGTCTGCCTTTGTCTGCAGAAAGCATTGTGGCCATCACTAAGGGAAAGGCCTGACTGATCCCCTCCAATACTCTCCAGGCAGGGCTGTCCTCTAGAAAAACATTTTTACTGTCTTTGCTAATTCAAAGCATTTGGGACCCCTGTGATGCTTCTTGGGAAACTCCAGCCTCACTCTATCAGCTCTTGCCAGCAACCCAGTGTCATTATGATTAATGACAGAAGAAAACTGCCAATTGTACTCTCAAAGAATTAAGCTGTCACTAGCATTTAGAAATCAACGTTAGACCGTGGTGGGGATGGGGGAGGAAGTGGACGGTTGTGCTATATCAGCATCTGCAGCCTCTCCACAGTTCCTTGCTGAGTTGGCCTAAACCCATCCTGACAAAAAAAAAAAAAAAAAAAAAGGTAATATTCGTAATTGTTCCTATACCAAAATAAATTTAGAAAGAAAATAATCAATTATGCTTTTTACGAAGACTCACTTAGTATCACTGGGGTTGCCCAGGTATCCTGCCAGGCTTCTGCCTGCCACCCAACTTCTGCTGCACATGGCTGCAGGACTCTCATGGGTCTTGTGTCACATCTGCCAGCCTATGTGGACATCACAGGTTTCCTGGGACATCTCCAGTGCTATCACAGATTTATGATCAGGTAGCAATGCCAAGTGTCTGCAGCTCTTCCTAAGACACACAAGAACAAAATGAAGGACTTAAAAAAAAAAAATACTGGGGAAGATAGATAAACACAAGTGATCATTTTAAGCTGAGGGAAGTGGAAGGGGATACAGAGCAAAACATCCTCCCACTCCCTGAAGAATCTGCCCATCAGGCTGAGCCTTGGGATGCTGGAGGCCAAGGGAGAGCCCTGGAGGTAGCAGAAATCCACTTAAATCCAGCATCAGGATGTGTGCTTAAGTTGAGCATCAGGGTGCATACTCAGGGTTGGGGGATAGTGATGATAAAACCTTAAGATGCCAGGAACATCTCATAGAAACTGTACAAATAAAGGGTCAGAAATGCAACCAGAACAGCAGCAGGAGTTTGTAGAAGACGCTTCTCCCACCTCTGCAACAATGAGTGCTTCACCCCCACGGTGAATATGGGATGCTGAACCCTCCCAAAGCCCATCCTGTCCATCCCTAAATGCCTTGGTCATGGTGAGCCTCCAGCCAGTGGCCTGGTTACACCCGACTTCTACCCTGTAATTCCTGACATCCCCTACTCACAAAGGGGAAAGGAGAAACAGAAGCAGGGAAAGGAACTGGGGACAGGACCTCCCCTTGCACAGCAGGGGGTATTTCCCTATCTGAAGCTGATTAGATTTGGACAGAGTGCTTCCTTTCAGAGCACGTCAGTGCTTTCTTTTCCTTCCAGGCACGGTGGGGAGGGGGTTGCTGGCGGCAGCAGTGACACCTGATGCAGTAAGGAGGAAGCAGTGCCCGTGGTGACAACAGGCTGTGGGACATCAGGTCACACTCTGTCCCCAGAGCAATCCCAGCCCGCTGCAATGCACAGATGGCTCCTTTCCGTCATCTGACCTCATTGTTTAATCTGACCTGATCCGGTGCTGTAATCTAACGGCCATTTTAATCACCACTACGAAGCTGGGATTGTTTCGCAAGGCTCCACCCCAAATTCCTTCCCCTTGAGGGTACAGGCACAGCCCAGATGCCGTCCATCTGAGGAGACGTCCTCAGCTAACTCCTGCGTGAAGCCTGCGTGGGAGGTGCTCCCAGCACGCATAAAGGAGGTGGATGCTGCTGCTCATAGCCATCACCGCTGTCTGCAAAACAAAAAAGGAAATTTCCATTTCATGAGATCAGCAGAAGTTTCTCATATGGCTGCTGCAGGTGATCCTGGAGATGCAGCACATCCTTGCCATGTGTTCCAAGGGTTTCCAAGACACCTGAGCATTTTTAATCAATGCTTCAATAATATTTGGGGGCATTTTAGAAAGAAATGGTAGTTAGGAAAATATCCTTGGTGGCTGGACACTTGGGTTTGTCTCTTTACTCTGCCAAAGAGACCCTGTGCATGGTCTTGGTCAATTCCTTTAGTCTTGGTGATAGCACTTAACCTGTAGGAACCAGAAGCGTTTCCCATTTCCCCAGTCTGCACTTTTGCTCTGGTTCTTCTCTGAGTCTATGCTCAAACTAAATCAGGCACAGGTGACCCTCAGCGCATCATGGGAATGTAGCGACTAGCACAGCCCCAGGGAAGATGCAGGTCTCCAGTTCCCTGCTTGTAGATTAGGATTTCCTTGCCTCAATTCTCCCTCTGTAAAAGGCTCTCCGGATCTATATCCATGGTTTATGCAGAAAACAAAAGATGAGCAGGCATGCAGGACAGCTGCAAGCACTGAAGAGTCCTAAAGAACTGCACACACTTCAGGTCTCAGCCCACACTACAGCATTTTGTCTGGCACTGCCTGTACCCAGCAAATACAGCCGCGTGCACGCACACAACTCCATATTGTTCCATATAGCTGCAGGTCAGAGGAGTGCACAGAAAGGATTTACTCCACCCGCACTCTGCCCACAGCCTCAGAGGGTGGGAAGGGACCTGGAAAGGTCACGTACTCCATTACACCCCCCCCCCCAACNCCCCCCCCAAAGTCAGGATCAGCTCTCTGATGGCCCCGCTGACAGATGTTTGTGTAACCTGCCCTCCAAGACCTCCTGTAAAGGGAGGCCCACATCCTCCCCCCAGCTATCTTCTCCTTGTCTCTCTGTGGTAACTCAGAGTATTTTCCCACGCTGTCCGAGTTGCATTGCGTTATCCCAAGCTATGGCGAACTGCTCTCAGGGAGGGCAGTTGCTGCAGCTCTCTTCCAAGACTGAAGAAGTAGGAACAATTTTCTAATACTATTGCAGTGACAGAAGATCTATTCCAGGCTGCCTTTTCTTCACATCAACAGACAGCCCCTAATTCATGACTCTGTCAGCATCTAAGAGAGGACAAGACCCCTCCAGGTTCTGTCTGGCAGCAGAAGATGCTCAGATGGCCCCAGCATTTGTTCTCCCAGTGTGCAGAACCCTGTTCCCTGCAATATTATACCAAGAAGTAAGGACAAAATATTTCCCTGCCTCTAATCTTTCCCTGTCCCAGGCTGATGTGGGGTGTCTCATGTTCAGCATATTTTGCTCTAATGAGGTCTCCCCACATCCCGAGTTTCAGTGAACATCATCTCCACCCCTCGTCATGCCTCGATGAAAGTACCAATAGCTCTGCTTTGTTCTCCCATGAGGAACAGCCCTCAGGTGAAAGTGGACATTGCGAGAGGAAAACAGACAGTGAGGAGTCCAGCTTCTTAAACACATTGGAGTTCTCCACTTTTTCTTCTTCATCGTGGACAGTTTAGTCTGGATCTCCTTTAGGATTCAGGGGGTTGGCAACGAACAATTAAATATTTCTGCCCAGACTGCTGGCTAGTGGAAAATCCTCTGGTTGGGTTTTGTTGCCTTGGTGCTGGAGGATGCACCATCTGCAATGTTCCTGGGCACAGGGACAGCATCTCCTCTACCCCTAATTTAAGTTTTACCGCTGCCTTTTTTAAAGAGGCTGCTATAGGCCACGCCCAAGACATTTGACTCTGAAGCTGTCGTATTTTTATGGTTTTTTGTCCATAATGAGGTGTGCTCCTACTGCAAGGTATTTCTAGGAATACCACAACACATCATTATTGCAGCAGCTGAAACTTTACCAGAAAAAAGAAGTATACTCATGATCAAATTGAAAGATGTAGCAATACCAATGATTCTGTCTTCTACAGTATTACATTGGATTTCTTGCAATTTTCACTGCAGTATTCTACCAGTGAAACTGCTCCCAAATGCCTGAGCTTTGATCACAAATTTGGCAGTGTAGCCAGGTTTCACAGATTCCCTCAAGTGACTTTCTTGAAAGAATGGAGATCCTGGAGGCTTGTTTTGTGGACTTTTTTTTCGTGTGTCAAGGTCAGTTTATTTGATTTGGGAGGGTTGAAAAGCAAAAACAAAATCTCTCAGTGGCCTTATTTTAACCACGTTATTTAAATGTACTGTCACATTGGCCCCAGGATTACTTGAGGAGTATATATCTGCCCCCTTGGAAGGAGGTAGTATCCAGAAACTGCAGATTGGAGGATAATTTCTTGGTGCAATGCACCAAAGAATTTAAATGCAATGTGCTCTTTTATTTCTGAGGCATTACACCTCTTAATTAAGGACTGATCAAGATTTTGAGATTGTTCTTTAATGCAACCACTATTTTGTAAGGACTGGTTCTTTGCCAGGACTAGCTGCACCCTGGGCACCTGTTCCACCCTGGACGTTCAGAGACCCTGAGTGTATGAGTCCAGGTTTTGTTAAACATGGATGTACTTCATTTGAAGTTTCTTAGCCCTTCTTTGTCTCTCAGCCCTGTATCTCTGTTGAAAAAAAAAAAAAAAAAAAAAAAAAAAAAAAAAAGAATAAAAGGCAGCTTGGCAAGAACAATGTATGTCACAGTACCTGCTATGTCTCTTAGGCCAGAACGTGGATTAGATCCTGTGGGACATTTGCACAGTGCAGGCTGCAATTCAACCTTACACCATAGGAGGAGGAAGATGGGTGTTGAAGACCACAAAAGGGTGCCCGAAATGGCTGTACCAGCACCAGTGATTTCTCTGGATCACCAAGAAGAATGAGAACATCTTGTAATAGAGGCACTAAGATGTCAAGCAGGTAATGGGCTGGGTAGGGGTGGCCGCAGTGACTTTGCCTGCATGAAGGCCAAGCGGATTACACAGCCAATTTCAGAGCTTTAGAAATCCTTAGAGGGCAAAGAACATGTTGGGCCCTTTCACTGGAAAAAGAAAGAGCCAAAATCACTGTAAAACAAGAAAATAGTAAGTGGGAAACAGGGAAGGCAGTCACGCGCCATGAGGAGCTGGTAGACAGATGAGACACAACGTGGGTGTAGTGGGTTAACCAAAACCCTGCTCTCCAAAACCAAATAAAAACCACATAAAAATATGATGAACACTTTCTGCCTTTCAGTGTTTTGGCCCACGTGGTTTTATGCCTGCCTGCCACCACCACACTATCCAGGCACGTTCCCTTACGCATGGGTCTGTCCATGCTAAATAAATGGCAGCCGCAGGACTCTTGCTCCCCTCTCTGGATAACACACAACCTCCACAGTGGCCTCAAATCATCTCCTAATCCACAGCAAATGTTTTTCTCTGCTCAGCCTCATCCATTTCATTGAACTGTATCTGCTTTCACATTGTGGTGTTTATGATCTTCAAAGAACCAAAAGCCGTTATCCTATCTTCACCTTAGTCATAGCTTGGCCAGGGTTTATATATTTCTTTCTCCTTTTATTTTCTAATCTGCCCTATCAAGTCTCTCACTTCAGGAGACTGGTCTCACAGGCCGCTTGGGTTTCTCTGTTTATCTTGGACCCGGAGCAAATTTTTGAAATCTTAATAATGTAGATTTTGCAGAGCTAGCTGCGAAGAAAGGGACTTCTGCACTCAACAAGCTCAAGGGTGGCAAAGTGCCATGGGACAGCTGTTGAACTGGAAAAATGATTAGCAGAGCTAAGTGGATGCCCTTGAGCCATAAAGCCTCAGTCCCTTGGGTCTCTCTTCTCCAGGGAAGAGACTGATGTGTGCTTCGCTATCCCTGCCTGATCCAAAATAGCCAGCAGGATGATAGCACAAATCTTGGCAAAAGAAGGTCCCGTGAAAGCTGCTCTGAGAGCAGGGCTGTGTAATAGGGCAGGGCAGGGGTTGGTCTCTGGACACCCAGCTGCAGGAACTGGCTTGTCTCTGAGAAACATGTCTTTTTGTGTGGCTACGTGAGATTAGGATTTAGATAAATGGCACACCTGCTGATGGTCAGCCATCGTCTGTCCCTCTATTGGCCATCTTCATCAACATGTATATGGGCTGGAAATCATGGCTCAGCCCAGCCTGCTGGGTCTGGCTGGTGGGATGTCAGAAGGAAAGGAATGCAGTGAGAGATGGAGAGGAAGAGGAGGGACCCAGTGAGACTCTTCTCACTTTGGGATAAGGCTAGAACAGACCCCAGGGGAGGTAATGAAGCTAAATTGCTGCTAAAAAGTGTTGAATCACTACAGTCCTTGGGGCTTTGGCATAGTTTTAGGCTGTCTGTGAGGTTATCAGTATTTTCTTTCCATGCAAACTGAATCCACTCGGTATTCACTGCAACCTCTATCAAGATTGAGAAGCTGAAAGCAGGGTAAATGGTACCCAGAGGTCCCCCCTTACTGCTCTGCTCCTGTACAGCAAGACCTTCCTGGTGGCATCAGCAATAGGAAGAGGTTGTGCAATGTGCTTGTGCCATTCAGTCAGACCATCAAGAGAAAGTATGTATTCTGTGTAGACTTAATCTCAGTGAAAAAAGAGAAGGGAAAATAATAATAATAAAAAATCATTCCTCTAGAGACTGTTTCTCTTCCAACTCCTGTAAAAAAACTCAGAGAGGAGAGCTGTGATCCCAAGGGAACAGCCCAGACAGAGTCATGGGACCTCGGGAACACTGTTGTTGGCTCATCACAGACCTGACTGATGCCTTGACCACCTCCACTTGTCTTCTCCACTTTGCCTGCTGCATTTTGTGTCATTACATTAGAAGTTCACAGGAGAGTTTCTCTGTGGGTAGGTGTGGGTGCCCACATGTGTGTAACATACTGAAGCCTCTCAGGACAATGGCAATTTAAATTATATTGTGTCAAATGCTTGGAGTAGTGGTATTGAAAGAGTTTCCTCCCTTAGAAATTTTGCAAAATAGCTACCTGTGAAATTAAATTAAACATTGCTTCTCTTGGGATTTAAACAATACACTCCCTCTAGCTTGGGCTAATGGTTTCTTTTTATTATATTACTTTATAGATTAATACATCACAGGAAATTAATTACTTTTTTTTTTTTTTCCAGTAAGGCTTTTTTTTTTTCCTTGCAGATTTTAGATTTTGAATTTACAAAGAGAACTTAGTGGGCACCGCTGGAAATTCCACCTATGTGAGGAATGCAACCCTAAGATCTGGTTCCTGGTACCTGGTCTGTTCTGCTCCTCAGATCTGCTCTGCCTCCCCCAGCTGATAAGAACTCTGCTGGATCTGCCTGCCACGTTCATTCAATTACTCTTGATATTGTCTTTTGTCTCTGGTGAGTCCTGCACAGACACAAATCAAAGCTGTCACATCCTGCAGCTCTGGCTTGGCCTAGAGGGCAGAGATCTCCACTCTGCCCTGTCACAGCCATTTGTTACCCATAGAAGAAGAAATCCAGGTGCTGCTTTTGGCTAATCCTGCAGCCTGGGCCAGAAAGCTTGCAGGCCAGGGTTTTGCTGCATTTTGTTGGCCAGAGCTCATCAGGTGGTCCTGAAGGCAGCTAGGAGGGGGAGAGGAAGGGATGGTTAGTATCTAATGGTAGCAAGGTTCAGAAGTACAGAAAAATCTTCACAAACGTTTTTTTTTTTTGTCTTTCAGATTAGTATATCTCAAGCAGAGACCCCAAAGGAGTGCACACACACAAATACACTCATTTGAGTGTGTATATAAAGAGGCAGTGGGAAAAGGCACAAGACAGAGAGCAGGTATTTTCAGAGCTTTAATCCAGAACTGGTGCCAGCCCTGGGGGTGAATGTCCTACCCCTACCTTCCCATACCCCTTCTCTAAGACACTCCCTTCTTTTCCAACCCTTTGCAGGATTTTGATGCATGGAAAACAAAAAACACTAAATCCCTTCAGGGAAAATTCTTCCCCTGCCCTCTGTCTCACTTTACCAGAACATTCTCCCTTTCCTCCTCTTGATGTTATCACCCAAAGGTTGAAATCCTTCTGGGAGCAGTTTTCTCAGCTCGATGCCTATCTCTACTGACCCCATGACATCTCCATGAGCAAAGTGATGGGGGCACGGATGTGAGAGCCAGCAGAAGGCAGCCTTGCTGGAAAGTTGGCCAGGGCTGGATTTGGGCTTTGATGGGTAGGCAGGCACCACCATGCCCCAGAGATCACTAAGCCATTGCCAATATTTTCTGTGCAGAGCTGTTTCAGGGAGGATCTTTCTAAAGTGCAGAGGGCAGCAGTTTTATCTGTAGCAGCTGGCTATCTTTAGACAATTTTAATAAATCAAGGGGATTAAAAGCATTCCTCCCTCCAGCCTCCTCAGAGGTGTTTAACCCCATCAGGGTGCGTGAGGAGGAGGAGAACTTTTGAAAAGCAATTGCATTAAAAAGGGAGATCTGGAGGAGTTTGCAGTCAAGTTATCTCCTCTTGAGCAAGTCTTGTGTTTGAGCAATGGACTCAGCATTCAAACCACCCCATAGAAGGGTAATCATACTTGTACCAGCCTTAAGGAAAACAAAGGTTGTAGAAGGCAATATCCATTGGATGTTATTCCCAATACAAGGTACTAGAGGTCTTTCATTTATTTATTAAATAGTGTGAATCATTCCCACACCTCCCCTAGAGGATAAAGCACATGCATTTGTTGCTCGATTTTGGCATATTTGGAGAGGAGTAAGACATGAATCTCTCCTGCGCAAAGAGGAAGCAATATCTGTCCCAGACGCAGCCCTCGTTCCCCTATTTAAGGGAATCCATCCTTGATGGAGATCTTGACCTTGACACTGCACAGTGCTCCCTGGAGAATGCTGTAGTTGGAGTGATTTTTTATATGCAGCGATAGTTCACCTCAAGGTCCCTCACAAACCACGAATCTGAGCTTTCTCACCCACCCATGGGCACTATCCAGTCACCCCTGGATATTGCTCCCTGAGGTAATGTGTTTCCCTTTGCTGGAAAGCCCTTTGCACTGACACAAATGGAGCATTTCCTTTGCAGCAAATTGGGCTGCAAAGAGCTCTCACCTTTCTGCCTGAGTCCTTATGGAGAAGAGCATTTTGTTTTCTTGTGCAGAAATCCAGATACAATCTATTGTCACCTTCAAAGTGCAGCTCCTGCTGGTATTTTTTCTAAAATTGTCAAGGGCTTCTGCATGCAATGACAATAATAACGTACATGTTTCTAAAACTAACCAGTTTCTCATGATGGGAACAATTTTCAGAAGCAATCACTCAGCCAACATGTGCCAACAACTCTGTTTCCAAAAGCCACGTGAACGTGGGAAAGAAATGGCACAGAAATATCAATGGGGTCTGTGGCTACATCACAGAACCTCCTTTTTCCCCCAAGAAATTCTCATTTCTTCATAGGTAAAAGCCAAGAACCAAGAAAAAAACCAAGAACCTCGTACAACAGTCTTGCGTCTGAAGATGAGCAGCAAACGTTAATAAATTGCATCAGAATTTGCTGGCAATATCACCCATGGGATTTCTACCTCACTTTCCCCATTCTCAGCCTTCATGGGGAACTGTCCAAAATGCTGGATGTTGTCTGGGTGCATGGATTCTGCTCCCACTTGCCCCAGTGGGAAATGCAAGATGAATTTGTCCTTGCATTCAGGGCACATTTATAGCTGTAAATATGGCCCAGATATTGCCTCTGCACCTGCCCTATACTTTTCAGATGGCTGTAAACAGGTGTACAGCCTTGAAGGACTTGCTTTCATTCTTGCTGCAATCAGTGTTCTCTGTCAAATGGGGTCCTAAGGGGCCCTACAATGTCCGAAATGCTGCACTACTGCAAACACTGCTCCAGAAGACAATAGGAAGAGTTTACATGATTTTAAAATGGAGGAAAAAGCTAGTGATGTAGCTTTTTGCCTATTTTAACTGTCCATTGCATGCTCAGATACTGACCACATGTCTATAAGGATGGTTAGATCCAGCTCTTCTTTCAGGTGCTTACCTCCAAGGATGGTAAGTGCCAATGTCACAGCCACATCTGTGAATGTGGAAAAACTGGTCAATGGGTGTTCCATCTCTTTGTCTGTAGTAAGCTGTTACAACATCCAACAAGGCTGCACCATGCAAACTCTCACTGTTAAGCAGGATATAAGAGTTACCCACTTTCTTTATAGACCTCTAAATCAGATGATTACTCAGCCTGGAACCCAGTTTGACTTCTGACATCTTTTGTAGTGGAAGCTCAAATCCTAATTAATTGGAAGAATGAGAAAGAACAGCTGACTTCTTGAAAAGTGACCCTCCTTACAAATCTTATGTTAACAGGAGGAACAGGAAGATACCAACAGCTGCATGAAATCACTGTAATTAAAAAAAAAAAAAAAAAAAAAAAAAAAAAAAAAGTAAACTTCTTGGTAAGCAGATAGCTGTGTGCATCCTACAGCAGGGAAAGGTTAATTTCAGCATCATCTCCCAGCTGGCTCCATGAGGACAGAGGTTAAAGACGAAGTTGGAAGAAACACATGTCAACACAGCTTAGATCTCTTAGAAATGGTCACTCAGACATCCTCCTGGTGTCTGCCCCGATTAAACCTCTTCCCCTCATTTGATAAAGAGAATCCACCTTCCAGCATCCTCTAATGGAGTTAAAAAATAAGTGTTATTAATTATAAATGTTAAAGAGGTTGCATTTCCACTTGAGATGGCTGGTCTCATACCTTAGGAGACTAGTACTTAGAAGAGAGATCCCTTGGGGGCTGCTAGCTAGACAGA
>VXAV01000986.1:369997-395922 GCA_013399715.1 Alectura lathami
AAAGAAAGAAAGAAAGAAAGAGAAAGAGAAAGGGGACAGGGGGAGAGGCAGAAGTGTTTTTAAACTTCACTTTTTCCTGTCAGCCTGGAGTGCTGGACATGCCTGTCATCATGGCAATCCCTGAGGAATGGGACTTCAACCTGCCTTTCATCCTCCTCAGGGAGTGACTATCCCAAGAGTTTGAGCTCTGTTTGCAGGCAAACCCGCTCAGCTGCCAAACCAGTACAAAATTTGGTGGGATTCAGCTGTCTAAAGGCTGACATCCACAAGTCTGCAATTGAGCTGCCCACGCTAGACCCCTTTGTACACACTAAAGAACTGACCAATACAGGCAGTGGATGACAAGGCATGATGCATCCTCTGCTAACAGGAATGTCTATAGAGGATGAGATGAATCACATGCCTGCCACTCCTCACTATCTTCCTGTTAACCATAATTGGAGCCTTGGACCCCAACTGAGAAATGGCCCCCAGCATGAAAGGTGCCCAGTTCAAGTGTATGAATCCACCCAGAAAGCTAGGTCAGATGAATCCCACCCTAGTGACTCAGAGATAAGGAATTGCTTTAATATGGGCACGTGTGATGAAATGTTTCCTTTCCCTTGTTTTCAGATCTGACTCCTTGTCATTTCTCTTGATACTTCCTAGTTCCTGTGTTATGAATAATAGAGAGTAACCATTCCTTCTCCATTCCTCTACTGTTCATAGTACTAATATGGTTTTTGAATAGAGACTACAATGATGGAATAGAAAAGGCACGGATATACTGCCAATGTGACACCATGCTGTTACTTTCTGTTCTGTTCATAATTTCCTTACAGTAATTCCTAACATTCAATTCCCCTGAGCTGTCAGCTGACATTATCCACTCTGATGCTAGATCTATTTTCTGAGGATAAATAACCACTCCAGAGGCCATCACTGTGTATAAACCTTTAGGGCTGCATTTCCCACGTGAGCATTACTTTGCATTTACTAACACACCGTTTCACCAGTTTCTTTGTTGCACATTATCTCAAGAGTCTGAGATGCTCCTGCAGCTCCTGATGTGAATATTAGTTGAAATTATCATTAATAATTCTGTGTCATCAGCAAGTTTTACTGCTCCGTTATTGTCCATCTTTTCCGAATCATTTATGAGCATGTTCAAGAATACAGCCTTCAGGTGGAAACCCCTGCAGGCCTCTCTTGTTAATGTTTTCCATTATCAAAACAGAAAAATTTGTTGTTCCTTACCTTTTAATCAATTAATAATCCACAAGAGTAATCTATTTCATTTTCTGAATCCTTTGTTGAAAGACTTTGCTGAGAAGTATCCCATTTCTACTACATCAGCAGCATCATTTTAAACCACATGTTCACAAAGTTCCCTGGGCTACTTTTATTCCCCCTTGGAAGATGAGTGCAGTGTTTGCCTTTTTCTATCATGAAATTCCCAGAGTTGCCACAGTTATTCAAAAAACCTCACAATGATATTGTCCAGCTTGCTCATCCCCATGGACGTGTTATACTTTGTCTCAAGGACTTTTACATGGCTAGCTTACCTTCATACTCCCTAACTTAATCCTCCCCTGCTCTGGGTAGGAGCTCTCTCCCTGCTATAATGCAGGTAGTACCAGGAGGTTTGAGAAAAGAACTTGCAGTAAATACTGAGGCAAAGAAAGCACTGGGTACTTGTTTCCATACAAATAGACCTACACAGTTTCATGGTAATAGAAGAAAAAACATCTGCATCTTTAACCTTTTATTAGACATGCTCACTTTGAAGGGGAGCTTTTCTATGTAATATCTTCATCATTAGAACAGAGTTAAGGAATAGCTGATAACAATATCAGCCACTTGTTTTGGAGCTAAAGCTGTTTTTCTCAACATATTTTGCAAAGCTCCATGCCCGGCTAATACTAACCTTTCCCATAGATGTCATGGAGTTAGCAGAGCTGAGTTTATAGACAGCTTTACCAACCATCCATCCAGCACTGATATTGCTGAGTGGGGGTCAGCAACCTCTTCCTCACCATGGCAGGACAAGGGTTCTCCTCCATGGGTTACCATTTACCCCGTGATTCAGGATCAAAACCTAATGTGTACAAAAATATGCCATCTGGAAAGCTGAGCTGGAAGAATGGAGGAAGGAGTGTTGCTGCTGTCCAAGCTGCTTGTCATTTGTGTAGGATCAGATTCTGCCTTTAGTGTAACTCAGATTTACTCCTGATTTGTCGTGTACCCAACACAGAATCTAACTCTGCATCTGTGTAGGCTCCCTCAGAGAGCCATGCCTGGAGATCCTGTGCACTACCACTAACATGGATAAATTCTAACAAGAACAAGGGTACATTTTTAATCTGTTCTCTTTGCAAAGTGCTGAGCTTCCTCCTTTCCCCTGGCCCTGATGCTCCCACTTTTCACAGGACCTGAAAGCTCAGCCTTCTCCTGTTGAGGCTCTTGTCTGGGTTCAAAGTGAAATCTGCTTTTCAGTGCTCTGCCTTGCCATATGCCAGTCTCCCTCCCCTCCTTATACTTCCTATAATTAATGTTCTCCTACATCATTGACACTGATGGGATTTTACATTTAAACAATGTTCCACCATGTACCAGTTCACCTTTTAAGTGAAACTCAGACCAAGACTGACTCAGCTCCTTGGCATGCAGGTAATTTCTCCAGCTTCCTCCCGTGGCATTCCTCCCCAGTGCCTGCATCTGAAGGATTCCCACTGCAAGCAATTAGATGTCTGTCCACGTGTGCCCCAGATAGCTGGATAGCTTTTATTTGCACTGCACTTAACATACAAAGACATAATGTGTAGATTTAATAGAAGTCTCCTGGCACGTCTATCTTGAAAAATCTCTTATTGCCTTAATTGAAAGTAATAGGCAAAGCAATTTATGTCTTTTTCAGTTACATTCTATTACTACCTGGGAGGTGGAGACCATCCATGGCTAAACCTACATAGTGGTGACAGCTGTGTCTTATATTTGTATACCAGCTTTATAAGCCCCCCATCTAAATGAGTCCCAGGTTCAACAGTCACAGGCAGTTACAGCCAGAAACTAGAGCAAGCCATGAAACCAGGAATTTTCCACTGAAGATCAGCAACTGAAAGGAGCCTCATCACGACCTTGCTGGGTCAGGTGATGTACACATCCCAAAACCACAGCACTCTTCTTCTGTTCTGTGTTGGTGCTGTTTAAAATAAGTACTCCTCTCTGTGGCTATCTTCTTGATGTCCTATGCAACCCAGAGAAAGACGGCAGTCAAAGAGAGAAAGAGGCTCGGTTCTCTGATCATGGATTATGAAGTTATCCCTGTCGCTGGTTTATGAGCTGTCTCAGCCTTCAAATGAGCAGTTGAGATGGGTTGGAAAAACATCACAGAGGACACTGCCAGAAGGAGACTGACATCTCTATAGAGAAAATCAGCCTGGCTTTCAAACCTATTTGTTCCAGCTTTTTATTATTCCCCAAACGTGTTCCTCTTGTTGCTGTAACTGGAATCAGCTTGTGGAAGGAGAGTCAAGCAGAGTGTCCCATTTAAGGTAATAATTCACTCCACAGGTCTGATGGGCTTGCATCAGGATTATGAAGGCAAATCCAAGACAGTTATAAATCTATGAAGAAATAGCACGCTGATAAAAAAAAAGAAAGAAGGAGGAGGATCACATTCCTCACAGCTAAGTAGGCTGGTAGTACAGATGAAATAAGCACAGTTAGTCCTCTGTTCTTCAGATATGTACACTGAATTCTCTGCTCATCAAAGTGTATGCAAGCCTTATCAACTGAACACAACCTTTACACCTCCTCGAGAACTTCTCTGAGCCAGGTCATGCCTCTGAGGTGTGATTACCATCCCATGTTTGCTCTTGCCTTGCAGCAGAACCACTCAGCCCCATGAAGCCAGCCAGCCATCTGCTCTCGCTCTCTTTGCAGTCATACTGACTATAAAGGTCAGCATTTCTCAGCTGGACTCTTCCCCATCCCCAAAAGAACATAATAAGGGCAAAATTAACCTCTTTTTTTCTTTTATTTTCTTTCCTTTCTCTCTTTTTTTTTTTTTTTTTCCTTCAGAAGGGAATCTTTCAGGTTTCACCCAAAAGTGATGGGAGCTGTAAGAACTACAACCTTGTCTGTTTCCTCTCTTCTACCACAATGTCTCAAACTGTCTTTTTATCTTCTTTCTTTTTTTAAATGGTAATGGCAGCTCATTGGCATGACTCCAGAAGTTTAGGCTTTGAATACCAACAGTCTCCCTTCTGCCAGTTCCCTAAGTCACTGTGTAGAAGGAGAGGGGACAAAAATGTGGTCATGTTACAGGTTTATCTGAATGCTGGCAGATAACAGTGCTAACCACAGGCATCCTCCAGACTCAGTGTCAAGTCTTCCTCAGTGTCATTTGAAGGCAGAATAGTCTGAATTCATACTTAGTATCTGAGCTATTTGAGAATATGAATCCTTTGTGAAGGAAAAACTGAGTCTGCAGCATTACTGGAGAAGATATGGTCAACGGTTTGGGGGAAAAAAAAAAAAAAAAAAGTGTCTATAAGCACTTTCACTCACTGCCTAGACCGATGCAGGGCTCTCGGGGAGAGACATGGAGGCAGTGTGCTATTTGCCTAGAAGAAACGTAGTGTCAGTGACTATTTGCTTTACCTCTGTACAAATAATGTACAGATTCTTGCTCTGAACCTGACTCCTGGTCACTTTTAACATCCACCTTAGACTCAGTGTAAGCCCAAACCCTGCCTCACGTCTTAGCAAGCAGATAATGAGGGACATGCTTTATGACTAGTCACAAAGAAATACCAAGGCCCTTGGGCTCTGATTTCCCCATTTGGTGTCTCATAGCCTGTTCCAGCAAAGAGCCAGGTCACTGCAGCACTCAGTTGCAATGCTTGGCAGAACAACGCCATGCTGGATCACGCCCTCTTATCTTCCTGCAGCCACTGGCACAAAGCTAGCTCCACTGTGCCAGGACATCACAGCAGTTCCTGGAGCTAGGCTTGAAGGTTTGTTCTCAGATCCTCTATTTCACCCACTCCTGGGGAGGACCTTCGGTGCAAAGCAGCAGCAGGGCTTGCCTGTTGCCCTCAGTATGGGCATGTTGTTCTTCCATCTCCATGGGAAGAGGTGAGAGAGGAAACATTCAGGTTGGTGAGTTTGATGCACGATGTCTATTCCACTTATTACCACCTTGTTCTTCTGGTTACCTGGGTTTTGTCTCCTCCCCCAGAACCTCTCCATCCCGCGGGGCCCAGAGTTTTATCTTCTTCCCCAGAACTCCTCCATCTGATAGATCCCATGGGGTCTATCTGTTCCCATGTCTCTAAAAGGGCAATTTCAGAGACTTACCCACTTTCCAGGTTGCTTCTGTGAAGCCTGCCTAGCCATTTGATGAATGAATGAATGAGGACAGGTAACAACCACACGTGGCAGGCCTACTGTCCTTGTCCAACACTGGGGCAGCAAGTGGGGTAGCACACCAGTCACTACAAGACTGAACATCACTGTTCACAATTTATAATAAAGGGAAGGCCAAAGCAGGCAAGTGCTTCACCCAGATCCAACAGCACATGACAGACCTAGAAGGAAAGCCCAGCTATCCAGCTCTTTGGACTACAGCTTTGCCTCGCAAGAACTCCCACCCTCACCATTATATATTTTACACATGCCCATGTCTTGTGCACAGCATGATCACACATTTTTTTAACTCCCAAACAACTTATATGACGTTAACACACAAATTTACATGCCCCATCCCAGAGAATCACAGTGGCCTATCTCCACCCATTACTTTTTTGTGGCCCACCTTGTTTGTGTGGACAACAGAAGAAAACGGAACCCAAAAAGATCTCAGCTCTTTGGCAGCATGAATTCTTTATGCTTCCCTCTTAATGTTTTCCTCAATGCAGTGTGTCAAATCATGGGATATTATTGGAGTGTGGATAAGTTTCTGCTTTGATTCCTCTGAACTTTGAACTTACTTGCCTTTATTTGCCAACCTGTTGTAATTATTTCAGCAATCTTCTCCGAACTTCCTCTCCTCAGTCCACTTTTCAGCCACATTGGTTATCTAAAATACATTCCGGTTTGTGGCTTTTCCTCTGAGTGTCTCAAAAGGTTCTCCTTTCAAACACGGGATGTGTAAGTTGATATAAATTATTTCCTCCTTGTGAATCAAATTTTATTTGATTTCCTTAAGATAAATCGTAAATGTGTAGACACATTCTCAATGATTGATGTGTTTCTTTTATTTTGATATACTCATATATTAAGAAGAGCATCTTTTCAATTTATCCAACAAGAAAATTTGAGTGATTCCCTTTCAATTTGAAACTTCTTACAAATAGCTTGCATGCGATGATGTCCTTGAAAACAAAGGTTTCATTTAGCAAAGCATTTCATTATGTTCTCCAGCTCTCAAGAGGATGAGTGTATAATGAAAGCCTTGGTCAACAAAAGTTTGTTTTTAATGGAAATATATATAGAAATCATCAAGAAGGATGTTCCTTCAAACGTCACTGCTCTTGCCAAAAATATATTTTAGCTAGCATTATACGGTGCTCTCAAGTCCGTGGACAAACAATGCACTTCAACTTGCTCCCAGACTGCGGGACAGATGGTGACACAGGAGCTGTGAATAAAGAGGAAAATCAAAGGTCCTGAGAACAGCAATAAAGGACATGCTGGAGCTTATTGTAAAATAAAATATCTCAGTTCCAAAGCCTTACCAGAATTACATATGAACATGCTCACCATGCTCACTAGGTTGCCTGCTATAATATTTTGTCAGTGGATGTCCATGGACACAGCAAGACTTTTGGAGGAGAAACCATCAGTAAGGTATCTCCAGAGGGTCAGACAGTGTCATTTGTGCAACTAGTGAAGCATCAGCTCTAATCTGGACAATCACTTTTAGGTAGAGCTAGAGGATCTGCACCCCAAACTCTTCAGTTTATAGCACCCTAGTGTTCTTGGATGAGTCTTTTGGTTCTGGGGTAGTAGTTTTGCTTGCAAACACCCCAGTACTCAAAATTTGCCCCTACAAATGTTTTATTTGGACATGAAAGCCACATAGTGTCATTTAATTGCGCAGGTGGAGTGTCATAGCCTTTAAAATCTGTTTATTCCAAGTGCATAGGTACATAGGTATATGTGGCAATATGTAGTACTTTTCTGTGAATGCAGGCACAAAGACATCACATCACCACTGCACCAAACACGTGTTGAATGAGTTTTGAAGTACATTTCCACTCTCACTGAGCCAGCAGTGTCAAACTTCCTGACCCATCAGTCTTTTATTTTAAGGTCCTCTATGACAGAAGTCACTGTAATTGTGAGGAATTAGCTTGCCTCTAGAAAGGTTTGAAAAATTACCTTATCGGCAATAATTCATCTCTGTCACTCAAGATGACTTTCAGTGCCACAAATACTCTAGGAATATTAAGGACTTCTTTCCTGATGTCCATTAATTTCAATGATGTTTCGAATTAAACCTATATAGAGAGTCCTAGATGACAGAGAGTTTTCTAAGCACAAGCAGATAACTGAAGAGAAGATGCAAGGATCCAGTTCTTAGAGGTTGCCTTCACTCTCAGTTGTGCTTGGCTGGTAAGCTCAAGGTATTCTACAAGACGCCAGTAGATCAAACACTTCCGATGGTTGGAAACACATCATGGCCTAGAAACAGTTTTCCAAAAC
The DNA here is from genome assembly GCA_013399715.1 of Alectura lathami. NCBI lineage: Eukaryota > Metazoa > Chordata > Aves > Galliformes > Megapodiidae > Alectura > Alectura lathami. The sequence continues at coordinate 377,690 of VXAV01000986.1, forward strand.
CAGCTTAGTGTCATTGGGCATAAATCTTGGGAAAATAGTAAGTTTTGAATTTTCACATGTGATAGGAATTCAGTTTCTGAAGAAATAAAAACATTTTACTGTGTGTTCTCACCCAAATTCAATGCTTTTCAACCCTACAGACCTTCCCAGAATAAGCAGGTGCAAGTAAGAATGAATTACCAGAACCTAGAGAGTGCACATGAGCCTCTTGCCACATCACCTCTGGGAATGTGCAGATAGTATCATCAGCAACTTGGTAAGCAAGTGGCACAACAAGTGCGACTGTACAGTAGCAAGAATTAGCAAATTATGCACTGGAGTCGAATTTGGGGGGATTTTTCAGGTGTCACACTAGGTGATACCTAGTGTCATTTTGTGTATTGGTCTTCTGCTGCTTGTCTAAAATAGGACACAGCTCTTCTCTAAGTCCCACATTTGTACATCCTGTGTGATCTGTAAGTCATGCACATCACAAGGTGGATCTCATGGCCCTAGGCACTTCTGTTTAGAAAACATAACAAAACGAAGACACCAGCATTTGCATGGCTTCTTGTGAGCTGGGCGTCTACACTCCCATGATAGTCAACAGAGACCTAGAGCTCAATTCAACTGTCAAAACATGGGGTTATAGTAGCAAGATATCTGAGATATAGGTAACTTACAGATATAGCAGATACCTCACTGAGACAACCTAGATGGCTCAGCAAATATATTATTAGATATCTGAATTCTACCTACTGTGGGTGGCAGAAGCTGTAGTCCAAAGTAAAGCTCAGCTTGAGGACCAAGTGGAGTGGAAGGTGGAGGATTACCTACATTGGATAAGAACTTCTTTACAAAGGGAGCAGAGACAGGTCACGAATACCAGACATTATATGGGATTAATCTGCACAGACCGAGACAGCTCCCGAAACATGGGTCATCTCATGGCTCAGTGAGGGGCTGATCCAAATAAATATTTAATGGCATAATGACATGTATGCTGAGAGATCATCCCTGTCCTTTCTTGTCCCCATTCTGCCACTGTCCCCATCCTGCACACCCTATCTCCTCCCACCACGCAGACAGCACCTAAACCTTAGGGTCTCGGCGCTGACTGGTGGTGTTTTGCTGCTGTCTTGTTAGGCACCAGCGGACCCCTGCCAGCAGCAATGGAAACTAAATATAAACTGGCTCAGGCTCACGGATTTCATTATCGGGCTCAGAAAAGGAAACACCTGGAGCAAGGGGAGGAGGGGCTGAGCTCTGGTGCTTGCAGGGAATACCCACCCCAGAGGCACTGGTGTTCCGATCACAGCCTCATAACAAATAACAAAGAGATACTGTTTTCCATTCCAGTGGCTCGTTGCTGTGGAGCCACTGTCCAGCCTCAGGCTGTATTTACTGCAGTAAAAGCCTGCCCATCCACGAGCACCAGGCATCCTTACGCCGCTCATCACACCAGGCTCTACAGAAGCCATCTCTCATGGAGGGACTTGGAGAGGATGAGTAAAAAGGATGCAGTCCACTTTCCAGCTTGGCATCTTCCACTGAATTCCTCTCCCAGGGGACAGTAATGGCTTGCAAAGGATGATCTCCTACCCCGCTGTCCCCACAGTCCCTCTGCTTTGGGGCAGTGAAGGGAGAACACGGAACACAACCTAACTCATTGTGGTTGCATCTTCTCCCCTCCCAGCTCAAGCCACTTCATTCATCCTCAGTCTCATTGCATCAAAGGGCTCTGTGTTGTGCCTACTGCCCCTGTTGAGGTCAGCTCTACAAATTATCCTTTTATTACTGCTGTCCCCCCTTGGCATAGCGCAGAAGTCCCTTTCCCCTCCTCTACACACTCCAAGCTCAATGCCAAAAAAAAAATTAAAAGATTTTTTTATACGCCCATGTAGAACTGTCCACCTGCTCTGACTTTCATCCCCACCCTGCTTTCCGCCTATTCCCGGCGTTTGGCCTATTCTCAGAGGAAAACATTCACAATGGAAGAGATCAACAGCACAGAGGATAACACACAAGCCAGTATCCATCCAGACAGCTGCTCCTGCACCACAAGTAACCAATAAAGATTTTGTTTTCCCTCTCCCTTCACATGCTAATCACCCAGCAGCGATTAGAGTTGCAGCCTGACACCAAGGAAAAGAAACAGAGCAGAGGGGTGGAGAGGAATTTTTCAGTGCTAAACAGCACAGGGGAGAAATTGGGAAAGGAAAAAAATAAATAAATAAAGCAAAACAAAGCAGCAAAACCAAGACATGTAAGGACTTGAAGAAACCTCATTTCTTATGGTTAGTCACGTTCACTCCTTTCAGTTTTCACCCTCAAAGTGACCAGGCAAGGGACCTATTGAAGATCCTTGCTTTCTTATTAGTATTCCTCCTTCTCAGCCAGAGGAGGTGGCGAAGGGGGAGATGGAAGCGGGTTTGGGGAGGTTGCTGGGAAATTCCTGGCATTTTTCTGCCTTTGTGTCTGGGGGCTGAACTGAAAGGGAGGGATGCAGATCTGCCAGGGAGGGCAACGGCAGAAAGACTCCTGCTCCCTCCAGCAGAGAAAGGATCCTGCTAGGAGAACTGAAAGCCTATTTATTCTCTTTGCTAGTCAACTTCAAAAAAAAAAAAAAAAAAAAAAAAAAAAACAACCCCATAAACCTATAAATTTGGGGTGTTTTTTTTTTTTTTCTTTTTGAGGGAGACTTTGCCCTCAATGGAACTCTAAGGTGTCCCTGACATCTTCCTTGATAACATCAACTCCTTTTGATCCCCGTGGGAAAGGGATGTCCAGTTCTTCTCCCTACATTCCTGGGGCTGAATCCCTTCAGGTTTTTGTCTGCTTTTGCTTTAAAATTGCCGTCTGATGGGGCTCCCCTGACTCCTTTTTTGACATGATGCTACACTGCTTCGTTTCACTGTCAGATCCCAGCTACTGTCACTTTCCTCAAGGCATGGGGACAGCCACAGTGAGTCAAAGCAAAGTTTGGTCTGAGTCACTATCGTGTCCTCAAAATAACTAGAGGTGGCTAAAGAGGCAGAGGAGGTAGACATTAATATTCCTAAGGAAGAGCATGAGAATTGCATTAGCAGGTGAACTCTTCACGAGCTCCAGCATAAAGGTGTCTATCCAGAGCACCATGTTTATCAGTCCCCGATAGACCTGTCCTCCAGGAATTTTTCTAATCCTCCTTTTTTTGGATTTATTCATGCTTCTGGTCTACAAAGCACTGTGAGGCAGTGAGAGCCACACCTGAACTCTGCCCAGCTTTTGTTTGGTGAGAGATGCCGCCCAGCTCCCAAATTACGGGAAGGAGCAAATGCTCCTGCCTCCTCCCACCCGTATCGCTCCGGATGTCGTGGCCCAGGAGCTGTTCTCCTGTTCAGCTTTCTCTTTTGCAGACAATGGAGTCCCAGTCTATTCCCCAGGTGGTGCTTACACAAAGGGTGTTCAAGGCCTATCATTGTTCCTGGTGGGTTTACCCTTTCCAGTCCCATTGTATCCTGTCAGAGTTGTGGGGATCAGCATTGTGTACACCATACAAGGTATCAACACCCCAGAGATCTAGTGAATGCCATGGTTGTCATGGTTTTTAAAAAACTATATTCCTTTCTTAGAAACTATAAACTTCTATTTGAACTTTTTGACTCTTGTTAAGTGCAGTGATGACATTTCACTCATCTTTTTCCACGGAGACAAATGTGTCACCCTGGGAATGGCTAATTTGGGGCTCATATATAGTTAAGCTGCTTTTTTCCATGTGCAGCCTCTTACAGTTTTCAATATCAAATGGAAACGCTCCCATTTCCCACTCACTTGCTCTAGACTAGAATATTCTTCTGCAGCTTTTCGTGCTAAGCTGCATAAGTTTCTACTGGCTTCATAATTCACAAACTTGCCAGAAAAGACTGAATAGAATGAGACTAGAAAATACTGGAACCTACCAGCATCATTCTCTTGTTGGGAAACTCGGTCATCCATTCCTGTTCTTTGTGCCTCAGCTTTGAATCTCTGATTAGTCCATGGAAGTTTGTGAATAACAATGGTGGGGTAGTCTTCACAGGAGCCGGATCAGTTAAATCAGATTGGATCTGACCCATGTGCCATCTCACCTTTTATTTATTTATTTATTTATTTATTTATTTATGATAGATCCCAACAAAGGAGACTAGAAAGCCCACAGTGAGAGGATGGTATCACTCTTGATGTTCAGTCTGTTATTAGTAATGCGATAGCAATCCCGCAAGAGACCTCTCAATAGTCCACATGATCCCATGAGAAGACGCCCTAGCAGCGTAACACTCAAGCATTGAGATATTCCCCTGAACTGTGTCCCAAATGACTCTTCTTGGGGGTGTCATCTTGCCTCTTGTCACCCAGGTCTCCTGCAGGACAAATCTGTTGGCCTTTCTCCTCTACTTTATCCACCTGATGCCAGGTGGGAAAATGCGTGGGGCTTTGCGTCATGGAGAGCTATAAGCTACGTCCAGATCTGTCACATGGAAAGAATTACAATGAGCCAACGCATCCACACGCCATCTGATAGCTAAAAATAGGGAGCATCCATCTGAAATTATCGAGCCCCGCCTTGGAGCGCCCGTGGAGCGCCCGGCAGGACGTGTGTTTGCAGCAGCACAATGGAAAATGGTGAGTGCTAAATATAGCGATGGTTGCTCTTAAGAACGAGTAGGTGGGGTGCACAATGTGTGTCGTGCCAGTAGCTCAGCTTTTGGCTAGTAAATAAAGGACGATGACAGCCAAGAAACTGAGGCAGGAAGAAGTTCATTTATCCATGACTACGTGCTGGCTTGTGCTTTTCTCTTCTGTCAATAGTAACCTTGAAGAAACAGAGAGCTCCTCACCACCTCCTGCATCTTTTCTTCCCTACTTCTGTCTTTTCTTTTGTTTGGGTTGTGTGGGGCAGCTAGCCCCTCTGTTGGCCATGCTCAGAAGATGCACGAGAACTGTGAAGCAAGATCCACAGAGAGTATCTCTCACTGACAAAATCTGTTGCCAAAATCAGTGCTCACAGAAGAGGGAAAACCCTGTGGATAACGAACCAATGGAAGTTTCAGGCTTCCATTTTCTTTCTCATTATTTCCAGAGAGTATTCCCTATACCAACAGGAATCTTTGGTCCTGCCTTACCTGAATGTGATTCAGATTCAGAGATGTCCCATCAAAATAGGTAAGAGACGCAAAGCTTGCGTTAACCATCACTGAGACTTGATTCTCTGGTTCTCATTAATTTGAGGCTAAGTATCCAACAAAGGCACAAAGTCGGGAACGCACTCATCTATGTTTGAAATTGGCTCTAGGCCTCCCCATATTTTGCTTTGTTATCTGTAAAAAATGGTTAATAACATTTCTTAGTCTGTCTTTCGTCCTTGCCTTCCAGGACTACGTGCAGGCTGGCACCTTGCAGGACTAACTGTTGTTCTGTATTGCCATCACATGCAGACACATCAGAGGAACAAAGAAAACAGAGTTTGAAGAGGAAAAACAAACTCTTTTCCACCATAACAAAGAAAGTAATTTTCTTTTATTCAGTATTTGGACTCTAATGTTATATCATCAACCTCTTTCATCTGTTATCTTCAAAATCATCATTGAAGAGTCAATATCAAGGACTGCCATGTACCTTGTGACTTCACTTGCTTTGAAGCAAGTGCAGGGAAGACTCTCACAGAACTGCAGTTGTTTGACATACCTGGTTTCAGAGAGGTTTTTGCCCTATTTTGCAGTAGGTAATTTGCATTGATTGAGTTCTATACATTGACTAAAGGAGTTCCTAGAGTCCAGGCAGGAATTTAGTTCATTCCCAATATCTTCAAGCCCAAAGGGATGGAAGCTTTTCCAACATTATCTTGCTCTTCCCAGTGCTACATCGCCCTTCTTGCCCTTGTGAACCGAAGTATTGATATCATCAGCATGGCCGCTACACATGTGGATGGGCAGCACTGCCTTCACCAGAACTATTCAATGGTCTTCTCAGTGCTCAAGTCTATCATCCAAGGGCTTAAAAGTATTGAAACAGAGCAAACTTATATTTTATTTGTTGATTTAGGATCCTAAATATCTCCAAATATCTATGGAATTTTGTATGCAACCACATTTTGAGGCATGAGAGGAGAATGTTTAGCATTAGCTACAGAAAAAAAAAGAAGCATCCATGTTAATCTCCTTCTGTTCATCCCACCCAGTACAACATAGGATTCTAAGATTAGTGGTATGAATCACATCTAAGGGAACCTCTACATCCCTACTGACCCTGAACTATTATGTTAATATGTTATTCCTCACTTGAAAGTGGCCAGATGCTGATGAGCATATATAAGACCTATAGGGACTTTATATGGGACACACAGCACTTACTAATTGGATGTTGACTGAGATTAAGCCTTCACGTTGACTGAGACCAAGAGACTTCAATATAGCTTGCCCTTGGCACGTTTGGGATCTAGTTCAGATCATGGGGTGAATTCATCAGCCAATGCATAGCGAGCATCGCCTTTTTCTTCCCAGCTGCATCTAGATTCACCAAATCCATAACCACGGACATTCATCAGAGCCATGGGATCTCTCTAACATGGTGGTGAGTTTACTCCTGGCTGCTTGCTAGCCTGTCAGGAAGGAATTACAAGTTTTCTTTGAGTGGATTTTTCAGCAGGAGAATAGATCTCCCTCAACCTGCTGCAGAGTGGCCAAAATTTTGCGTGTCCTTTTGCGTCTTTTGCAGATGTTCCCATAAGTTGTCTGTAGCTCACTCACATACAGGATGCAGCGACTTTATGTGAACTTCCTCCGGTCCCAGAAATTTCAGCAAAGTGCTCCCCAGAAAGGGGGCATTCCCACCATGTTCACTGCAGAGCTAGCAAGGTCACTGGATCAAGTCCAGCCCCAGCCCCCTGTTCTTCCTGGAATTTCCTTTTATTGTTAATCTCAACAGCATGAAATGAGGACCTCAATGGAGTTTTCCTCTTGACGTTCAACTTTCCAACCAGGAACACTTTTTTTTGTGATTTCTGTTCTCTTCAGTATAAGGAGAGAGAGAGACTGAAACTGCCTCCTTGGTAAACTGCAGTTCTAACTAGCTCAGGAAAAATAGTCCTGCTTTGCTGTGCCCTACCTTGTATTTGGCATACATCTGAATCTTGCAAAACCCTTCATCTCCCTCTCTGCAGTATCTTCAGATCTGCTGCTTTTCTGTATGCATTTTATTTTATAAAAATCTCTCTCTCATGTTTAGAAATCTACATAAAGCATCCACATCATTCACCTCAAGAGATGTCTCTCTGGTCATCTCAAGGAATATAGCACCCACCTGAGAAGATGCCCTGGAGAATCCCTCATGGATTCCAGTCACTGCTTTAAAAGAGTGTGTGCCTCCTCTAGGTCCTTGGAGACGTCTGCCACTCTAGGTGAATAACCAAAAATCGGCAACTTGAACAACACTTCACCCTTAAGTTCTGCTGCAGAAGTGTTTGTCTTTCAACATAGGGAACAGGGCTTTTTTGGATGTGATGTGCATCCTTCCAGGTTGCTAGATCCAAGCTGTAATCATCATGCAACTGCAAGGACTCTGCTGCGGGTAGACAGTGCATGTGTTATCCTGGAGAAGGGAGACCACGATTATTTGGCATTTGTAACCTTATTTGTTCATTTTCTTTTCTTTTCACACAACCTTGACTGTTAACTCTCCCTGCTTTACTATCTCAGTGGACCTGTGGTCCACTGCACTGCAGAGCTGGGGGTGGGTGGGTGCATGCATGTGGTAGATGCAAGGGTGGGGGTGCATTTGCAGAATTCTCTCCTTCGGAGAGGCAAAACTGACATTTTTAGGACAAAGCAGCTCCTCTGACAGCATAGTCTGCGTCTGCAAGCAGAATTCCTCTTCTTGCAAGTAGCAGAGAGCTTACAGGTATGTGCTGTAAAAGGGAAGGGTAGTGTCTGATGTAAAAATAACCAGATGAAGTGTTGTGAATGCTGCTAATTCTCCCTTTCAGAGCCTGGGAACAGTCACAAAATGCCAGCTCCCCAGGTACCTAATTAACATCCTTAACCCAGCCAAGAGCACAAGCCTTTATCCTGTGCTGGGACAGGTGTAATCTCCAACACTTGTTTGCACAGCATTTAGCAAAACCCTGCTTCGAATACATTTGCACTTTCCAGGAGCAAAGCAAAATACAAGAACAAATAATAATGTTCCTTACCTCTAGTATGTCCCATTTCATTGATAATGTCTCTGGCTAAAAGAAGCCTTTGGCTCTTTCTTTTTGCTGCTACGAGATTGTAGGCAATTCCCTCCGGGCTGGCTTGGTCTCAAGTGGGTGAAGTGTTCGCACAAGGTGGTCTCCTGGCAACAATTTCCCAGCATCTGAGAGCTAGATTTGGAAGTAGCTCAAGCTGCATCAGCAGTGGCTCCACCGAAGTAAGGTTAAGTCACTGGAAGATTTCGAGGAGCCCTCTGAATGTACGATAGATCTCAAGGCAACAGCTTTTTCTGGTGCCAGTGGGCTGGGATCCCAGAGGAGATGGCCATTCTTGGTGGGGCCACGCAAGTCCAGTCTTGCACTAACCTGGGCACTAACCTAGAAGTCAAGGAGTTTTTTTTTCTCACCTCTCCCACCCTAGTGTAAGCAGCAGAGAAGGGAAGCACAGAATATGCTGGATTTGGGACTCTACTAAAGGCAAAGTTTGGAGGGAGCTCTGGGTTCTGTCCTGATCTCCTCTCTCAGCACAAGCTTGGATTTTCAGACTTGTGGTGTAACTGGGGTTAACAATTCTCATCTAACTTGTCCTAGACCTGAGCACCAGGAGAGTTCAGAGAGAAAAGTTAAGCCCCATGCAGTATGTCAGCACCCATCTGCAGCTGGGAAACACAATCCTTTCCTGTAGTCAACATTTTGACGGTTATTTTTCTAAGCACTATGCAGAGAGATGATGACAGGGCCTCACGCCCTCAAGTTCTTCCTCTTCCCAGCTCCTGGATGGCTCTGAGATACCTTTCATTTTGCAAACACCATTCAAACATGACAAGCTGGTGTTATACTGGCGTTTCAGGTACAATCTGCACTGGAGAAGGGCACCCCAGGCAGTGCACAGGCCTACAATAATGGTGATGGACAGACTAGATTTAGATTTTCCCTGTTATTTTCACCTCACTTCCCATTTTCCCACCACATATCTTCTTGCAAATGCCCTTGGCAAAGTACATAGATGCTCAGATGTGTACATTTCACACAGACTCTGATCTCAGCAGAAGGACTCCCGCCTACACTAATATCAAGGTCCGAGCAGTCCCTATTTTCTGTCTGCATAAACAAGCTAAACTTAGTGAACCCCTGGGTGCTTACTGTGGTATATTCTGGTGCCAGTGATACCGATGCTACAGAGCTTCAGCTCTTCTAGTGTAAAGTATTTGGGGTATATGGTGTGATGCAAGCATGAATTTTCCTGTGTCCTCTGCACTTGCGCAACAGGGAAACACAGGACTGTTATCTCCATCATTAACAATCTTATGGAGAGTTTGTATTCATCTAGAGCAGACTCGATTTATTCTCCTGCCTCTGAAAGACATTGCTCTAGCCAGTAGTCACCAGCTACTGTTAAGATCCATGCCTGGGAGTGACCCAGCATGTCTTACCAAAGCTGTTTGGTGGTGTTGTCCATTCAATATGCCAAACCAAACTGAAACATGCTGTGATTTGTACTTATCTTTCTTAGGCTGAAGGGATTTAAGAAGGTTCTTTGTGCAACCAAAGGTCTTCTGTAATTCCCATTACTGCTGATGAGAATGACGCATTTCCACTAACTGGGTGAATGTCCCTTAAATTAATCTTCACTAAAGCATGTGAGTAGGGAAATGAAAGGGAGGTAGTGTTTCAATTAGCTTCCAGTATGTTTTTATTCTTGTCTTCAAATACAGAAGGGCTCCATGTAAAATTAAAAAAAAAAAAAAAATAGCGAAAAAAGGAGGAGAGCAAATGTATTTATCTGTAAAAAACCTTCAGTTCTTATAAATAAAAACATTTATTATGTCAACAGCATGCTCTCTCTGTAGACACCATGACTGTTCATAGACCCAGTCCATGTAGTTCATGGTCCATTACTCTCATGTTTATGTTGTTGAGATGTGGGACATGATTTACAGCTCTCATTGGGAAACTGAGGCACTGAAAGAGAAAACTACTTGCTAAAAAATGAATTAGCATCAGTATTGGAAATGAGACTTAGGCGTGAGATTTCTCTCTTCTGGCTGCTGTAGGTGGTTCATCTGACTTAGCTGGGGTTCCTACTAAAAGATGTGAACTCCCCCCCTGCAAAAAGCGTTTTTCTCCTCTTAGTCTACCTCTAGAAGTAATAGCAAATGCCATTCCTCCCCTCCCAACTAGGACCCTTTTCCCCCTGTAACAGACCACTGTACCCAATGAAACCTGACCTCACACTCCCAAAACTGCAGGGCATCCCATGGTCATATTCCAGTAGACCACTCTTGACAATGCCAATTTTCCACAATGGCGAGGAAACTGCAGGGACACCACTTATCTGAATGGGAGCAGAGCAAGGCTGGTGCTGGGTTTTGTCAGAAATTCCCTCCCTGCCCCTCTGAAAGGAGGGCTGGTTCTTTGTTTTGGTTGAAAAGAGGATGAGTGGTTGCAGGATCATGTTGAATGCCTGGCAGGGTAGCTGCCCTGGGCTGCATCTCTGGGCACGCTGCCAGCTGAGCTCAGTGTAAGGAAGAAAAGTGGTGTGGGACACAGGATTTACCTCAGTGCTGATGTCCCACAGATGAGTTTTGGAGGGAGGAAGCCAACTGTGCTGATTCATGCCATGGTAATCTACAGTTTGCACCAGAAATAAGAGGAACTGCTCATGATCTGAGCTGGGAGCATCACCCCTTTGGTTGACATTGGAGTGAGGCAGGGAGCATAAGATTTTCGACGGCATTAAAGAAGGTGGAGGGATCAACCACTATTCTGAAACATGAGGTTTCCATTTAACCCCCCTTTACACTTTATTTTTCAATCATATCTCAAAAAGCACAAGGGGAAGTAGAAGAGCACACCCTGAAATGCTCACAGTCCAGGACAGGGTATGAAGGCAAGAAGATGGGACTTGCCCAAGGCTACCTGAGCCAACCTGGTCACTAGTCCACCCACCCTGACCCCTAGCTCGCTGCAATACTCAGTAGCCTCCACAAAGCCTGAACCAATTCCTAAATGCTCCATGTTATCAATGCCTATTTCATGGAGGACGTTCTTAAGGAAAAATAATGTACAACAAGCTCTCCCCCAACCCTTTCCCCATTCCAGGCTTTGAATGATTTGCCTCATCTCTAATAATTCAATGGGCTTTGTTATGACAGTGCAATGCAGTTAATGGAGAGTGAAATTGAAGAAGAATGTGTGGAAGTTGCAGCTTTTATCTCTAAAACAAATAGTGAATTCCTCAGGGCGGCTGCAGCACCGAACAATGATCTGGCCTGACAAGCCTTTGGACGTTGCCCTGGTAACTCTCAGGCTGTTTGGGGCAAAAGAGGGAATAGAAGGTGGCAAAACCTTTATGAAGAGATGTGAAGAGCCAAGTGGGAAGCCTGGAAGATATTTGGGTTGGAGGGACATGATGCACGCAATGCCAAGGCCCAAAGGACCATCCTGGGAAAATCCCACAAACTCCAGCAGGTTTGGGCTCCCAAGGAGTTCCCCTGCTCCAGCTGAAATGAAGTACTGCCAGCCCATCAGTCAGCGAAAGGGGGAAATCCACCCCAAACCTATTTTGGAGTTCTCCACCAGCCCACAGACCCCTGCAGTAGTGTGTGAGAAGGCTGAATAGGGGACTTAGGGACAGCAATGCAATTCTCCTCTCACTGTGGGCTTGAAAAAAGAGGTGTCTATTTAGCTGGAGACATGCAGCGTGCTAGGTTTCCACCAGCAGCTATTTCTAGCAGTGGAAAACGTGTCTAGCTGATTGCCTGCCCCTCCCAGCAGGCTGTTTGTTCTTCTATGGCTTTCCCACATCTCTCTGCCTTCTCTTTCAATAAAAACTATTACTCAAGGTTTGTATGAAGGTTGATGCAAGGCAGATGCATACGAAATTTTCAGACGTATGTATGCATGTACCTTAGCCCTGATGGGGAGAGTTTTGCTTCTCCACATTGCCCCTCCCAATGCATCTGCTGTACAATTGTCATTAACATCCTGTGTTACAGCTCAACATTGGCATGGAGCTGCATCAGCGGAGGGTCAGGCTGGGGGCTAGCAAAAGGTTCTGCACCAGAGGGTGGTGGGCATGGCACAGGCTCCCCAGGGCAGTGGGCACAGCCCCAAGCTGCCAGAGCTCAAGGAGCATTTGGACACCGCTCTCAGACACAGGGTTTGGGTTTGGGTGGTGCTGTGTGGAGCCAGAAGTTGGACTGGATGATCCTTGTGGGCCCCTTCCAACACAGGATATTGTATGATTCTGTGATTTTATGATTCCTAATCAAATCAAGTCAGAACATGAAAATGTTTTGTGCCATGAAAGCCTTTCCTGTAAACATGATGCTTCCAGGCACCCATGTTAAATCCATCCCAACCTCATCCCATCAGTAGCCTAACCAAGACTGCAGCCTGTACAACAGAGGACTAGAGTCACCATTCATACAGGAGCTCGTAAAAATCACTTCTATTTCCCCACAAAACCACAGTGATGTGCAGGCAGCGCTCAGTGCTTTCCAAGCACAGAGTTGGCCAGCTTGGATCTCTTTGTGCAGGGCTCACTGAAATATTTGGAAAGGATTTCGAGGAGACACTAAGCCAATGCAGTTACTTGTTCTAGTTTGCAACGTGGGCTTCTGCTAAGGTTAGTTTGATTCCTGAGTTAGCTGGGCAGCACTGCTGATGGCAGCACCTCACTGTGCACTGTGTGTGGGGCTCAGCCCCAGAATAGGGGTCGTCAGGCTCCATTTAGCTGTCTGATAAAGCTTTCTGGGCACCTGCGATGCCCTGTGTGGTCTGAGTTATCCTCCTGGGTCTGGTGGAAGTGACAAGGGACATGTGAGACACCTGTGCCCCTCTGGGCCAGCAGGGGGAGGCTGGGCAAGACCTCTTACCAAGCAGTACACCTATGTTTAGGAAATTGAATTGACCCCCCACGTTAAGACACTGAGTAGCGTTTAGGGAGTGATTCAACAGACCTGTGCCCTGCAGGCTGATAAGGATGGCTCTCCAAGCTCTTTGGCATAGGGACAGAATTTGGTTGACTAAATGGATATGGCTGTGATTTTGCACTCTAGTGTAGTGCCAGCTGGTCTACAGCTGCTGACCCGGAGGGCTTGAGTTTCACAGAAACCTTAGCCATCCCCCCGGAGACATGTCTACCACTTAAGATGCCCCCAGGCACTCTATGACTAAGCAACTGCACAAAAAGCAACCCTTCTTTTTCCAGTAATGGTAACAGCAGCCCCAATGCCCCCACAGATGGAAACATCTCCACTGCAGGCACACAGATGTGGGTGCCTTGCTCTGGACCCAAATCCGCCCATGTGGCTACAGGTGTGCATCCATGTGTGGCTGAGGTGGCAACCAAGCTTCTGGAACACATGCATCTGGAGGGTCAGTAGCTCCCTGAAAATGGAGTTCTTCACTTCTTTCTCATGAAAAAATAAAATAAAATCATGGGAATCAGGTATTATATTTGTCTGAGCAGCCAAGTCCAATGCAAACTGGAGGAGAAATGCTATTGATCCTTACATATAGGAGCAGAGTCAGATCAGGAGCTTATTTCAGAGCTGAGAGAAGAACACAGATTTTATCAGTCTTTGTCTAAAATGTTAATTACAGAAATATATTTACCTCCTCTCTCAATAGTTTGGGAAGCCATGGATTGTAATGAGAGTGTTTCCTGGGCTGTTCTTAGCTTTCTTAAGACAATTCCTGCTTCCAAGGCAAGATGCATTTTGGTTCACCCTGCTGGGTCAGAGCCAGGCTAAGGAAGACAAAAACCATATCTCTTCTGACCCCCCATCTGCTCAAACACAGGAAAATTTCCTCCAGTCCCCATCCTGTGCACACCAGAAACTTTCTCCCTGCCCCCCNTCATGAACATCCTCTTTCCCTCAGTTTGAATATAGCTACAAACTTCACTCCATCAATGGTCTCATTTCCTGGAGGCTATCTGTTAGGAAGACATCAAACCATGGGTATTTTTGTCTCTTGCTGGAGGGAGGGTAGTTCGTATTTTTTCTTTCCTTCCTGAAATAGCCACTGGTGATCTTGTCCCCAGAAGCCCCAGTGCTGTTATTCATGGTTTTTCTCACACCAGAGGTATCAGCCCTGTGCGCTGCTGTTCATCTTCCCATCTTAATCCCAAATTTGAATTCCAAACATTATTACTTTTTGCCTCATTGCACAAGGAAGATAGGTGATGACATCCAATGAAATCGGATTACTAGCAAGTTAAATGATCCTAAGCTGGATCTCAGCCCAAGGATTTTCATGCTGCATAGGCCTTCCTTGGTAATTTTCTGTGAAAAGAAGTAAATATTGCAAGGATGCCTGGAGCTGTCAGTCAAATGTTATGACGAATCTGAACACAGCTGAGAAGGAATTACATGGCAGGAAGAACACCAAACTCTCTCTGGGCATTTATCCCAGTGCTGTGAAGCACAAGAGCATTTCCTATGTTACATTTTCTTCTCCTTTGTCCAGTTTATTTCTAAATGACAGAATAAATGGGGATTCCCTAGCCTCTGGAGGACCATGAAAGCATCTTATGATTTCCCCAATGATGAAATCTTCTGTCATGTGAAGTCTTCCTTCTCCTAAGACTTCATCCAGGCTTATAGTTACATACCTTAAAACAACTGGTGTTGGACTCCCTGTCCTACTGTCTCACAGTCCTAAATAAATATTTAGCTGGGATGCAATGCTGTTAGGAACCATGTACACGTGAGTCTATGTGCATTATCACATCAACACCAGGCTTAGCAAAGACATCTGACTGAGTTAGGTCTGTGAGAATGTTAATAGTAAATGTTAGGGTAAATTCTTATCATTTTATTTGCTGTTTCTCAGGAAGATGTACAGACCATTCTCCAAAAGTTTGATTTGCACCTCCAGCACATGTCCTTTTGTGTTTGGAATTGAAAGTAAAAGCTGTCATGTAATTTCCTGACCCTGGGATATTTTGGAAAACCTCCAGAACTGGGAGACTTGCAGTAAAGCTCCATCTTAGCAATACTGTATGTATTTGAGTGTAAAAGACTGTTGTCATGTTTCTGTGAAGCACTAATGCCTTTTTGACACCCGGTGGAAGTGTTCAGGTCCTCAGGCTAGCGCTTTTTCTGATATTTTCTCCCAGCTGATCCTTAGGCATCAGAGTAGGAGACATTTTATCAGACACCTAGCTTTGGAAGCAGTCACACTCAATATTCCTTTCTTTATTTCTTCAGCTGCTCATTATTCACAGCATTGATCTGACACCCTCCTGATAATTATCCCTTGCACCAGAGATGAGAAGCAGATCTGAGATGATGCAAGTGTGCAGGTTCCTGTACCCTGCCAAGCAGAAGAAAGAGTGTGGGTCCTTCCTGCTACTCTCTTTGCAAAGGAGGTTTAATCCAGAATTTCTGCATGAAGCAGTTTTTCCTGAGAAGCAGAGTCCAAACTGAAGCGACATCCCGTGCAGATGGCAGAGCCGTTATAATTTGAGCATCCAATGAGAACTACAAAGCCCCCAAAGCAAGCTTCCTGAGCAGCACCCACCCTTCCCCTGCAGTTACTGCTGTCTTCTCCATGTATCTTAAGGCAAAATGCACACTGAGAGCAGCCCCACTGAAAACACTCAAAGGAGCATAGTAGCACAAGCACAATGGCTGTTGAAGCCAGCCTGATATTGAAGCAGATCTCCTTGTGCCATCTCTTACTGCAGCTAGAAGTTTTCAGGCCATTCTGCTTTCCCACAGTTCCTGAGGTCTTTTTCAGTTACTGCCCAGGGATCTTTGCTCCTGTCTGTTCTTGCCACTGTACTCATCTAACATGGTGACCCACCCCACCTTGTGCCATTTCCACTCTCCCAAGTACTGTTACCCCCAGAACAATGTGCTCCATGGGGTATTTTGCAGAGTGTTATGGTTGCTGGTGCAATACATAAAGAGTCTGAGGAGCTCAGCATCACTTTCCTTCTCTCCATCCCAGGTACAACCTTATATTGATGCAGCTCAGGTTTTTCCCTGAACTGTCTTGTCTTGGCAGTTAACATGGAAATATGCTGATCAGGAAAGTATGTGGGGGAATGTGATCTGTTATTAAAAAGAGAAACATGTTGCAGGGAGAGAAACATCCACCTCTCTCATACTTGCAAGATTAATAATGTGCATCAACACTTTCATTTATTGCAACTCTAGTTTCATGGCTTTTAGGAATTGTGCAATGCGGAGGCACAGCAAGAGGAGGGGAGACTGGGCTGAGGGCAGGGTAAGTCTCCTTCCAGGACTGACCCAAAAGATAAAACCAGAATTAGGAGCCTCTGCTGGATGCAGAGCAGGTAGGGATGGCTGAATGTGCCAGCCCAAGCCTCCCCTGAAGCATTCTCAAGGTGACCTTGCAACATAAAGAAAGTCCATTTTTAACTGAAGACATTAAGAAAACCAAATTTGGAGACCCCATTTCAGAGTGAAAGTTATTTTTACTACCTCTGGGTCCAGGCTGGGAAGGTTCATGGTTTAGCTGGATCTGCCAGAGCAAGGGGAAGGATTTGGTGCAAAGCTCCAAGCTTATTTTTAGTCTCCTCCTCATTGCAGCGAGCACTCCTTGCCTGAATGCCAGATAAAAAACTTTCAGCAACTTTCCCACTTGCCACAAAAAAAATAAGAAAAACGATAATAATTTAGTCCTTGCCACATTGCAGTGGTAGAGTGCTAACCCTCACCAGGGCAATGCCCCCCAGCAAGACCCTACACTGTGCATCCCCTGGGCCTTCAATCTCCGGCTCCGGGGTCCTCACATGTCACTAGAGGGGAAGAGGAGGGGATGGGAATTATGCACCATGGAGACATGGATAGTGGAGGCAGTACAC
Organism: Alectura lathami; assembly: GCA_013399715.1. Lineage (NCBI taxonomy): Eukaryota > Metazoa > Chordata > Aves > Galliformes > Megapodiidae > Alectura > Alectura lathami. Next base: position 394,723 of record VXAV01000986.1, read on the forward strand.
CTGAGCAGAGAAAATCCCAGATCTAACCACCTCCAGGTAACAATCCCAAATCAATCCCCAGTCCTGCTGAGAATCCCAGATCAAATCCTATCTAGATGAAAATCCCAAAGTAACTTCCACTTAGATAGGAATCCAAACTCATACAGATGAAAACACCAAATCCACCTGTACTCTCTTCTCCAGATGCAAATCACAAATCCCACCCCCAAGCATTCATCCCTATGCAAATCCTAAATTGATCTTCATCCACATTAAAACCCTAATCCCATCCCCAAGACCCCATCCTGCTGAAACCCCCCAAATCTCCATCATGCAGCTGGGAATCCCAAATCCCTTCCTAAGATTCTCATCTAGGTGAGAACCTCAAATGAAAATTATAACTTCTTGCAGGTGAAAACGCCAAATTCAACCCCATCCTTTCAAAAATGTCAAATCCTCCCATGCAGGTAGGAATCCCACATCCCTGCATGCAAATCCCCACCCATACAGAAACCCCAAATTCCCCTCCATGCAGATGAATAACCCCCAAATCTCCCCCAAGCTCCCATCAACACGGAAACCCCAAAAGCAATACCGTGTAGGTAAGAACCTCACATCCCTCCCAGACCCCCATTCCAATAAAAAAATCTAAATCCTCCCAAGCCCCTATCCTGATGAATACCCCAAATCCCCCCATATGCAAGTAGGAATCCCAGCTCCCACTCATGAAGACACAAACTCCTTCCCCAAACTCCATGAACGCTCCAAATTGCCATCGACATTAGGCGAGAAGCCTAAAACCTCTCCAAATCCCTAACCCAATAAAAACCTCCAATTCCCCCAAACTCCAACAAAACCCCAGATCCTCCCACCTGCAGATGGAAAGCTCAGTCCCCTCCAAAGTCTATCCCAAGGAACCCTCAGATCATCTCTTACAGCAGGTGGTAATCCCAAATACTGCCCCAAACACACATCCTAGTAAAAACCCTAAATCTCTCCAAGCCCCCATTAGACAAAATCCTCAAATCTACTCCCATGCAGAAAGCCAAATTCCCTCTTAAGTCTATCCCAAAGAACCCTCAAATCACCTCTTATAGCAGGTGGGAACCTCAAATTCCCCTCAGACCCCCATCCCAATAAAAATCCCAAATCCCCCCAAGCCCCCATCCCAATGAATACTCGAAACCCCCCTCATGCATCCTGCAAACCTCCACCCCAAAA
>VXAV01000986.1:405346-431364 GCA_013399715.1 Alectura lathami
TTTTTTTAAATAATATTGGTTTTGTTTTCAGATGGATCGGTTTTCTGATCTGGCTCGGCGCACTGCTACCAAGTGTTCATTTTCTCACAGGGCAATGCTTCTATCAAAGGGCACATGGACTGATGCCAAATTCAAGCAATGCCATCAGCACACCAAAATCATGGCAGGAAAAGGCTGGGTCGCAGCAGTGCAATGTACTGCAAATGGGATGAGCCCGTGCCTGCTCTGGGACTCCTGGCAAAACCTGAATTGACCAAGAGACAACCAGGGCAAAGCGTGAGCAAAATGAGACGTGGCATCACACCAGCTGTGAGGCCAGCAAGCAAAAATCACACTCTTGACCCCAATTTTCCAGCATGCAGGGGTTAATCTCAGCACACCTCAGTGGCTCCTGAGATCATCACTGCCATGCTTGCCTGAGTCTCGGGGTAATTCACATGCCAAAAACACAGGGAGAGAAGCTGACCTCTTTGGTACAGGTGATAAATTTTCCTGTCCTGAACAGTCATGTAGAATATTGTGGAAAAATAAATCTTGAGCTTCTTACAAGACCCTAGTATAGAAAATTATTTTGTTTCCTTAAGATTTTCCCAGACAGCTGAAAAAACTCTCCACACTCTCACTCTATGCAAATTTGTAGGCTTCTAAGACAGTTCCTCGAGGTACCAATGAATCCCCGTTAACTGCATTCATCAGAAGAATGTGCTTTTTCTCATTAAAACCTCACAAAGGGTTCAAAACCTCCTTTTATTGCACAGCGCTTTGATTTAAATTGATGTGGCTTAAATTATGAATTTTAATCATGATGTAAAATAAGGAAGCAAAAAGTGTTCACTTGAATGATTTAATTTTAATCGTGCTTTTCATTTCCAATTCATAGCTATATTCCTTAAGCAAGGTTGATTCCCCTTGGCTGCTCACTGTAAAGTGCGGAGATTTACAGCCCGCTATTACCTTTCAGCTGTATTTTCTAACCGAGTAACATGCTATGAACGTATTTGTTTAAACAGCTAGATAGCCTGCCACCACTCTATTTTGATTTTGAATGTGTGCATTTTAAAGTCTCCCTAGGAAATGATGAACAACACTAATTTTGGGCTTATTGCAGGCAATCACTCTTTACTTGTGAATGAAATTTCTGTTAAACCGACAGATGCAAAATTACATTTAAAATTCGTCAGAAAGATACGTCAAGCAAACAAGGTCCTGGATACCTAACACATAAACTTTTCAACACGCTTTTGAAATTAAAACCAAGCAATTTATTGAGCAAATCTCGAGCGTCAATCTTAGATGGAGTTAGTGACTGAAAAGAATTGTTTTGTGTCCCCAGAGGGTTTTGGATAAACAGGAGTCATTCTCTTAAATCTCACTTTTACTGTTTAAAACAGGAGAGGAAGCAATTTTATTTTTCAGCTGCCAGTTCCCAGTTGCTTTTGCAGCTTAGAATTAACCATTGATGGAGTGGTTGAATATGTCTTTCCATTATATGCAGAGGGGATGGGGCACTGGAAAAAAATAAAAAATAAAAAAAAAATTGTGAGGGTTAGCTTTCTTTAGTTGGCTGCCCAGTTTTTGTTACGTGTCCAAATCCCATTTCATTTAGTGCTGGAAAATCCAAATTCCCCAAGTACCATGGATGTCCCATTTGGGTTTAGACCTAGTGCTATGTATTTGATCTCCTCTTTAATGCGAGATAGCAGATTTGTCCTCTCAGAAATTAGGAGGAGATCTGACTTTGCAGGACTGTGGCCCATGGCAGTGTAGGTACTCCTTCCTCATGGGACAACACTGGCTTGGAGCAATCCTTCTTGTGTCCAGGAGAGCAACGTAGCCTGGCAGATCCTGGTGGGCTTCCATACATCCATGCTGCATACCCATCATGGGGATCTGGGGAGCATAGGGAACGATAAGCTCAATTCCCCCTCTTCTTTCCAAAGTAAAACACTATTAATAAACAATTATACAAAACCTGGTGAAGCCTGGATCCTCTCAGCCAGCCCATTTCGATGCATCTCCCTGATGATCCTACGTGAGAGCACTTTCTCCAACAGGCTTGGTGACTAAACATTACTGTTTAAGGCAACGATCAGATAAAAAGAAAACAACTTGATAATACATCCTTAATGCAATGTCTTGAGCTTCTCACCATAGGAGGCTCTTCTCAAAGAATGTTTTCATTAGACAGGCAGCTGCTGAGAGGGGTCATTGTTGCTAAGATGATTGTAGTCGCTGCTTCTGCCAGCACTGCTCTGCACGTACGTGTTGCAACTACTGGGGTATCACCTCCATGGTGTAGAGACTTCTACCTCTGCTAAGACACATCAGCTAAGGCTGTTAAAATTGCCTGAAGTGTCTCAGTCAGACCTCACTTTGTATTTCCCCAGGCCAAATCCTTCACAGGCTGTTGGGCTATCAATAATCCAGGATGACCATACTCCAGAGAAGTTCTGCCATGCAGAACAGTTCTCAAAATCGAGCCTATAATTTACCATCTCACCCCAAACCACTTTTTCTGTGGGGTTTTCCACCAAGGAAAAGGCTGATAGCAGTTGAGCTGATGTTATTTCCTACTGAAGGAAAGGATGGCCAACATTTCCACCCCTGTGGGCTGCAGGACAAAGGCTACACACTTTGCTATCAAAGTTCAGTATGTCAGTGTCCCTCCAAATCATGGCTTCAACTACTGAGGATAATTTAAGGCAGCCGAGCTGGGGGAAAAAGCCATTATTTTGGCCAAGGAAGTGGCACAAGAGGAAGGGTGAACTGGTGGGAAGAGATCAGTGAAAAGTGGGCGCCTGTGGTTGGGTTTGCAGCAGGATATGTTGCCTCATGGGCAACATAGAATTTGTATGGTCCGATAATGTTCTTTATGAAGAACATTATGGGGAGAGAAATGCAAAAATCCAGACTGGAATGAGCTTTTCTTCTGTTTAAAAAAACCCCAAAAATTAAAAAAAAATCCAGCTCTTTTGTACCCTATAAATTCTGGCCATGGGTAGCTGACAGCTGCACAGGGTAAAGTTTAGGGGGGTTTAAAGGGTTTTTAGGTGGCACAGCCAGCTCATACGGGCGCAAGGCTCTCCTTCCCCTGATCCCATTAGAAACGGAGATTACGGCATCTCATCCATATCGCTGGTAGAAGCACAGAAACTCCATCTCAGAGCATGGAGTGAGAAGCACCGTAGGCATCAGGCCGGGTGCGGAGCCACAGCACGGTGCTTACAGGGGAGAAAGTGGGGAGGAACACGGGGAGCCTCATTTTGGATGTGACTCAAAGATGCTAAGCTCTGCGGTGGTGATTGTTGAGGTCCTGCTGTTTTTTTGATGAGAAGAGGAAGGCAAATTTTGATGCTGGGTGATTGCACTCTGCTTTTGCAGCTTTGCTTTCTAATTGCCTGTAGGATTTTTCATCATCATGTCCATGGAGGAGCTTCCAGACCTAACCTCCAAGCACCCACAGGATCCCGCTGTGGTTCTAAGTATCTCAGCAATACTTTTAGGCAGAAAAATAGATAAATACATAAATAAATCCATTAACTACCACAATAAAAACCTACAGAAAGCCCTCAGCTAAAATACAGATTTTGTAAACCACCAAATTCACACGTAGTTTTTGAATTTGATGAGAAATACTCATAGGAGAGCCCTGCCAAAGGAATGCTGGCAATCTGGGGGCTGTGTTTGTGTTTGAGCTGCAACTGGGTGGCTGCTCTCTGTTTTTGTCTTCGGTGAGAGCGTTCTGCAGGGCTGCTCCAGCCTGTGGGGACGTAAGCTGCTTTCCCCGCTGGCTGGCAGCGCCGGGAAGTGCCCCCAGCCCAGCTGGCTTTTTCGGGAGGTTTCCTGCTAATCCAGCTCAGAAGCAGTTTTGGGGGAAGGGCTTTATCCCCATCTTAGCTTAGGAAGCTGGGTGGGGGGGGCGGTATGGTAAGGAAGGTGCAGCCCGTGAGCTGTTTCTGCAGGGATTTTAGCTCACTCTGAGCAGAGCCAAGAGCAGGGAGTAGTAAGATCTTGCCTCCGCCTAAATCCAGCAGAAGATACAGGCTGACTCTGTTTTAAGAAACAGGACTTCCCTTTGCTGTGATGGACAGATGACTACAAGGTGCCCATGGGTGGACTTCCAATATTTTTTTCCCCCAAGAAGACAGGGAATGGCTTGTTAGAGCAACTTGTTGTCACCTCGACCTCATTGCACTTCACTAAGTTGAAGATTTGCAAATTGTCCTGACCCTGTTTAACCCATGGCTGTTACCATGAAGCCACCAAGGCTGGGGAAAGGAGGTTCCTAATATAAATTAGAACTGATGCATTGGTTTCATAGCAATAAATACCAGCATTTGGGTCCAGCTGGAGCTGGTCTGGAGGTGAGCCAGCTTTCCAGGGCTGAGAATTTGTGTGCGGACGGCAGCATGGTGCCCAACATCCTGCTGCTGAACTCATCTCCACTGCGGGTGCGTTCAGCCATCCGTGCATCAAGGCTGTTTACAAGATGGGGTTTTGCTTCTCTTTTGCTTCTCTGGGAGAACCTCTGACAGGCTTGTTAGTTATTAATTATTTAATAACAACAATCAATACCAAGCATTGCTAGAAGTCACCATTTGCTTTTGATGCCTCAGCTTTTTCTTGACTTCGTGGCCAGCATGCTCAAGGCCTGATTTCTGAGAGCTGCCCTGGCTGGAGTCAAAGGCTATTTTGTCCCAATAATAATAACCAGATACGTCTGGAGGAGCTGATGGTCCTTCTCTCAAGGTGGATTTGAAGTCTGTGTGAGGGTTTCAATTATCTTTTCTGCCTTTCAGTAATTGGAGGTGCTGATTTTCTTGTGTCTCATAAAGTAGTTTTTGCAACAAAGCCATGCTTTGAATTGGCACTGATCACCTGCAAACACAACAGAGTTGTTCACATAGCAGTAGCCTTCACTGGTGTAGCAGATGCGCAGCATGGGGCTGCATTTGCTGTCCTTCACCCTCCCCACACCTATTCCCCAGCTGCAGGGTTACAGCCAGTAGCACCCACAGAATCCCAGTTCGACGCCCTATCCATCACTCTCTTCTGCTTCACTGGTGACTTTCAAGCAGGTCCCTTCACAAACCCAACCTGCAGTCCCATCTCTTCCCATCTCCAACCCCACTGTGACTTCAGTTTTCTAAAGGAAATACCCAAGCAGATGTGTCAGGGCTTCACTGCTGTGCCAAAAGCAGGATCCGTTCTCTGCAGCATCAGAGTAATTTGGATGTTGTCATCAAGCCCAGGCCTGTGTCCCCCTTCTGTGCCCAGACCTATGGGTCCCATCCATGTGCCCCTTCCAAGGTAGGAGGCCAGTGTGGTGGTTGCAGACCTGCCAGCCTCTCTAAGACAAAAGAGGAGGATGACTAACAGCAGGGAGGGGACGCAGCTCCTTCTTCCTTCCTGCTTCCTTTGCTCCCTTCCCTTACCCTGCCATGGCCTGCCCTGCTGCATGACCGCCAGACATGGCCATGCCACTTTGCAGCCAGGAGGGAGAAGAGTTTTGGTGGCAGGGAGATGTCTGTGAAGCCCTGAGCTCCAAAGGTGACACGGGTGCTCTTTTCCATCCAGAGCCCCAGTGGTGTGGGTACTGCAAGCTCTCCTTTCTGCCAGATACCATATAGTGTTTTCCTCCCTAACCAGCGAGTTCTTCATGCTCAAAACCACTACCTAGTCCTACCTGTCAAGGGACAGGTGCTGAGTTTCTGGGGAGCTGAATGTGACCACTGTTGTGTGCTATACTTGTATTACATGTTATGTTTCTTGGCATACAACAATGCCACAGCCTGCTTGCAGTGTGTGTAAAATGCTGCATCCTCGACCTAGTGACATCCTACAACTTCCCATGCTCTTCTGCTTGGCTCTAACCACACAGGAATCCCACTCCTTGCTGGGAGAACAACATTGTTCCCCTATTGACTCATAACAATGAGGTCACTGGGCTGGAAAGACAATGTCATTCAGCAGCCAAGAACCCAGCTGGCTGGTCCCGGCTGTGTCTCATCTCCTATGACAAAGCCACATTTGATTTGACTAATTAAAGCCAATGCGGGCTCGATCTCAGAAGGGGTGCCCAAAATGTGCATTGTTCTTCATCAGCATTAAGTCAGGGCAGTTGGCCAACGTATTAGGGAGAGCCTTCTTCTTTCTCTACCTTTGCTACTTGCTGTGTAAGCATATATTCCTGCTACTGGCGGTGGAAAAACCTCAGAGATGTGCTGCCATATGTTTCAGAACAAGCCACCTGCTTAAAGGAGGTAGCTTTAAGATGCCCAAAACATTCCTCTCAGAGCCCATTCTGCTCTAACATGAGCCTGCTCAAACCACTTTGGGATGGCCAATCTGCATTGCCATCCCAGCTTTTGCTGGACACTCAATATTTTGGTGTTCCTGCTCCCGAGTTTGATATTTCACCTAAACCTGTGGCATTGGGGTGCTTCCATGCCTTGTATACCCTACACAGGACAATTTGCCTGGCCCATGCACCCAGTGGATGACCAACTTCTACCCAGGACTGGCTATGGACCAGGGACATATTTATGCCCACTTATGGGTCATCTTTCCCCTTATGCACTATTTCGGTGGTGAGAGCAGTGGCCACACATAAGCAGGGAAGAATCCAAGTACTGTGCCAGCAAGCTGTGCATCCACCATGAATCTTTTCTTCCCTCCACTGCAGCCTTCACTGCTCCATGAATGAAGATGTTTCAAGCCCTGAGACCAGTTGGCACTTCTGCTCTCAACATTTCTTGCTCTTAGTGCGATTCTGGATAAGATCTTCCTGTAAATAGTGAATAAATATGCCCTAAGGGATTTCTCAGAATAGACACTGTTTAGTGCTGCCAGGCCGCCATTTCCATTAAACCCCCCAAACTTTTTTCCTGCCCACAATGCAATTGTCTTAAATCAGATTTATCTTTTTCTTTTTTCTTTTCTTTCTTTTTTTTTTTTTTTTTTTTTTTTCTGCCCAGGCCCAGCTAAGCAGGAACGCTGGGTGTATGTTTACCTCCGTTGGTGTCCCAGCCCTAAAGCACAGCAGCCGCTTCTTTTGAAGAACATACAAAGCAAGGAAGAGGAGCAATTGTTTGGGAGGAAGTTGAGCTATAATGTAATAGGCTCTCATGGGGACTAGTATTAGTAATTATTTGTATTGCTGTGGCACCTGACCAAGACTGGGGCCCCGGTTAGCAAGGTGCTGGACCAGCACGTAACTGAAGACAGCTCCTCCATCCCAAATCTATCTGTTCTTGCATGTAGAGATGGGGGAAACTGGGGAAGGGAGAGGTTGAGAAATGCCACCGTGGTTGTTTTGGAGGATGTGAGCCAGTGCATCATTCTTAGAAGAGCATCCTTCCTCCCAGGGGGAAATGATTAAGGCTCCTCTGCTTTGCTGCTCACAGCTATATATAAGAAAGCACTGGGTAACAAATACGCTGTGCAGAATAAGGCTGCATTAGGACAGCACTGAAAAAGGTCATCTCTCACTGTCTGCATCTTTCATCAGTGGTTCCTGTGATCATGTGTTTTATTGTAAGGACAGGGAGAGCAGGAGCTGTTGAGGTTGAAGAACATAAAGTTCTTCCAATGGAAACTGAGTCCCAATGCTCTTCAAAAAAAAAAAAAAAAAAAAAAAAAAAAAAAGTATGTTCTTTTTTTCCCTATAAAACTGACTGCTTCTGGATAGTTAAATAATGAGGCAATTATGAATTTGCCAACAATAGAAGTTGATCTGATTACACAGCTTTAAAGCCAGATCGTCACTGGAGCCATTTGGTGGGAAAGCAACTCTGTGCCAGACAGTCTTTAAATAGTTTTGAATAGGAGGGAGGGTGAGCTGTGTCCTTCCCTTCCTAGGCTCTCCCCACCTAAAGAATAGTCCCAAGTCTCCTGCCAAGTGCGCCGTGTCCAGCCAGTGCCCAAAGGCTCAACTCGCATGCACGGCTATACAAATAAATGTACATGCATACGTCTATGCCTGTGTATATATAGAGCTCCGAATCATCCGGGAAGACCCCACCCGGAGGGAGGTGTGGGTGGGGAGCCGAAGAAAAAAGGTGGGATCCGAAATAGCACGGACAAACAAAGGATCACAGGGAAATGTGGAGCCCTCCTCACGGCGCTAACAGGAAATCTCCAGGCTGCTGGCTCCATAACCCTGGCTAGGCAAGGTCATAGAGGGGACTGATCACGGCAGAGGCTGATCCTGACATCCAGCTTGGCTCTTCTGCAAAAAACACTGGGAGGGAACCATATAGTGGCAGCTTCAGTGTGGGGGAAAATTTGCAGGTGCCCTCTGAAGTGTTTGTGGAGGAACCTGTCTCCAGCAAAGTCAAAAGAAGAAGCAAAAGCATAAAGCATGGAAGAGTCGGTATTTTACTAGAAATCACCCAAAATTTTACTGAGGGAAGCTGGGATTTGTGAGGACATCACTGGTGTCTCTTGGAGGTCACTTCTACATCGCTTGGCATCACCTACATCTTTTGCTACTTCACATCACAGCGCCCTTCACCACCTTCAAGCCTTGATGGACCAAAGATGGGTCCAGGCCATCACATCTGGGTCCATCCTGGCCGGGTGGTGGGTGTTGCACAGTTGGGCTGGGAGACGCACAGTGACTCATGACACCGAAAAGGTTAAACATAAAGCCACTGGCTGAGTACAGTAGAGCTGAGGGCGTAAATTTGGGCTGATGGCTCTGGGCACACAAAGGAGGGCGAGGCTGCGGGTCTTATCACCACCTCCATCCCTTTTCCGCTGGCCCTTTTTGCCCTCAGGGCGTGCGAGCATCCTACAAGTCCTGCCCCGAGCAAGGCTCTGCTGGGGGCTCACAGCCTCCAGGAGCAAGTAGAGGCTGTCATGGGAGGATGATTCCTGGTGTAAAGCTTAGAGGAGGAGGGGAGGAAAGGGAGGTGCACAGAAGCGGGGACAGTGCTTTGTAATGCTGCGGCAGTGCTGTGTGCCAGCACAAAGTGACCTCTCCATCGCCTGTCCACATTTGTTTTCCTCTCCACTGGATCTGCCTGTGATGAGGCTGAGATCTCCTCATCCCTCTAGACTCAGCGTCTCTCCTCTTGGATTCTTGTCCTGAGAATTGCAGCTCAGACCTCCTACATTCTGGGCCTCTTCTGAAGGCTGGCATCCTCACTTCTGATGACATCTGTCACTTTGTAAGACTCCTGTGGCCTCCACCTCTCAAGGAGCGAGTCTACACACATAACCAATGCACAGCACCTAACTTGAGTGACATTAGGTGAGACAGCTCTTCCCTGGTGCTGGCTACCTGGCAAAGTTTCAGATGGCAGGACAGCAGGGCCAAGACCTTCCTCACCTTGCTCAGTATGAACCCAGATATGAGCCTGGCCAGCTGGAGAGAAAGATGAGGTGAAGAGCTGGGTAGGAAGGCCCACCTCTGTTGACATGGGACTGGGATGTGTGTGCGTGGTGCAGCTAGCAGCAGGCTCCATCCACTCTCTTCTCACTGAACGTTCTCCAGAACAAAGACTGAGCAAGTAGCAAGAGCTGCTGATGTGCCATCAAATGCAGAGCTTTCCATGTGTGGTAGTCAGAAAGGGCCAATGGCACCTGGGGAGGAAGGTCTGTTCTGTTCCTGATGTTTGGTTGGTATTCACAGAATTGTAGAATGGCCAGGGTTGAAAAGGACCTTAAAGATCCTCTAGTTCCAACCCCCCTGCTGTGGGCAGGGTTGCCAACCGCTAGACCAGGCTGCCCAGGGCCCCATCCAGCTGGGCCTTGAATGCCTCCAGGGATGGGGCATCCACAGCTTCTCTGGGCAACCTGTTACAGTGCCTCACCACCCTCTGAGTGAAAAATTGCCTTCTAATATCTAACCTAAACCTCCCCTCTCTTAGTTTAAAACCATTCACTCTTGTCCTATCACTATCTACCTGCATAAAAAGTCAGTCCCCCTCCTGCCTGTAAGCTCCTTTTAAGTACTGGAAGGCCGCAATGAGGTCCCCCCGGAGCCTTCTCCAAGCTAAACAAGCCCAGTTCCCTCAACCTTTCTTCATAGGAGGGGTGCTCCAGCCCTCTGATCGTCTTCGTGACTCTGTTAGTGCCGAATGGTACGTTTGGGGGCTTGTTTGTGTGAGGACCATCATCAGATTATTCCTAAATTAGCATTCTTAAACTGCAGCTTCCCTCCCCCCACCTCATGTTGGCTTTCAGAGCTAAGGAGACTTTAATTTGATTTAACTCACTTCATTTTTGCTAAATTGAATGAGGGCTGATTTAAAGCTGTACAAGAGTGGCCACCTGGTGGGTTGTGTGCACTTTGACTAATCCACTCTGAAATCATGCCTTCTTTTAATTTTAGATTGATTTTCCTGAGTACTTTGGTGTAGACAAGCCATCAGTCTGAATGAAAATTAGTTCCCATCTCAGTGGCTCATGTCCTGGCTCCTTTTCAAGTTATCTATATTAGACCTCCATGAAAAATCAGGCAGGGGTGATTTGTTTTTCTAGGGTGAAAAGCATGGGGAGGAACTTCTGCTCCATCTCAAGGAATAAAAATGTCCCCTGGCCATACTCACACAGTGAGCATCACTTCTGCAGCAGGGCTGGAGGAAGGCAGTCAGATTCCCAAGAGGACCTGTGCTGCTGTGACAGTTCAGCCCTCAAGAGCAAATTGGTGGCCTTGGCTGAAGTGATTCTTAATGTTGGCTCCTCTGAAAGTTTCCTTCCCACTTCCTAGCCAACGCTTTCAGAGCTCCTTACTTCTGAAGGCACATTTTGGTTCAGCCTTCAACCCTCACTGCAGAGAGGAGGTGATGCTGGGTCTTCTTCCAGTAGAGTCAAGTTATCATTGCCAGTCTGGTAGTCTTGTCGAGGCTGTCAGTCCTTCCTGCTGACCTGAGATTCCTCTCCAAGTTGAGACAAATCTAGGCTTTTAATCTATTTCCTTTTTTTTTTTTTTTTTTTTTTTTTTTTTTCCAAAATAACAAGCTTTTTAGCACTCATAGAATCCTAGAATGTCTTTGGTTTGAAGCGACCTTAAAGATTATCTGGTTTCAAACCCCCTGCCATGGGCAAAGATGCCACGCATTTGATCAGGGCTGAAAGGATATCTTAGAGACCTACAACTCAAATACTACACAAGAAAAATCCCAAATGCTCTCTATATAACAAACTCACGTGGACGTACGGCTTTCTTACGATCTTCAGTGTCATTTTGATTCATGGCCACTGCTTAGGGCCAGAGGTGGCTGGGCTTTACCTTGCTACAGAGCAGCTGTTGTGGCCCATTACTCAGTGTAAACCTTGAGTTTCTTCCAAAGTCCTTGGGGGACTTCTGCAGAAGTAGACGACTAAATGTACCAGACGTTGTGTCCTTCAGCCACTGGCTGCAGATGGAAAACTCCCCTGTTGGGTTCTGCAAGAAGATTGATGCTCATTTGATACAGGAGGTCACTGCACTGCCACAAATCTTGCTTCAGAGAAACAAGGCCATCACGGGAGAACTCCACACAAATGTCATAGAGGAGGCATGAGAAGGGCAGGAAGGCGGCTCTGCTTTGAGCTTCAGAGGGTCTGCTCAGGCTGGGACATGCAGCTTTTTTGGCTTCTGCTCCCGGTGTTTCCACTCCATCAGCTCCGCTACCGTTTCCTGAGCAATGAAGCATTTCTGCGTGGGCTGCAAAGAGCTCCCACTTCATTTTGCAGCCTGGGAAAGGTGCAGGGATGGAGCCAGGCCTCTTCCAAATCCCATCAGCCCCCAGTGGAAAGAGGATGTTTTCAGGCTCAGTGATAAAAAATGCCTGGGAATAGGGTGGACAGAGGTGTGCCTGTGTATCTGTGTGTCTGTTTGCCTCCTTGACAACCTTGTGTGAAGGATTTTGGAGCCTTCATTTTCCACACTGGTCTTCCTGTCTCCTTTCAATTGTTTTTCCTCTTTCCCTTCTCTTCTTCGATAGATACAGACTGTCCGTGGGAAGAGACATGGAGACACAACCCTAAGTAGGATGTGCCATGTGTATTCATCAAAGGCTGGACTGGAGCCACCTGGAGCTGGCCATGCGGATGGCACTGCCTGGGAGGGACCAGCTGGTCCCTTTGGGTGGAAGATGCCACTGTCTGATCCCAATTTCTTGACAACAACCAGTCCTCAAAGGGAAATTCAGGAGAGGTCCAAGTGTGGTATGAAGGACAACTCAGTGACAGTGTTTTTGAGAAGATGGGAGCGAGGAGTGCTGAGATCCTTCTGCTCCCTCAAATCCACTGGCTAGTCATTAATTAGCACAGAAAATGAACCTGTTTCTGCCTCCCAAAATGCAGCATTTAGAGGGGCCAAGGGAACGAGGAGAAGAGAGGTCAGGGTTGCAGGGGAAGAGGAGTGTGTCCAACAGGGAGACGTGCCTTGGGATGACGACTTTTAATATTTGTCATGCTTCCAAATGAAACAGCAGACAAGCTGAGCTGGCTGAAATACTTACAGAACGAGCTGATGGGGAATTTGCTAATGAAGCATGTTTCTCATCAGAAAATGCCAGTTCATCAGAACCTGAATTTTAGGGGCACACATCACAGTCCTGGCAGGAAAGATGTCTCAGGTCACAGGTGGATTTCTTGATAAAAAGCAAGTTGGTTTAAAGTCTGTCGTGAATAAAATCAAGGAGGCAGATCTAACAGGAGGGATGGAGCAGCTGAAACTCGTGTGAGGTTTGGTTCAAGTCCCGTTCCCAGAGCTTTTGTGATCCATCCATGGTGTAAAACAGGGACAACTGAAAGTTTCACTGGGTCTAAATTAAAGCAGAGCAGCTTGTCAGTATTATTGCATAGATTTTACTGCCACTCACATGCAAGAGCTAAACAGCACCAAATTGAAGGGTCTTGTCAGTAAAGCCTCATCACAGCAGTCAAGGAGGTTCCCTGCTCAAAACCAGAGTCCAGCCATGCTCATTTCCATCCTGAGCAATGCTGTAGCACCAATTAGATCCAGCCATCAGGTCTCATCTTTAATATTTTGCAATACAATTCTATCAAGCCTGTTCTGCAGCAGTTTTTCTTCTGGCAGGGCTTTGGAGAGGAGAGGGACCTCTGCGTCAGATAATTGGATTGATGGGTTAGTGTCTGAAAGCACTCTGGCAGCAGCTGTTGGACCTTTCCCCATCTTCTCACCTGGGAAGCCAAGTTGGTCTTTGGCCTGGGTGAAAGCATTTCATAAGGTTGATGGTGAGATTGGCAGCGAAGTGGGCAGGCAATGCCAGCCTGGAAGTGCATTTTCTTGATGTGGAGGATACCACTTTGCAAGGGGAAAGGGTGCTGTGAACACTAACAGCATGCTCAGCCTGCGTCCTTCACCAGAATCCCAGCAGGAAGCAGGGGAAGATGATGCTGATTTGATCCCATCTTGCCCCAGTCAAAGGAGAGAGCCTCTACACAAGCAAAATTTTAAATCCTGGTGAGGTGATAGCTTGCCCTCGTAGCCCAGCTTAATTCCAGGATAAATAATTCTACTCTGTGATATTCTGCCAATCTGATCACCCTCACAGTTTTACAAGGAGGTGACAAATTTCCTGTCCTCTGCAACGACTCTACGCTGTTCCTGCTCAGACAGGGCTGCATTTCAGGGCTAAAACCCTCCTCCTGACCAGGAGCATCTTCACTGGCTTTGCTACACACTGTCCCCCAGCAAAGACCACTCCTGGAACCTCAGCCCTGGCTTTTTCTTTGATAAACACAACTTGTTGCCCCTATTTTATCAGGAAAAGCTGCAAAGGGGGGGGAAATAGGAACTTCCTAAGGCCTGGCTCATATCCCCTCCCCTTCCCCGGGTTGCTCGGTCTCCGCAGCTTTCTCATCCCGCCTTGGGAGGAGCAGGAGCCAGCTGGCGCGCGAGGCTTTGAGTCGGGCTCAGCCCGCCAGCATGGGGTGTGTCGCCCACCATTTCCTAAGTTATTCTTTCGGGCTTCCTTTTCTCACTATTAATAGATTTTTAGCCAATCTGAACTGTTTCAACAAGGTGGCCAGGGAGGGGGGCGGGGGGAGGCACTACTGAAATAGGAAGGGGGAAGCTCTTGGTCAGGGGATTAATACAACAAGAGGAGCTGCGTGAAAAGGCGGTGGCTTTGGAAGGACGGGACATGTCCTTTCGCTTTGCATTTTGCACCAGCATATTTCTTTTTTTCTTTTGTGCTCAAAGTCTTGGCCTTTCCACGCAAGCTATTTCCCTCTGAGCATCTTTCCCAGCTTGCAAAATGCCATGCTGCAGCACGGTTATGATCGATGTATCCCTTCGTGGCATTGTTGGTGATGGTTCCCAGCAGATGAAAATTGTCACCCTCAACTGACCACGCAACGAACTGTATCGGCACAAACAACCTCACTTTTCTCTGTATGTTTTAGGTGGTTTTTCACATCCTCACCAAGCACTTCAACACCAACCCCATCCGGGAGCAAACCTTGCTCCCAAACCTTGCTCCCTTGGGGACAAACAAGCCAGTCTTCGTAGCTAGCAATAAGAGAAAGTTTTCATCCCTCCGGGGTTGTCCCCATCGTGGAGACACCATATCACTGGCACAGTCATGGGATACACATATCCGGAAATGAAATCATGTTTTCGCAGTGCACTCATTTCCTCCAGGCCGTTTGGCTGCCGTGCACACGGATGCGTGCGTGCAAAGCTTGCGCTTTCTTCCAATGCAGAGACGTAGGGTAGATTTCTATTGCCCAGCACAGAAATGCAAAGTTTTGGTTTTTTTTTTTTTAAGTGACAAGTGCGAACTCAGGTATTAGACCAACTGCAACCCACAGTGTTAAAGTAAACTGATAGCTGCTGTGTTTTGCTAGTTTTCCTTAACATGAAGAACTGATAATGGTCCGAAAAGTGTAATCGAATAATCAGCCTTTCCCTGCCAAAATGCAACCAGGAAGGTCAGGGCAGGTAGGATTCCTTCTGCCTTCTCACAAACAAGGCTGAGGGACCCTGGCTGAAACTCAAGTGAACCTTCTTTCAGGCTTTTGGGAGGGACCTCATGCTGGTAAGGGGTGTGCTAGCTTAAAGGACTTCTCCTCCATCCTCTTTCTCTTTCTTAATGCATTAAATCCTTTTATCTCCGGGTCTCATGGCATGAAAGGGTCATTCTTTTCCTGCAGAAGGACATACTGAATCTTTTGTGAGTAATCTTTATGCTGAAGGGGCACTGAACATAATCCTGTCCTGTCTGCCTTTTGTGACTGTCAGCCCGTGGTTGCAGGGGTTTTCTCCCTTCTGTTTCAACCAAATCCTATTCAGTTCTTCTGTTGAGGACAGTCATCAGGCAGCACTGGCCATCAGCCCAGGCCAACAGGGGCTCATTACCAGCTGTTACCCCGGGTCCAACACAGGGATTTGGAGCTGGCAGGGAGGAAAAGATAAAAAGTAGTTCTCTGAAGTCTGAAAGAGATATAATGCCTGTGGAAGGAAAACAGTGGCTCCTGGACCGGCAGTGGTCTCGCTGCTTGTTTTGTAGTTATTTCTACTTTGGGATTAAGTATTTGCTAGGCTTCTGAAAAACGAGAGCCAGGAGTTTGCATAAGCCAGCCCTTCTGCTGGTGGTAAGCGTGTGAGACACTCAAATGTGATTTGTCTCTCCCCAGTCTAAATAGAATACACTTTTTCCCAATGCTGCAGTGAGACAACGTCCCTGGGCAAACAACAGATATTAGGCCCAGAGCAATAAAACTGCAGAAAGCTGTGTGGCCCCAAAACCGCAGCAGCACCTGGCAACTTGTGCAGCAGCAGTGAGAAAACAATTTCATTTAATGCAACAAGAGAGCAAAGGTAAATTTCACTGACAGATGCACGGCCAAAAATCTGCAGGACAGGTATGGGGATAATATGGGTGTCGATCCTCTGTGGAAGGAGGGTCTCACCTATCTGTCACCATGGAAAATAGGGCAGCAGCCCAGCTGAGCTGGAGTGGAGGTTAGTAAAGAAATGGCACCTTCAGCTCAATTTCAGGATGGGAGGTCTTTCACAAAGGGCTTCCCAGTGGTCACATCCAGCCAATACAGCAAGACTGGGTTTGTAGGAAGGGAGCGGTGTGATGAAAAGCTTTCTGACTTATCATCTGTGTTGCCACACACCAAAGGAGAGTGATTTTCCCCCATTTTTTTGCTAAAAATGATGGAAGTACAGCTGCAGCTCCCTGGGTTGGGATGGAGAAGTGCTGATCTCGTGGTTCATGAGGTCCCATCTGGCCACTGTGGCTGGCCCAGACTCAATGCCTGGACCTGCCCCTTTCTCTTTTGGACCGAGCTGAACTGAATTACCTTTTCTAACTTCCCTTCGACACGCGTTTGCTTCCTGCCTCTGGGATGGGGACAGGTTATGAAAAGGAAGTGACAGCAATGGGAGATTTCCTCCTCCTTCCTTCCGACCCTTTCTTTATTTACATCTATTTTATGTTCTTTCTACCTATAGGGTACAAGTATTTTTTCCCCTTGTCATCAAAGCCCCTGTCAGGCTTATACAGCCTTATTTATGGGATAGATCATTTTTGCGGCTAACTGGATGCCTGGACTTTGGCTTGCTGCAGCTTTCACCAAGAATTCAAGTCAAGGCAAGTTGATTATACAGCTCAGAAAGGAGATAAAAGAATACTCCCTCCTCTCTTTTGTGCTCAGGTATGCTCTGCTGGGTGCCCATACCTGATCTCACAACCGTGTTTTGTTTCCTTACCTTTTTCTCCTGCAAACAGTGATCGGTCTAATAGGAAATATGACTTCTCTCCATATATATATATATCTATATATTTTCTTTTCCAGCAGAGGTAGCGGAGGTGTTTTTTTGCAAGCCCAGGGTTTCCTAAAATAATTCACACTGTTAGTTTGCTAAGCTAACATGTTAATGGTGTTTTCCAAATGGCTGCTCCTGGTTGCTGATGGGGAAACAGGAATAGGAACAGCATTTGAGAAAGTCTGCACATCTTTTCTTCTGGCTCTGCATTTCCCAGTTTGGACAAGCCCAGCCATAGCTCTCCTACCTCCTCCAAACCCACCCTATCCCCAGGTAGCTCCCACATGACTCAAACCTATCACACCTCCCCAAATCCCAAATCCCACTCCCTAGATCCTCCTGAATCCAGCCTCCAGGTCTTGACTTGGCAGGGTCAATCCAGGTCAGATATCCCCAGAGATATGAGTCTCAAAATCTTGAATTTCCATCCAATCGTGGAAACATAACCAACGCTAATAAACAGGCTGTGTAAGAGAAAATGCCTTGCTAGTGTGCCAGCACAGAGGAACGAAGCAGGTGTCTGGAGACTAAAAAATCAACTTGGAAGTTTCATGGGGAAAAAATAGTCCTCTTTTGTGCTGTCATCAAATGGAAGAAAAACACCAAAATCTGTTGGTTTCTTGACTGCAGACAGATGCACTGATGAAGTGCCTTGCTGCAGTCTGCAGTTTCTAAGGGTGGAAAATTGGTTGAAACTTTCCCGGGGTGAATTTGGGCAAGTGCCCAGAAATGGCAGTTCCACGTGCAGTGGGGGAAGATTATCTCTGTGGCAATTGATGGAGCTCCTGCTGTGACTGCAAACAGCAAAACAGACCCAAATTTTATATCCAGCCTCGTAGTGAATAACCATCTTTTAGCATTGCAGGATGTTGCTGGTGCTGGAGAGCTGCCTTTTGCCAGGCAAGGTGTCCTTCTGAGCTTGCTCCTCGCTCAGAAACAGCTTCATAAGAATTTAAAGTATTCTTCAGAAATTAACTGCAGATCTCATTCTGTGTGATAATGTGTGATAACCAAGCAATGGACAGCTCTCTTTGCGCTAAGAATGAGCTTTGATCCCACCAAGGTAACAAAGGTAAAACAAGGTAAAATTCTTCATGGCTTTCCTCAAAAAAACAACAAAAGTAACATTTTATGTGATGTTTCAGGACATACAAATGCAGGGTAGAGACTACAGAAAGACACGTGGGAATTTCACACTTCAGCTTTGTGCTTTCGTCATGGTGTCAGGGATTTGCATGGTACATGCAGATGGAGCCCTTCTTTTCCTGGTTTGCTTCTCCTTTTCCTACCTAAACAAATCCTTTTATTTTGCTTTTTAATATTTCCCTGTGAAAATGAACTTTAAATATTTTTATATGAATTCCTTAGGCTTTCCATAACAGTAAAAAAAAAAAAAAAAAAAAAAAAAATNAAAAAAAAAAAAAAAAAAAAAAAAGCTACACAAACAAGTAGTTGTAAAGTTGTAATTTGGTGATAATATTTGCAATGGACAGCTGATTTGAACATCCTTGAAATTAAAATGATGCAACTCCAACTAAATGCTTTTTGCATTTAATTGCAAGATCTGTGCAGTGTTAATGTACTCTTTCAGAGCAAGTATAATAAATATTCTTTCCATAGTTCACCTGGCTGGGAATTTAGGTCTGTACAAAGTCTGACTCTGGGAATTTAAGTGAGTGTGTGCATTCTGTGGTGATTTTCATAGCAATCATCATTTGGGAGGAAAATAAGTTGAAATGTGAACAACTAGAGAAACAAAGCTTGAGGTTTCATAAAGAACATTACTTTCAAAATAGTCAGAAGTATCATCTGATTTACCTGAGGCTCCTCACCTCCTTGCAATGTGGTGAGGGTCCTGGCAGACCCTTTCAATGTGCCTGGCCAAACAGCATCCAATGTCCTAGGAGGGAGGGCTATTTTAATTACTAATGACCTGCAGCGTTCTGCATGGAAGATGATCTATCTGCCCTAAAGTGAGACCTCACTTCTGGCTGCCATCAGGTCTTGCCCTCCTGCTCACTAACCCACCCATCTTCATTTGCTGCAACGTTGATCAAAATTCCTCCTTCTCCCCCTCTGCTCTGTTTTCCGCTGGACACGTTGATACCAGAACGTGGCACTCAGTGAGAGTGGAGAGAGTAAGAGACAAGCCCTGGGTGAATGACTCATGGTTTCTGGTCAGCATTTGTTTCTGCAAATACCTATTTTGGGTGGAAACCAAGGGAAGTTTCCCTAGATGGAAGTTTATCTTGGCCTTTCTGCTTTCCCCTAGGTGTCAGCTCTCAGGATGACGGTACAGTTACAAAGACAACAGCTGCAAGCCCGGGAGAAATTAAGCAGACCACCACTAATACAGCCACCAGCAAGGCACAAGGGATCAGCCCTACAAGCAAACCGGCAAGCCCATCTTCCTCCCCTAGGATGCTGACCACCGCAGCTCAAGGGGCAGCCACTACAAGGAAAACAGACAGTCCGCCACCAACATCCAGCCCTGGAACATCACCCACCACCGTCCAAAGGATCAGCCCTAAAAGCACGCCGGGAAACCCACCAACCAACCCTGCATCGGCACGCCCCACAGCTACAACCACCACCCCCACAAACAAACGAGACGACACGACACCTGTCCCCACAACGTCAACCAGTGCATCTCAGCAGGCCAGCTCTTCAGCCAGCTCAGGAAGCACAGCAGCCATCCCTGCTGCCACCCCCAGTGCCACGCCACAGAAGACCAGCCCTCCAGCCAGCTCGGGAGGCTCGGCAGCCAAACCTGCAGCAAGTCCCACTCCTACTCAAGCGAGCAGCTCTCCAGCCACATCAGGAGGCTCAGGGATTGCTGCCACACTGCACCACCGTCCTTTGGGTCAGTTGACCAGCACTGTTGCCAGCTCTGGAGTCCCAGCGAGCAGCCTTACACCTGCAGTCAAGGACTCTTCTCCCACATCCGTCACGAGCCAGTCTCACCTTTCTCCCACTACTCCAGCCCAGAAACCATCCACTTCCCCCAAGCCTGGAAGTGCTGGCACCTCTGTTCCCCCTTCGGCTGGATCCATGCCCCCTACCAGCAGTAAAGCATCTCTCTCTTCACCACCTGGCAGCGTACAGGTCTCAGACACAGCCACCACGACAACTTCTGCAGCAGGTACTAGAAGAGTAAAACCTTGATTTCTTGGGTTGAGGAGCCCTTTGGAGGTCTTTTTCTTTGGTACCCTATAAACCTCCTGTTATGGTGTACTAACACCTTGTCCCATTCTAGGACTTTCCGGCATAGTTGTCTCCATGACCACCAGCTGTTTATGTCCTTCTTGCCGTCAGTGGAGATCGAGTCAATGAAATGCAAGGCATGGATCATCTGATGAAACACAGACATTTAGATGTCTGTGAATCTAGAGTCTGTGAAACTAGAGTCTGAAACACAGGCTTTCAGACGGACCAAACTGTGCCACAAGCACCAGTGACAGCAGTGACTCAATCTGCAGTGACTCCATCTCCAGTGACTGCAAAAGAGAGGCAGCAGCGATGGGTTCAGGGGGAGAGTGCCATTGTAGGGTTGACAAAATGGACTGACAGCACCCCGAATGCTGAATGTGGAAGATCCCTAATACGGCTGACAGCTTGGTGAAGGCTGTCTGCGCATGAACTGAAAATAAGCTTTAGATGACTAAGGGGATTTTGTGGCTAAACTCTGAGTCTACAATCCCTAAGAACTCTGAGCAGTTGGTAGGATATTCATTACTGCTGCAGGGGTTTTGGCTGCTGACTTCTGTCTAAGCAGCATTAATAGTGTCCACATGGTGTTTTGGGTCTTGCTGAACACCACTAATATGCTTTCTCTAGATCTCTGTAGCTTTATGGAGTCATGTTAGTTCTCAGGTGTCCTGGCAAGGCAAGCTCCAACCTTCCTGTTGGCATTGTGTCTTGTAGCATTTACAGGGAAGCAATCTCACTGTGGGAATGTGGAGGCTTCATGAAGTTTTCAGACTTAGGTGGGATTGTGGGCTCAGCTCATCTGGTGGCAAATAGAAGCTTGTGATGTCACTGAAACCCTTCATTATCCTGCTGTGGAGAATTTCTAGTTGACCCCGTTTCCCATTACCTGCCACACAGAAGCCACTCAAAAAAACATTTCCTTTTCTCTCAGCCTTCCAACTCCTCCCTGCTGCCAGCATCACCAAATGGGCCAAGGTCTTAAAGCAACACCAACTTCTTTGGCTTTATCCAAGCCATGTTTCAAGCGTGTAAGCAGGCAAGGATAGGTGAAATGAGTATCTTCATAAAGGATGTTTCTTTCCTCCCTTGCTCCACAGGACTGTTCTCCATTAAAGGAGGAACTACGAAATGATAGTGATTCAAATTTGGCCTCAAATAGTGAGCATGAGGAGGTTAAGAAATCTTTGCATTCCATAAATAAGTGAAAGAATGCATCATAAACAAATATTTTTGAAAGTAATCCACTCCTGGAGCCTCCAGAAGGTGTCTGAGAGAAGAGCATCCCTCATCTTTGCTGTAGAAGAGACAGGAGTTCCAAAAACAAAGAGGCTGTAAACAAGATGTAGCATTTTAATTTTCCTTGTCACCATTTAAGGATCAGTTAAAAACACAGGAGTGCACATCCTTAAAAGGATCTGGGGAGGTAGGAGGCTGCTGTTTTCCTTGCACTGCTCCCATTGCACAAGAAACCAACCACAAGACGCCGCAGTGCTCAAGAGCATTACAGACTGGACTCTGTTAACTGGGAGGTCCTGTGTAGACAGCTCAGCTAGTCTGTCTCTGTTGAAGATTCCTAAATGTTGTAGATGAAAGACATCCCAGGTAAGGTGCAATGAGGGCCATCCCATTTACCCAGCAGTGCTCCTTTTTTAAGTGATTCCAAGCTAGCCATCATAGCCTTTGGGTTCATCACTCCTGAAGAGTCTCATGGCTTTCAGCAGTAGAAAATATAATCAGCAATATGTTTTCTTTTTTATGTTGTCTTTTTCCATATGACAGTTAATTTTTTTATTTTAAAAAAGAAGCAAACCAAATTCTTTCCATGATTTCCTAGTTGTAGTGATCTTTGAGTCAGGGCGAGTGTTAAAAACTTATTTTCAGCCTCTCACAAGTGGAGCTGTGTCAGCTGTGTCCTCTCTCTACTGTCTCAGTGTCTGTCTGCTTGTTTTTTGCTGCATATTGGGGATCCAGACTACACAAGCCAAGGAGGCAGATCTGTGCCACACAAACCTGGACCTGCTGCTCAGAGCCCCACCAGCGTGCAGACGTCAGCACCAGCCTTGGGGGATCGTACAGCAAGCAGCAGACCTGGCCAACAGCACCCGAATGTTCCTTTCAAAAATGAGGTAATGAGACCTATGGAAAGGTGGGCACTTTGTGGTGTCCAAAACATAGATACAAAAGGCACTGAGTCTTCCTGAAAGACCTCTGTTGAGCTGGGAGCACCATCAGGCTGTCCCCTGGAGAGCAGTGGTGAGGCACGCCCTGTGCAAATAGCCTTTTTTTTTTTTTTTTTTACAGGATTTTATAGCAGAGAGCTACATCTTATCCCCAGATCGCACTAATTTTTAGCTGGTATCCCGTGTACGTGTTAAACTGCAGCTCTTCTCACTGTGCGCATCTATGTCAGAGAGAGATCAGCCTTAGGAAAACACGAGGCAGCAAAATAAGAGTGGATAAATCGCTCTTTAGCTTTCCAGAGACATGGGGAATGGAGGTGAAGGGGACTTTGGCTGTTGAGTGGGGAAGAAGTGAAATTTGGGAAAAGAAGGGGAAGTGTAATGGAGAGCAGTAGTTGCCTTGGGGTGGACTTGGACACGATGAGAGGGCAAAGACGGCAATTTGGTGTAAACCCTGCATGGATGGTAAAAGCAGAAAGTGGCTTGGGAGGGCAGGGGGTCTAAAAATGCAAGCCAGGATAATGAGGAGGGAGAAGAATCCTATTTCTAGCTGTTTGTCATTTGTAGGGTGGAACTGCATCATGTCCCACTGGCGTGGATCTTCCTACAGCCCGAGCCAATTACTGCTTTACCCCATACTTTACGCCATAAGCCTGGTTTGGGAAGTAAATTAGCAAACATCCACCAGGCAACCCTCTGAGTTACCCAGGAGAACCCTTATCACACAGAAGGGGCTGAGTGGAGGGCTGCAGGGCCTGACTTGTTTCCATAAAGTGGATCAGAGATTTGCTTGGGTTGTCTCGTTGTATCAGTGGTCTTCATCTTACAGCAGTGATTTGACAGCTGCTTTCTTCTGTCTTTCCAGGTCATATGTGAAGATCAGATCCAAGAGGCATGGCCCATCATAAATCTGAAAGAAGCTAGAACCTGTGTAAGTACCATCCTTTTGGATTTTTCTGTAGGAATAGCAGCTGGGGCTCCTGCTGGAGATCAGCTTGTAACCTGTGGCACTGTAAGCATGTGAGCCTACAGATGTCACTGTAATTTCCTCGAAATAAGATGCAAACACGTTTGGGGATGTAAAATGTTAAATGTAAACCCACATTCAGCAGTATTGCCCAGTGGGGGATATGGCAGGAGAAGAGACCCGTGTGGACTTCTTCAAGTGGATGGACTCACTCAGCCAGTGCAGGTCTCAGAGAAGAGCAATGGGAAGTTTTAGAAGGTGGACCCATCCCTCTTTGAAGGCTAATGGGGAAGCTTTGCCTTTGACTTCATAGGGGACAACTGACTTCACTGGTTCATCCCAAAAGCCCAGCGAAACGTGAGGATGGAATCCAGCTACAGAGCGATCAGGAGGCACAGCAGCCAGGAGTCTGGGGCTTGTTCTGCTGCTTGATGCTAAATCAGCTCCCATAAAACCCTGAAGTAATCAAACAGCTCCATTTCATTTCAAACCCTCCGTAGGACCAGGGAGTGGTAAACTGTAGTTCCAAGGCAAGGCAAACCCAAGAGTATATACCAAGACCCCTTAACCAGGTGGCTGTCCACACTCACTGCTGGTTTTTCTGATAGACACCCACTTACTAAAATATTCTTGTGGAAACTACGGGTTTTCTGCAATAGATGGAATTAGGTGGCATTTATTAATATTTTTAAAATAGGTCCCATGGATAAAGTAGACTGACACTGACTTCACCATATGGTGGCGAGACACAAAGCGCAGTTTTATGAACCATGATCATAAAACATGAAACATTTTTTAGCCCTGTTGCTCTGAATGCTGAGGATGGCTCCAGGGAAGGACTCTATTATCATGATACCCACGGCCTGGATGCTGCAGTCCTTCCTGAGAGCATCGCCCTGCCCTGCTTTGTGCAGTGTCTGAACCCATTTTTTTCACCCGTTAACTTCCCATTCGGTGAATTCCTGAAAGTTGCACTAAATTTCATGCCTCCCAAGCTGAGCAGATATCAGAGAAATGGCACTATCTTGCTTCCCTGCTTTGTAGGCCCAGTAAACAAGTCTCTAGCCAAACCTTGACAGCAAAGTGAAAAAATCCTTTGCATTTTGCAACCCGTGGGAAAACAGGAAAGTGTGTGCTGTAAGGAGAAGTGTTCCAGAAATGGCTCAAATCCTCATCCGTATGAACGAGCCAGAATTGGGATTGCATTGTGCTAAAAGCTTGGCTCCACGAAGCTGGGCAAAGCGTGGTGAGGGCAGTGCAGATGTAGGGGACGTGCCTGTGTCACACCTGGCAGAGGATGGGGCAGTGCTGACATCCTCTGTGCTCCTGAGCCATCAGCGCTGGGGCAGGGACCCTGCCTGGCAAAAAGACTGAGCCTGCAAATGATGGTGCTGCACCCTGCTGAACCTTGATTTCTCTAGCTGCAGTAAATTCAAAAAATGAAAATCATCTTAGAATCATAGAGTATCCTGAGTTGGAAGGGACCCACAAGGACCATCAAGTCCAGCTCCTGGCTCCACACAGCACCACCCAAAACCAAACCCTGTGTCTGAGAGCGATGTCTAAATGCTCCTTGACCTCCAGCAGCCTGGGGCTGTGCTCACTGCCCTGGGGAGCCTGTGCCATGCCCACCACCCTCTGGTGCAGAACCTTTCCTAACCCCCAGCCTGACCCTCCCCTGATGCAGCTCTATGCTGTTAAAACAATCCATAAACTCTTAAAAAAAAAAAAAGGGCAATTATATAGTTGGTACCATGCGGTTGAACTGAAGGTCCTTTATGGGCTGGTTGTACCCCAGCATCCTTCCTCTTCAGATGGTGCTTTTAATCAGTGCTGAAAAGTTTGGTCCAGGTTACTGCATGCTCCCTGCTGCCCTTTATGCTTCCTTTGATTACAGCAGGGTCTTAATGTTTCCTAATTTTGAGGATCTTGAGTTTCCTAATGAAGCTTATTACTCAATGCCTTGCAAATACATAGGGTGACTTTCCCAATGTCCAGCTCACATGCAGCTGCAGCTGGATTTTCACTGCCTGCTTGAGGTGCCGTGTTCCTCACTCGACCCCAAAATGCTTTAGGTGAAGTGAGAGGTGACAACGTCAGCGGTGACCTGGAGGCAGTGACCGGTGCCCCCTGAGCTTCAGCTAAGCCACACAACCTTATGGCCACCTCGCAGGGAGGTCAGAGGCTCCTCCATCACGTCCCCAAGCTTGGATATGTCCAGCAAGCAGATTTAGCAAGTGAGGCACTGTTAGAGGCTGCCCAGAGAAGCTGTGGATGCTGCGTCCCTGGAGGTGTTCAGTGCCAGGTTGGATGTGGCTCTGGGTAACCTGATGTAGTGGGCAGCAACCCTGCCCATGGAAGGGGTGTGGGTCTAGATGCTCTTTAAGGTCCCTTCCAACCCAAACCATTCTATGATTCTGTGATTCTGTGATCTGGAGGATGCTGTAGAGCACTGCAGCCTGCTCCAGTCAGGGGACAAAAGGGCACCATGAGACCCTCAAAACCTATCTGCCACTGCCCTGGGGGACAGTGGGACGGTCCCCAAGCCACTGAGGCTCCGAGCAAGGTCATGCCCCAGCTGGCAGGGACGGGTTGTTGACTCAAGTGCCGTTACCTCACTCAGGGATGTTGGTTTTAGGTCCCCGCCAGTGTGGGAACCGGATCTGTGCTGCTCGGCAGCGCCTCTCAACTCCAGCCAAGGAATGCGAGTGGCTCCGGCACAGAGAGCACGGGGCCGGGGCATCCCTATGGCTGTGCCAGGGCCCCCCTGCCTTGCTCCAAGCTGGGAAAAAGGCAAATCTCTCCCAGTCAGCCTATAAAGGGGTTTCATATCCAGCAGCAAAGTGGTTTGGTGCTCATCATCCTTCCAACATGAGGGTTTGAGCTTCATCAGCATCTACCCCCAAAAAAAAAAAAAAAA
>VXAV01000987.1:24115-35724 GCA_013399715.1 Alectura lathami
AAAAGCATGGGATTGATTTCAAGAAAAGCAGCTCTGGTATAAATCTTGTAAAGTTCTAAATGAAAATTAAATGCCTCAAGAAAGACTGACATAAATGGGAAATAAGCCATCTTTTTCAATGCAGGGTTCTTTTTGACTGTTCTTTTATCAAGAAGCTTTTTATACTGCAAAGAATTTTCCCTAATCTACTGATGATGCAATTGCAGGTGCAAAGTCATGGAATACTTAAGCATGAAGTAAGAAAAATTTATCACCAGTTTGGGTTTAGTTAACAAGCTTACAAGTCATGAAAACCCTTGATTTGTTTATTTTTAATTTAATTACTTCAATAAGACTCATCATTATTTTTTGCCGTCATGCTCAGTTCTGCCTTTTTTATTTTCATATGAATAATTCTCTGTTTATGGACTGAGTAAACCAAAGAGAATGCAAAGGCATCTCACACTTTCTGTACTGCTATCCAGTTGGAGCCAGCACAGGTATTGGACTCTTGTTCTCTGTAGAATACCGCTGCAAGTATCTTTCTTCACTCAGGATTTATAAATAAGATTTGTATTACCTAATATACCCACAAAGGAGAATAGGGGAATCCTTACTCTGTTCATTCTGCTCCTGTGAGTACAAGATTTAGTGTTGAGCCTAGAGGATCTTTGAACCTGTTATCAGCCATCATAACAATGGCAATTGAGTAATACATACGACTTGAATAACAGGCATCTAAATACCCTAGGTGTTTCAACTTCTTGTATGGCTTCCCATCATTTATTACCAGATGGAGGGAGAAAGGGAGCCAGCAAAAAGCATGTATGACTCAGTGAAAAAAAAAAGAAAACAAAGTTGAGCCATGTAGTGTTCTCTGTGGCTGCCAGCCTGTCCTTGCGGAGACAAGCAGGAAGATGATGCAAAGCTGAAGCCCTGCTGAAGCAGGTGGGATTTAAACCAGCGCTACTGTAAATCTAGACCAGGCTGGCATTGATCTATGACCAATCACTGTGACTTCTGGAGGCAAAATGGGCATCCTGGGTGGCCTCTAAACCATTCTATTGAGGTGGTAGGTAAGATGGTGTCTGAGACCAGTTTGTTTCAGGCAGCTTGTTTCTGCATTCAGCACCAGGCTAATAAACAGAGAACTAGAGAAACGTGGTAGGAAAATGTGACTCAAGTCAATGGTGCTTGATTTAAAGTCAGCTAGGGAAAAAGGACTTGACATGCTGATGGTTTTAGGACCATCAGCCTGGGCTGCTTGGCACCTACCTGTTCTTGAGCCCATCCATGATCCAGATGCAGGGGCAGGTGTAAATTCCTAGGGATGGAGCTAATGAAGATTTTATTTTACATTAACACAACTGGACCCTATTAATATGCAAGCTTCCGTGTCTGCTCTGTGAACCGTGTGTTCACCTACAAATGTCCTTCTTAGGCTTTAAGCATTCAGTTTCATATGTGACCATACCTAGCATTTGAAAAACTGTGTCCTGTACAGTGTAGAGTGTAACACAATGTGTTGCATTTTTGAATTTTTGTGTGCTTACACAGGTATGCAGCTAACTAAACACACATTTACAATGCATTACTTCTCTCCCACTTGTCTGTCATGAAGACAGTGGTCCTATTTGATGATTTAATTTTAAATGATGGCCTATATAAAAAGTTTTCATCTAATAATGTATGTTTTTTTTTTTTTTTTTTTTTTTTAAATTACACAAAGGCATGGAACAATATTAATTGTTTTTATGTATCCAGTGAGAGTAATGAACGATTACATTTTTTAAATGTTCAAATTTTCATTTTTATACATGGCTCATACTGCAAAAAATTTACATGTCTACATGTGAAGCAAAATGAACCTAGAAGGATTGAGACAAAGATAAAATGGGGGAATTTAAAAAATATATATTTGCTAGTGGAACCATAGAGCAGCTGGATGCTGTTAGCTAAAAGACTTCTGTTTAAAGATTGCCTGCTACTGTGAGGCACACTCTATATTTGGCTCTGTTAAGAGTCAGTCAGCTTCCAGCCTGCACTTTTACTTGACGGACAGTTAACACCTTCGCTAAAGAAATATTCTGTGGTTTTAGTGTTTCCTTAACTGTGGTAACACAGCTAAAAATAAATATTGCGCTGTCTTTGTGGCAATGCCACTGCTAAAAGTGAGCAGTCTAGATGAAGGAAAAGAACATTTTGATAGGTAATATGAAATATACCATTAGTGTTTCAGGTTGCCAGGAGTGGCTGTCTGTAACAGACCCTGCTGCTGACAACGTTTTCAATTTCCAACAAACACAAACCATTTTAACACTTAAGGTAATTCTCAAGATATCTAGAATTCTCTGGTTTTTAGCCTGGCAAGCTGCATGCCTTTTCACAGTGGAGGCAGGGGGTAGGCAGAGGAAAGCAGATTGTAACAGTCATACCAAGTATCAGCGCAGAAAAAAACAGGGGGAGCACCTTCCTCAGTCGCCCCAGTACCCATCTGCCTGGCCAAGCACCAGATGTCCGCATGCTACTGCCCCTCCAGCTGCCCCAGAGCCAATGTTTCCATGTGTTTCTCCAGTGGCCCCAGATGGCCACCACTGATCTTGTGAAGAGCAAAATGCTGGAGAGCAGCCCCACACTCAAAGCTGCATGAGGCTGCCAAATCTGCAGGTCTGGCAGGAAGGCCAGGGTGGTGCTGCCCACCACCATGATTCTCCCCCCATCTGCTTGGCTATGGCAGAGTGTGTTTTCTTCCCTATATTCAGATGGAAGGTCTTCTGAGACTGAGAACTTCTTGCATTGATGCAGATCTTGCTGCTGGTTTTGTGCTCTTACCATTCATCAACCTTAGTATGACATTGCAAGATCACCTGGATACTGAGAATACACAGATTAATTGTAGAATCACAGAATCACAAAATGGTTTGGTTTGGGAGGGACCTTAAAGCCCACCCAGTCCCAACCCCCTGCCATGGGCTGGTTGCCACCCACAGGATCAGGCTGCCCAGGGCCCATCCAGCCTGGCCTTGAGCACCTCCAGGGACGGGGCATCCAAAGTCTGTGCCAGTGCCTCACCACCCTCTGAGTAGAGAATTTCCTCCTAATGTCTAGTCTAAACCTAACCTCTTTTAGTTTGAAGCCATTCTCCCTTGTCCTATCACTACACACTTGAAACATTTTCTAATGGTATTTGTAGTGACAATACTGCTCATGACAAAATGCCTGGATTACAGTATCTCATAAATCAATATAGTAAGCAGTGTCTGTGCTCCCAAAGGAAGAAAAACAATCCTAGCTCTTTGTTAATAATGAACCTAAAAACTCAGTTTGCATTACATTTATGTCTAAAGAACAGAATAAATTGAAGCATGCTATATGACGGTTACTGGATGGCTTCCTGCTATGATTTTGGCATGTTTGCAATGCACTGCAAGGAAACACTAGGACAGAACTCGATACAGGGGAAAGAGTTCTGTTTTGTTTTTTAAGGTGATGATTGATGTGTATTTCCTTAACTTCCTTTCTTTCAACTTTCAGAAGGAAATGAGCATCCTGTTCAGCACTTTGCTATTCATGGAGTTACTCTTTGTTTAGGAAAATTCAGTGTGGATGGCCTTGATTCAGAAAAATGTTTTGATTTCACCTATTTAAGTCAAGAATCAATTTCCACAAGGAAAGATTTTGCCAAATAGTTGTTCCGTTTTAGGTAAGATAGAAATTAAACTTTTCAGGGACAAAAAGCCCCATGAGTCTCTCGGAGAGTTTTATTTCCATTTACTGACAAACCTTCTGGCACTGCCTGATGTTATTTACACCAAATGGAAGTGTACTACCTTGCAGGTTTATGTTTGGCACCTGTAGCTGCTGGTCCCTTGTAACTGCGGCGAGAAGAGTGGTAGAGTCTCTGTAAGGTATCATGTGGAGTGCTCTTAGCAGAGCTAACACTAAGGGAACAACACAGGTAATCTTACATCCCGTTAGATGCTGGGACACCCCATGTTTCCAATATTTCTACTATCAAAACAGAAGGACCTTATCCTGAGAACGTGCCACCCCGTCAAGGACAAGGCTCTGACATCAGCACCCAGTGGGATGCACCTCCTCTGGTACTGTGAGCTGCTAGAGCTCATCCTGCAGCCATGGGACAGCAAAGGTCTGTGCACACTCAAGTACACTGAGTCACTGACACCTTGATGCACAATGGTCTTCCAGCCAGGACCCATATAGCTCCTGTTGCCAGAAACTCATAGATTTCCCCAGAAAAATCATTTGTAATACTGGGGCACAGTAGTGGTGAACATGACAGATAGAAATTTACAGAAAGAAAGGGCAACTCTTTATAAACTCAACACTTTATTACAACAGTTTCCTTCACCATTTCCTAACATTTTACAGCTTCTTTCCTTGCTACTCTTCCTCCTTTTCCTCTCTCTCTCCTTTTTCCCACATTTCTATTTCCAATTTATTTAGTTTCACGTTATTTCCTCTTTCTACATTTGTCATTGTAAGAAAATATACTCTTCATTTCACTTGCCTTTTGCCTTGTGATTTTTGTGATGTTGGTCCTTTGGGAAAAGTGACCAGTCTTCCTATTTGTTTGAATAGTACTCACCATGGTAGAGCATTTGGATAAAGTTACAGTGAAATAATAAAGCAGTGATACTTGCTGCCTTTCACTTCCTCTAGACAAGTTAATCTTCAACTATAGTAACAGCTGCGCTGCTAATTCTCCCTCCCCTCCCCCACCCTTACTTCCAAACAACCATGTGTGCACTGAGTAAAATATTGTGCCTGGGCTCCAGAACAAGTGAATGGATCCATGCCATTTTCTTCTCTATTCCACTGCATTCCCAAGGTTTACATGGGCTTCCCTAGCCACTTGACTTTTTCATATATAACACTGAATGCTCTGTTCCTTCTTACCATCTCCCTAATGTGAAAAGTGCTTGTGGCTAAGCAGAGTTTCATCACTGATTCTGCTTTTTGTAGCTCATTCTTAAGATTTTTTTTTTTTTTTTTTTTTTTTTTTTTATTTTATTTNTTTTTTTGGCCCTAATTTA
Source organism: Alectura lathami (assembly GCA_013399715.1). Classification (NCBI taxonomy): domain Eukaryota; kingdom Metazoa; phylum Chordata; class Aves; order Galliformes; family Megapodiidae; genus Alectura; species Alectura lathami. The sequence goes on from VXAV01000987.1 coordinate 29,152, forward strand.
ATGTAGAGAATTCCAATTTGCTTAGAGAGGTCTCTGTGCTTTCTAAACCTCTGCCGATGTTCTTTGACTAATATAAAAATGTGCTACATGAGCCCTCTTTTACTGCGCTGTAGAAAGTACAGAGCCTCCAGTCTGCCCAGCAGCTGGAGTCCTTATGGCAGGAACAACGTGATAAATGGGGGCTGAGCAGCAATGAAGCCAGGATCTGCAGCTGAGCTGCAGCACTGGAATGGATTCGGTGAGAAAAGGTGCCAATGGCCTCTTGAAAATTACTTATGTATTATTTTACAGTATTTTATCCAAGAACCTAATCCTTTTCAGTAGACTGCCATTCAACACTGACTCTTTTTTTTTTTTTTTTTTAATAAACCTGGCATTTTTAAAATAAAAGCAGAGTCTCTTCCATTTGACAATAGATGAGAAGTATAAAAGGCAGAGTGCTGTGTTCTTTTCCTTCAGCTGAGGGTCCTTGGTGTAAGACTTTTGTGGTTGATAAGCTTTTCTTTCTGAAATTGTGCAGAGTCCAGGGTGCTGTAGCTTTTATTGCATTGTTGTGTTTGCTTTTTTTTGTTTTTTTTTTTTCCCCACATATTGTCTCTGTGTATTAGGAGAAAGANTTTTTTTTTTTTTTTTTTTCCCTGAATTCTCCTGCCTGGCATTTTTTGGGTGTCAGTTCTTCTTGAGACCTGCCAACAGTCTGAGCCACTCCCAGTCTGGTAGTGTGCCTCTGGTACTGGTTTATACCACCTCATCAGAAAGAGACACAAGAAACCTAACATCAGACACATACTGGAGGAATACATCCTTCCTTGGTGTTGTGAAGTGCAGGCAGTGTGCAATATCTGCACAGAGCTCTACAAACATCAGTGAAGAGACAGGCACCCAGCTGCATTTACAGACAACACATAAATTTTTCTATTTTTTCCAGAAGGGCTTTGGAAGTATTTGCCTGAGACCTGCACATTTTGGCTTTTTTTGTTGCTAAAGTCAGTATCTGTTAGGGCTTATGTGTCAGGCTCCACAGAAAGCACAAAGGCACAGGGAGTGATCAGCTGAACGGGTCTGGCCGAGGACTGTGAAGAAGGGCTTGTCTGTAACCCACTCATACCTCCAGAGACATCTTCAGAGGAGAGGCCTGTGCAGACAGAGACCCATATTCCCCATTCTTTTAAAAATAAAGTGCAAGTAGCTGTTCTAAGGTGGAGGGGGAGGAAGGGAAGGAAGGATTTCTGAGTATGCCTACAGCAGCTTGTGTAGACTTAAAAGTGAACAAGGCTCTGAGCTGTGCAACATAGGCCAACCCAGGTGGAAGGAAATGTAGATTCACATCCTCAGATGAAGCATGATTGATGAAAGGTAAGAACTTGATGGAGAGGAGATGCCTCTGTCTTTAAGTGCAGCAGGGCAGGGATTTAATCTTGGACAGAACTATCCAAGTTCCCACCCTACATGCTTTTTGTGCTTTTAGTAAATTGTTGCCAGCCAAGGCTGGCAATATGAAATACAAAATGTATCATAATAGTCTACTGCAGTTCAGGTAGAACTACATGTGAGAAAGAAAATTGGAGCTGGTGCTGTTAATTGAAAAAAAGAAAAAAACATTCCATGGTCACTTTTTGTTGCTGATATTTTTCCTTCCATTACACTTGCCAACAAATGACACAGAGCACTTGCTAGAATGTGAAATCATTTTGATGGAATTATTTTTCCCTTTTTTTCCAGCAATTAAACAGAGTGACACTCAACAAACGCTAACCAAATACCACCTTCTGCCAAAAAGCATTTATATTACTGCAACCCCAAGCTCATATATAAAAAATAATAATTTCATTGATATATTCTGATGTACCAATACTAAGAAAAGCTTTTGCATAAGATTGTTAGACACATCTTAACCATCAAGTTCCCACTAAAAGTCTGTATAATGTGGTTTCACAGCCTGAACTCTTACAAGTACCTGCTCCTGTCCAAAGAGATGACCCCCAGCTACACACACATACATACACCTAGGCTTTTTCACAACAGGTTTTTAAAGCATTGTACAAGCCCAGAAATGCAGACCTTCCTAGGCAAGAGGCAGCTGGAATAGCTGATCCTCTGAAATACAGCTGTTAGTAATGGGCAGGTATCTTCACGTTACATGCAGTAAGCAGCCTACCCACCTCAGCCTGTAATCCTGGTATTAACACAGGCAAATGTTGAACCAGATTTAATCTCAGAGAGATGTAGCTGGCTCTTGTGGAGAGAACACTAGCTTAAAAATAACACAAGAGGTGAAAAAAGGGAACTACGTGCTGGTAGTTTATGGGGACCACTATTTGTGGGGTTGTTAAGCGGATGTTTCTAACAGGGAAAATAGTTACAGAAAGCTTGAGATATCACAAATGTTTAAAATATTTAGTTCATAAGAAATGGGCTATCTGACTGAAAATATTTTATTTCAACCCTAATTCCTTTGGAGCAGTTTTGTAACTGTATAACTTCAGGAGCAATGAGTCCTATGAGCTGGTGGGGACCACAGGAGGTCTCCAGTCCAAGCTTCTGTGCCAGACAGACTGATGGTGGAGTCCGGTATGGTTGCTCAGGGCTTTAGGTGGTTGGGGCTCAAAATCCCCCAAGGACAGAGATGGCACAGCCTGTTCCAGTACTTAGTTATCCTCCCAGGTAAGCTCTTCCTCCTTCTATTTATCTGGAAACTCCATTTCCATTCGTGGCCACCATTGGCAAAGGGCCTGGCACCCGGTAACCTACTCAGCAGCACAAGAGGCACCTCCAAAGTGCCCTTCCTCAGCCCAGCTCCTGCTGCTTCTCCTCACTGCATCTGTCAAAGCCTTGCTGATGAGCCTGTGGGCCAATAACATCTCCCTCTCATCTTCACCAAGAAATCTAGTCATTTTATCACAGAAGACTCCCTGGCCAGTCAGGCATGACTTCGACTTGGTAAACTCTTACTGACTATTCTGAGTTGCTGCCTTCGCCCTCACGTGCTTGCACATGTCCAAGGCTCCATCCATAATTTTCCCAGGGATTAAAGATTAAGCCAACCGGCCTAAAGTTCCCTGATTTTTTCCTGTACCCTTTTCTGAAGGTGGGTGCAACACTCACTTTTCTCCAGTTGTTGGGGACCTACTCCGACCTCCAGGAACTGTCAGAGCCAATGATGACTGGCCTTGTGAGGAAGTCGGTCAGCTCCCTCAGCACACTTGGGTGTAGTCCAACTGGTCCCAGGGGTGTGAATAAGTCAAGGGCTCACACCAAAAGCACCAAAAGTACAGCCTCTGTCATTAAACCATCCCCTCCGCCATCCAGCGGCTCATTCAACTCTGCTGGCTGGAAGTGACTAGTGCTGAACTACTAACTGCAGTGTCTCAGGCAGAGCTATGTGAAATATTTTGATACGCTGAGTGTCATTCTGCTCCACTGTGACTGTCACTTTCCACTATTTGCTGCTCTTAACACATTTTTAATTTTTTGAGTGATGGTTCCAGCCTGTATCATTTGTCTTCTGCTTGATGAAAGATAGCCTTGTGGAGGATTTTCCCACTCATTTAAAAAATTTCCATATGCCACTATTTTTAATGCTAGAAAGATGCTTAGTTAGTGGAAAAATGTCATTGTTTCATGCAAATTAACTAACTGAAGCACATGGATTACACAGCTGAGCTGCCTGTCTAGTGGATATTTTCTGTGAGTTATTCAGGCTACCAGGAAAGTCTGCTATATTGGTTGCAGATTTTGACACATTTACTGTTAAAAGCAATATGACTTTGAAAACAGACAAAACTCTAGCTGTAAATTGTTCAATACCATTTCAATTAAACTTGATAAATACAGTGCCTCGAGATTTTTGGATCTGCATCCCCATGAAGATAGAGCAGAGACATTTAGAAACCACTATTCTTTCCTTAAGTATTTATTCTGAGAATTTTAATGAACACTGAACCTGACAGTTGCAAATGAGGCTTTCATTTAAAATAAAACCACAGATCATTTTCATTATTCTTTGCCAGATAAACGTCAGCTATGAAAAAGCTACTATTCTTAAGAGGGTTTCAGATTCTGAATTTACTAAAAAATTGAAGTAAGAAAGAACTACCATGTTGAGATCAAAGTCACAGCTTAAATACACAGTCTAATCCATTCTCTAGGTCCCACATTCTCTTCATCAGTTTGGCTTCAATATCACTTCTCCAGAGATAATGAAGCCTAGAGCCAGGTAGAACACAGAAGAAATGATTAAACCCATCCTTCCCCTAAACAGATGAATGAGCATGCCTCTCAGTTACGTAATAGTGTAGAAGTGACTGTACTCAATTTAGAACATTTGTTTGCTTTTTATGGACGCTCCTACAGAATCTAATAAATATATTCTTAAGTTTTACGTAAAAATAGTGAAAATGATGAAATTTAATCTACATTCATAACTCAAATTGCTATTTTATCCTCAATGTCAGGTCATTACTTTTACACTTAAGTAAACTTATCAGAACTGTAAATGTGATGTATGTAGTAGTTCTTATTCTGAATTCCAATTCACAGAGGAAAAAATTTGTATTTTCAAAATTTTGCTGATTAGGAGGTACCAAGAAACATTTCAGTTGCTGGAAGAAAACTTCTTTTGTCTTCCCTGTATGTCTGAATGCTATAATCACTGGATCATTTTTAAAAATATCAGATTCAGTGTAAAATGCAGAATAAATTTGGACAGATATTCCACTAACAGATTCTCCTGCCTGCATGTGGTTAAATTGCACTTTGCATCCTGTTTTAATTCTAGGTATCCCTAGCACTTAAGGGATGGGAAGATGGGATTAAAAAAAAGAAGTTATCAAGACTGATGCAGTTAAGTATCCTTGCCCTGAGTAGGCTCTGTAACCCTGTTTGAGTTTAATTTAGCTATAATGTCACTTCTCCTTGTAGCTTGGCCACCTGAAGTAATGATCAGACAGATCTGCAGGTGTTCCTTTCAAATGCACTCGCTCTTTCCAGCAAGTCACAACAGGAGGACAAAAAGAGGCAAAAGGCTATGAATCATGGAGGTAAGGGTAGATAGAGCCTTGTTTGCTGAGGAGAAAGCCCACAAGACTGGAAGTGATGGAGGGAAACCTTATTTTCCCTGTGCCCTGAGTTGTAGTGGGGAAGCAAGGAAGAGAGACTTAAAAAGCAGAAAAGGCAAAATGTTTTAATTAGTTCTTGAAGCCTCCTGGGGGGGAAAAAAAAAAAAAAAAAAAAAAAAAAAAAAGTTTCTGTCTGGACCTTCCTGGTTTTGGTAATCTGAAGTGAAAAAGAGCTTCTGAAGATCAATTGCCTTAGGGAGCAGGCATGGGAGCAGGGCATTATTTCAGTTACTAACACCCTGTTTGATTATTTTTGTGTCAAGGCAGAAATTCAAATTAAATTTAGTGGGGAGGAAGGGAGGACTTGAAGAAGGTGCCTGTGCTTGTGCTTTATCTCCTGGCAGAAGTTCTTAAAGAAGACATACATGAATTGTGCAGTCTGGATATTTGTTTTTTGTCTGAATTCTTAAACCTTGTCTGTTGTAAATTTGCTGTCTGGTTCTTGTGAAGGAGCTGTGTATCTCACAGACAACAGTTGTTCAGTGTTATGGGGCCATGTGCACAAAAGTAGAATTAGCGCTTTTTGTCTCAGCGCCCCAAAGTATGTTCACCTGGGTTTATTGTGGTGTAAAAGCAAACCTCCCCTGTAGCAATGGGATTTTAATTCATCGAATTGCAAGGACAGCAAATGTGTGACTTTATTTCTTATGTGCATCTCCTCACTATGTGCAAGCCCAGCACAGGTGTGCCGTGCAGGCAGCATGGACAGCACTATTTGGTGTAGAACAAACAAGCCCACTGGCTTCTTTTGGGTTCAAGAGCCCCACGCAGGCAGGAGCACAACTGGACAGTGAGAGCTGGTGTATTGTCAGCAGCACATCTGCTGGTTTCTGCAGAGGGCACAACAGGCACAAAGGGTGGCTGGGATTTAACTCCAGGTTACGGTGTCGTACTCCTGCTTGTAGAGGAGGTATTACAACACCATCCTGAAAATCTAGTGGTTCTAACAGGTAATTAAGGTTTACCACCTGATGCACGTAGTGTGTTTAATTATAACCAGCCTTTTGCTAAACAAGAGTAAGAGCATTACCTATAGAGAGGTGGTGGGCAATCTTGCAGTATTAGTGCAGTTTAGTCTTCCTTACACAACTAATTTCACATCAACACTGGGAAGTCTGCCTTTCTAGCACCACTAATGCAAGTCACATATCTAGTGCGGAAATAAGCTAAGAACCAAGACACAACCATTGATGCTAAGCCACAACTTTCACTTTCCCTCTCTATCACACACCTGTCTGGAGAAAAGACTTTGAAGCCATTTGGCAACCTCTGCTCCCCATCCTGACGTGTACCAAAGGCAAGTTGACTGAAAGGAAGAGAGATAAAAGGTTTTGTTCCAGACAAACTAATTTCAGTATTGTTAGCAAATATAATAACTAAACATTTTTCTGCTATAATTTCTGAAATACTGACTGTTTAAATGAGAGAAAAAGGCTAAGGTAAGTATCAAAAAAAA
>VXAV01000988.1:5229-72388 GCA_013399715.1 Alectura lathami
AGCCCATTCCCCCTTGTCCTACCATTATTCACCTGTGTAAAGAGTCGGTCCCCCTCCTGCCTGTAAGCTCCTTTTATGTATTGGAAGGCTACAATTATGTCTCCCCCGAGCCTTCTCTTTTCCAAGCTAAACAATCCCAACTCCCTCAGCCTTTCCTCATAGGAGAGGTGCTCCAGCCCTCTGGTCATTTTGGTGGCCCTCCTCTGGACCCGCTCCAACAGCTCCACCTCCCCTCTGTACTGGGGGCCCCAGGCCTGGACACAGTACTCCAGGTGAGGCCTTACAAGGGCAGAGTAGAGGGGGACGATCACCTCCCTCTCCCTGCTGGCCACCCCTCTCTTGATGCAGCCCAGGATGCCATTGGCCTTCCTGGCTGCAAGAGCGCACTGCTGGCTCATGTCCAGCTTTTCATCTATCACAACATCCACGTCCTTCTCAGCAGGGCTGCTCTCGAGGAGTTCTTCTCCCAGTCTGTACACACACCTGGGATTGCCCTGACCCAAGGGCAACATTTTGCTCTTGGCCTTGTTGAACATCATCAGGTTCTCGTGGGCCCACTTTTCCATCCTGTCCAGGTGATGGAGGTGGTATGGGAACCTGAACAGAGTCATTGAGACAGGATTAAAATGCAGGTATCTGCTACATGCTCCCTCTGAATTGCTGTGCTAAGCGGCCGTTATGGATAGCTGCAGATCCTGTGTCATGTCTGAAAGCCACATGCAGGTTTTTCAGATGCTGCAGGGCATTTCAAATGGCATTTAAATGCATGAGTTTTAGCCTGAAAACTGAGTCCCACCTGAGGAGCCTATGGCTCCTTCCTGTGCATTTTGTAATCCCCAGTGGCTCTACAATGTTCTCTATATCAGGTTACCCAAAGTTATTATAACCACAAATTCTCAAGATGCCAAGATAGTGCTTCACCTTATAACTCTACCTACAGAAATATAACTGCAACAAGATCCAGTTATGCCAGCACTGTATGAATGTGTAAAAAGAGGCCACACCTGTTCCTAAATGCTAAGTGACTTGCTCATGGTCTCACGAACAGCATAAGGGAGCCTACAAAGTAATTGCTGCCTTCTCTTGTGATGATCATTCTTCTGGCACCCCCATTGCAATGACAACCCCATGCAGCATGATTAGAGACACCAAGAAGTCTCTCCTGCTCTGAAAGTAATGCACAGATGTGGCAAGATACATACTATCACACTAGGGTTGTTCCAGTTACACAAATCTAAACACATATCTTGCTGTACTACTTGTTGCCAAGGGAAGAGCTTTTGTGTACCACATAGGTCTGCGTCCATCAAGACCTGATATTTATGAACAAGGTGGAAAGTAGCTGCAGAAATACAGGACTTGACCTGCCTTTTTTTCTGGGACAAGGAATAGGTATTTCTTCCCACACTGTCCCGTCAGAGCTGAAGTGTTCTTGTGGATAGAGCTGGGTAGGCAGAAAGCTATCCTCTGTACACATCAAAGAGCAGTGGCAGGGGGCTCAAGAGAGCTCTGAGTACCAGAATGAGAAAGCTGCAGCCACATGAAGCAAAGCTCTGGTGCAGCAGAGCCAGACACCTATTCAGAAAAGTTGGCAGAAAAGTATCCCAAGGGTTACCTCTGATCTGGTGAGCTTTGTTCAAATCACACCCAGTACAGTCTGTCTATACTATTCCATCTCTGGGTTAGATCTGAGGTAATCTGCTTAAACTTAAGCCAATAGTATCACACTGTGGCAGTCAAACAAAGATCCCTGCTTCTTTCCTCAGTGCTGTCCATGCCCTTCTCCACCTTTCCTGCAGCTTTGCCAGTGCTCCTCTTCCCCCATTGGTGTGGCAGTTCAGAGGAGATCCACCTAACGCCTGCCCAGTAACTCAGATGGCAATATGTCAGGCTGTGTGGCCAAGCTGGCAGGGTCAGAGAGGACAAGGTGGCAGAAGGCCAGGTTTAGCTTGGCTGATGTTGGCAGGGAACTACACTCTAACAGTGTCTTCAGTGTGATGTGTGCTGGGTCAGAAGCGTATGAAAACATACCTGCTCCCTAACAGCTACTTTATGCATTCTGGCTAATTGAAATTTATTCAGAACTCAAACCTGTTTTTGTTTTAATCCCTGTCATGGAATGATCTAGCAACATCCAAACTTGTACAGAGGGCTGTGGAAGCACAACTCCCATCCCCATCACAGGCTCTTGGTGATAGCTCTGGTATGGTCCCAGACTGGTCCTTTGGGAGTTGCAGGCATCTCCATCATGGATGGGATAATTCACTGGTACTCCTGCTAGGGAGGCAAAAAGATGAATTTCTAGTCTTGTAGAGCTGAACTGAAGTCATTCTATATCTGGAAACTCCAGTAAATCAGTCTATTGTGACATCCTCATTCCGGGTATCAATTGGTGATTTTGATTCCATAGATCTTCCTACGCCTCTGGCTCTCCAGGTTTCAGCATTCTATATACATGAAGCTAAGAACATGATGCTTAACCTTGCTGCCAATAACGAAATGTGCATATAGCTTTGGCTCCCATTCTCAGCAGGGCTAACATTCACACCAAGAGAAAAAAATGCCCTGCCTTCTCCTTGCCCCATAAAGTCATGGCCAAAGGAAACTGTTTCTTACTCCTACAGACTGTTAAGGAATAAACAGTAGCCCTCTGCAGACAGAGGAACTGGTTTCCACAAGGGAGGATGAGGAAAAACTTCAAAAAATCAAAGCTGGGATTAAAATTCTGTGATCTTGGACAGCAGGCCAGTGCCTACTGACCCAAAGTGCATTTGCCACCAGAGGAAATGGATATCTAATTAAGGTCACTCATACATGGTCCCTGCCAAAGTTACAGCTGTCAAAAGCACACCTTGCCAACAGCAACCTGCTGTCAAAGCCACATGTTTCTGCCAACTAGGACATCTCTCCTTGTTTGGGTATATCTTCCATCAACAGTGGCTGCTCCTGCCATTTTGAGAGCATATAATGAAGCACACTAACCCCTCCAAAGTTAGCCTCCATTTCTACTGGAAAAGGGAGCTGATTCCCTTACACAATATTTAACAAGCCCTCAAAGGCAGAGATGGTTTTTCTACCCACTTCAGCCCAGAGCAAGAATGCAAGACTCAACTAGCCCAGAAATTTCTCAAGGCATCTCCAAGATGAATCATTACTACCAAGTTATACGATTACTTAACACATTGTACACATAACTGGATGAAACCAGCTTTTTTCTCTCTCTTCTTTCTCCTTCATCCAATCTCCCTAATTATCTCCATCTATTGAAGCCAAACTCCTTTCAATACCTTGAATGTGCCAGGGTGAGCTGTCCCAGCTTGCTAAGTGAATTATAACACACCCTCCAAACAAGACTCTGGCTCAGAAATCACTCAGGTGAGAATATCCCTTAAGCACATAACAAGGAGAGAACAGTTGGATGACTAATTGATTAAATCTGGATTGAAATGGGAAAATATATCTGTGTCCCACTCGCTGTTTTTCCTCCTATACTTACAAAGACAAAATGCCTGCAGAAGGTCTGCAGGTTCTCAGGGCTCAGAGATGAGTTGAAGGTTCTGGGCTAACTTTGCTTCAGAGGGTGACAAACTCTGGTTGTTATCTGGGATTCACAAGCATTGATTCTCTTGGAGAAGAACAGAGCTGGGAGATGGAAGCCTGGGGCTTCATGGGTGGACAGGACTTTTGTTTCAGGGGTTATCTAGGGGGCTGTTTTCCAGTGGGGCGATGCTCAGACTTCAGGACCTGATTGTGAACTGTAATGCAGGAAATGACCCCAAGGCAGCCAAGAAACAGGCTGAGTGTCATCCATTTTCAATGGATTCTACAATTCATAGGTTATTGTGTTCACAGCGATAGTGGCTGCCCTGGGACAGGTATTGTCTGTGCAGTCTCAGCCTAGGATGATTTCTGGAAAGAAGACAGGAGAGGACTGTCAACTGGCAAAGAGAAAACCAGCAGGGAGCCAGGTCTGTCATGGTAGAAAAAAATAGGGGGATGTTGGCACTGGAAGACTGTTGAGATTTCTAATTTTCAGTAGGTGAACAGTTGTGGTACAACTTTTCCATGCCAAAGAGAAAGGAAGGTGAGATGCAACCCTCTATGCCTCCATGCAGCTCTCATAGGATCTAAAAACAAAGATAAGAACCTACTATGGAGCAGTTGTCACGGCTTTCTTGCCCTGCCTTGACTTTCCTGGGGCTGTAGGATTTCTGATGAATCTTTCAGCAAATGCACATGCAGCTCCTGTTACAGAGCCTAGCAAGGATGCCAATTTTTTAAGAAAAATAATAAACACAGTAGATATGATCTCAAAAAAACAAGGAGCAGAAACAGCAAGTCACTGTCAGGGCAGAGATCTTTCTTTTTGCACTTCCAGGGAGATCTTAAGCAAAAATCAACCTATTTCAGCTTGCTTTGTGTGTGGGAAGGAAGGACTAAAGGAGCATACAATACAACAGCAAGTGCCATCTTAGCCATGTCTAAAATGGGACAGGTCTCCTTGTTTCTCTGACATGCCCATCTACAGCTATATTGGCAGTACGTCTGCTTCTCCTCTGCACGTAAAGTTTGAATACTCTAAGCTGGAAAATGGATGCAAATGGTGTCAGCTTGGTAATGCAGTGAGCCTGCACTAATAACCATGTTACAAAAGAACTGCATGCTCACACGCTTGATGCTCTCCTACCAGGACTGGCAAGTTGAAAAATTTTCTCTTTCTCTAGAACGGACAGCATGCATGTGAAGATGAGTGCATTGTCCAGATAGCACACACAATAAGGTCTGGAGAGAACATGAGGGTCTCTGTTGTGATGCTTGCTTGAGAACAGTTTTGCAGACAGAATTGTGGCATCCCACATGGCACCATACATGATGTAATCCTTCATGACATCACTGTTCCAGGAGAACCACAGCCCGAGGCTGTCACAACTCTGAGAGGAAAACTGATCTGAGCTTCCTGGGGCAGGGGAGGAAAGCCATTCCCCAAACAGATACTCAGTGGATTTCCATTTCTGCTTCTTATTCTTCTTTTTTTCTTTTTTTTTTTTTTTTTTTTTTTTTGTGAACTCCCTATTCCCACTGCTTATCTACCCTTAAGGCATTCACTTGAATGTTGCCACCCTATTAAATGTGAATTAAATTAGGCAGGAGGCAATTAGCTGTGCTGGAACTTTCCCAGGGCATCAGAGCTAACATCCTCAGCAATATCTGATGAGATCTTTACAGACCACAAAAAACACAGCTGTCAGGTAAAATGATGGTTCTTCCCACACTGTTCCTTAATATGCTTCTGGGACACTGTGCAGAGGAGGAAATCAGAGGGAAGAGTCACTCCACAATCCTCTTCATGAAGCATTTGGGATTTTCTTTGAGGTCTCTTCGACTGCAAGTCTGCTGCTATGGCTTTTTGTTCACGAATAGCTGAAAAATGGTCCTTCAGCCTGAGCCATATCTGATGTGCAAACTCAGCACCCATGCTAGCACACTGCTGAGCCTGTGGGGAAGGATCTGTCATCAGTGCAGGTATTAATGAAGGATACTCCTGCCCTCCCCTTTCCTTACTATCACATCTTATCTTATTGTCAGTCAGAATATTAGCCAATGTCATACTCTCACCTCAAACTGGGCAAACCACATACTGGCCTATACTAGGAGAGTTGTGGCCAGCAGACCAAGGGAGTTTCTGTCTCTGCTGCTCAGCCCCACATCAAGAGAAATATCATAAAACTGGAGATGGAGCAGAGAAGGGCAGCCAAAATGAGGAGACGGACCACATGTCCCATAGGCAGAGACTGAGGGAGCTGCAACTTCTTACTCTGGTGAGGAGGAGGCTGAAGGGGAGATAAGGGCCAACAAGAAGCTAAATGGCAGCTACAGAGGTGATGCAGCCCGGATTTTCTCAGCAGTGACAGGTGATAGAACAAGTGGCAAGGAACTGCGGTTTGGATGGTTCAGGGTGGACATGAGAAGACTTTTTGGTAGAAGAGAGGACAAGCCCTGGGACACATCACCAGAGAGATCTCCTCCCTTGGAGCTTTTCCAGATAGGTAAACAAATTCATGGACAGCCTGACCGAGCACTGGAGATGGCCCAGCTGGTCAGAGCAGGAGGCTGGAGGGGAGATCTCCAGAGACCTGTTCTGACCAAAGGTCCTGTGGTCAATCCTCTCATAGGCTTTGCCAGTAGTGGGTCAGGGAACTGCTTTTGTCGAAAAATGAGCCAGATTTGTTTGAGATTTGATTTGTTTCAGATGGATCAGTCCTGGAAGTTACTGTGCTTTTTTGGGAACAGATATGAGTGGTCTGTGTCAGACAGCGTCCAGATCGGCACCACTACCAACAAAATGTGCATGAGTTCACCGCTAATCCAAGACACCGTACGTCTCAGATAAATTTGTATTCTAAGCCAAACACAGATCTGTAGCATCCTAACTGAAACAGTTTCATGTCCAGGTAGTACACAATGTGAACAAATGACTGAAGACCTCAAAATCTAGATTAGGAATAAGTCACCCTTTGTTAAATCACACTTAATTTGCTGCGGTGACAGTCTCAATCCAAAGCTTGCAATGAGCCACGTGTGCTAGCACATGTGGGTGAACAAGCCTCCTGCCCTGCTATATGATAACAATTCTGCTTAACTAATTTCACAGGGAAAGGATTGCCTCCTCATCAAGTCAGTAATGAAAAATGTCATTTGCAGGAAGAGGGAGTAAGATTTCAATCTGAGTAGAACTTCACATTGGGTTTGATATGAAAGGAAAATGAATATTGAGATCTGCATTTGCTCACATGAGGGACAATACACTGTTGCAACTTGTGTAAACAAAGCATAACAGGGCAGATAGAGAAATAGGTTCTGGGCTAGGTAGTGAGAAATGCCATGCAGGCAAGCCTTAGGATGACATGTACAAAGTGTAGTTTTCTCTTTCCACATTTTCCTCAAGCCTATTCAACTATTCTCTTTGGCTTTTCCAGACAAATCCTTTATTTTCTTTTCTTTAGCTTAGCTAGCATTGCAGTTTTTGTTGAATTAACTGCCACTCCAAGAAGGCCATGCCAATGGGTGTGCTAATGCTGTCTCCTGTCCATGATATTACAATACTCTAGGAAACTGAAGTGTTGTAAGCTGTCCTTAATTCACCTGCATGGACTACATTGGACGCAGATAATGCAGAGAACACATGCAAGGAACCTGATGAGTTTCAACAAGAGCAAATGTAGAGTCCTGCACTTGGGGAGAATAACTGCATGCACCCATACAGGTGAGGAGCTGACCCCCTGGAAAGAGCTCTGAGGAGAAGGACCTGGGTGTCCTGGTGGGCAACAGGTTGGACATGAGCCGGCAGTGTGCCCTTGTGGCCCAGGAGGCCAATGGGATCCTGGGATGCATTACAAAGAGCGTGGGCAGCAGGGAGAGGGAGGGGATCCTCCCCCTCTCCTCTGCCCTGGTGAGGCCACATCTGGAGTGCTGTGTCCAGCGCTGGGCTCCTCAGTACAAGAAAGACAGGGATCGTGTGGAGAGAGTCCAGCGCAGGGCCACAAAGATGATGAGGGATCTGGAACATCTCCTGTTCTAGAGACTAAGAGGGGATCTAGTCAATGTATACAAATATCTGAAATATGAGAGCAGAATGGATGAGGCCGGACTCTTTTCTGTTGTGCCCAGTGACAGGATGAGGGGTAAAGGGCAATAACTGCAACCCAGGACGTTCCATACAAATCTAAGAGAAAATTTCTTTACTGTGAGGGTATCGGAGCACTGGCACAGGCTGCCCAGAGAGGCTGTGGAGTCTCCTTCTCTGGAGGTATTCAAGACCTGCCTGGACGCCTTCCTGTGTGAGCTGATGTAGAGAACCTGTTTTTGCAGGGGGGTTGGTCTAGATGATCTCCTGAGGTTCCTTCCAACCCCGACAGTTCTGTGATTCTATGTGAAATGGATGTGTTAGCCAGGAAAGCTCTTTGCAATGTAGCAGGGCCCAAGAAGGCTATTATTTAAGCCTTACAAAACCTGTGACCTGCAATGGCCCTGGTTCCATTTGGAAATGCATCAAGGTGCAAACTGTCAGTTTCTGGTCTCACACCTTTTCTCAATGTAAGCCAATTGCTCTTTGTGTTTCCTCCTCTTAAATAAGAGCATCGCCTTAGCCAGGAGTAGCGGATCATTTATAGCTGTTGTGAGCCCACAGCCAAACGGACAGCTACAAATGATGTCTTAACAGATTGGGTGGGCTGAGGCCACATTCTTTAAGCTGTAGTGTCTTGATTACTGCTGTTCACTTCTTTATAGACCAGGGTGTAGCAAAAAGGGAAAAGAAGTCAGGAAGTACAAGTTCCTTTCATGTCCAAGTCCGATACCAGACCAAAAGCATAAGACAACTGCATAAGAATGCTGCACTGCACATTGTTAGTAACTGCTCCAGAAATATTTTTCCAAACTAGATTCCTAAGGAAAAAAGTGTCTGAGCATGGCTGGAAGAGCAAAAGCCAGAAGTGAATGAATGGTACCATACAAGTTCAGTAAAGCCTTGGCACGGTAGCACCCATCCTGGTAGCACTTTCAAGGATTGGATGCATATGCTGTCAAGGATTGAGTGGAGATCTGGAAGGGTCTATGAGACATTGGGGTGATGGGAAATTTTGCTCACTTCACATACTCACACACCACACAGGAAGACATTAGTTCTATTTTTGTAATTTTCAGCCAAGTGTGGGCTTCTTACGAAACTGGAAACTTCTGCAAAAAGCATAATCACCCACTTTGCTGGAGCTCAGTGCAGAGAGAGTCAGGAGGTGTACCCCAGGATCAGTCCTAGATGCCAGCTCATGACCATGAAGAATCCTACCAAGCCATGCTAGGAGGAAAAGTGCTCCCTTGGATAGAGACAAAGCTGTAAAATGCAATGCAATTCATCTCATAACTGTCTCTGGTGCAGGCTCTGCATGTCACATTCATTTTCTGCAGGTCACTGGAACCTCAGGAGCTGATAGATAAAAGATTCTTAAGAGCCACAGTAGGAGGTGTGGAGGAAACTTGTCCAGCACCAAAGGCAAAGAAGGAGAGGTGAGATCAGGCAAGAAAGTGAAAAAACAGAGGATGGGGTGGAGGATGACAGAGCACAAAGAATAGCTGCCGCCTTACACCAGTGCCCACATCTTCACTGAACCACAGCCATAATTGTCAGCCAGCAGCTAACCATAGGCATCACTGTGTTTCCCCCTCTAGACTATGCACACATCTCATTACAAACCTGAGGTCCTTTTGCCAAATTGAGCTGGGGGACACACATGAAACACTCTGGAAATGCAACTCTGAGACCATGGCCTTGTTTTTCCAGTAATGGGAAAAGAAGTGGGGAAACTTTCTCTCCAACTTAAAAAAAAAAAAAAAAAAGAAAACAAAAAAAAACCCACCTTTTTTCTAATAGAATTTTAGCCAGGAGAGAGAAGTGGTTTATACCTAAGGCTTTTGCCTGCCTTGGAGAACATACTGCTCTACCGCTAACCGTGTGTTAGCACAAATTCTAAATTAAGGGTTTGTGGTAGACCTTGGATAACAGACCTAGGAGAGCCACCCATCAACACCACAGCCCCAGGTTGCTAAGGCAAGTAGTACAACAGGACTTGTATGAGGAAGCAACATCAGGAAAGCCACTTTCCTTCCACAGTCTGGGGCTAATTTTCACTCACCCTTCCCAGAGAGCCAGCCCCTTTCCAGCACAATATCTCCAGCAGCCTGATGACATGATTGTGTTTGCCTCATGTCTGGAGAGAACCCATGTGATTCACTCACAGGTCCTCCAGAGACCTGAAGCTTTGATCCATGTCCTCCTTGTTCATTTTTTCTTTCTCATGAGAGAGAGAACAAGAACGATCAAGAAACACGCAAGATAAGGGTGGCACCAAGGATACACGCCCAGGTGTCTAACAACACCAAGTTCTGAGCTGGTGGGTACGAAGCAGTGCTTGCATCTTGCACCAACACATTTTACTCCCTGTAACAGCACACAGTTTCTTTTTAAAACAGAAAGACCAATATCTATGTCTTCTTCTCAAAAACAGGTAACAGCACAGAATCACAGACCTCAATTTTCAGAGCGGACCAAAGCAACGAATCAAGATTAGGTGTTTGGATCTTGTTTCCCCAAGGGGTAAATGATACCGCAAACAGTGAGGAGACTGTGAGAATGGGGAGGGTTTGGTGCTGAGGAGGCCAGTATAGACTCTGGCTTTGGGGGCTAAAAGTTAAATAAATTGCTTTCCTAATAAGAGGAATGGAATTCAACCAGAGGTTTTACTTTGTAGAACTACTGAAAAGCTGTCATCATTAAATCTTCTTTTCCTTTTTACCCTCCTTTCATCCTCCCCTCCCCACCATGGGTGTATTTCCACATAGGGGAGAAAAATAGAGAAGCAAGGCACCACAATCAGCACCTGAATATGGAGAGGTTCATGTCTAACTAGACTAGACCTCTGTGCAGGTACAACCTGCTTAGCCAAAATAGGCTTTCCTATCTGAAAAGCCCAGCCACCTTTTAATTGCTTCCATTTTAAACAGGAAGAGCTTTGAAAGCAAAGATAATTTTCCAAGTTAAAAAAGAAAAAACTTTCAGATCTCCAGGATCCTGTTATCACAGCTGCCTGCCTTCCAATACCATCCTGGAGGATTTACATAAGCATGATCCAGAGTCCCTGACCAGAAATGAACTGTTCTCTGCGTGGCAGACATCTAGTTTCTCAAGTCTTGAATGCATGCAGAGTCTCTGTCATCCAATAAAGGTCATGCATATATATATATATATATATATATCCACTTCAGTGGGGCCAACAGTACCATCTCAGACCTCAATCCAGGCAGAGACTTCTGTGATATTTGTAGGAATTCATCTCATGTTCTGCATCTGCCATTCTTCCATGTCTGCCTGAAATCAGTTAATAGGTTCAAAGGTAGCAGAGGAA
This sequence comes from Alectura lathami, assembly GCA_013399715.1. NCBI lineage: Eukaryota > Metazoa > Chordata > Aves > Galliformes > Megapodiidae > Alectura > Alectura lathami. The sequence continues at coordinate 16,188 of VXAV01000988.1, forward strand.
CAGACAGGCACACACACTCTGCATGATCACATAGGCCTGGGCTCTTGGGGAAACCAGGCAGAAGTGGATAATCAGCTTCTCATTGTACCTCTCCAACAGTAAAATTATCCAATGAAGGAGAGACCGCTTCTTCTGTGGGGACTTCCTGCCCACAGAGAGTGCATACAGCAGATGTGTGAGATGAAAAGCACTGTGTTAGCTCAGGATCCAGGGCAGAGATGAAGCTGAGAGCTTGCTTGCGTGCAGATCACTCTAGAAGATTTTTCCTGCATGTCCTATATAAGAGATAAATAAAACATAGAAAAAAATCACTGAGAATTGTCTTCTTATCTACCTGGTCTACAGCTGATGCTGCAAAGTATAGCCAAGAACTCATCTGCAACCTAAACCTTCCCACAGAGCCACCTCTCTGCCTCCTTCAGCACAGGCTGTCTGTGATACCAAATGGGATAAAAATAGTAGGCCAAAATTAATAGCAAGGACACACATAATGGAAGATCCCATCTCTCTTTATCCGTTGCTTTTCTCATGCTTTCTGATGACTCTGAAGTGAATTTCTCAGTGACGTGAACCATGATGTTCCCAAACCTGTGCAGAGGTAAGAGGATAAGGAAGGAAAAGATGGGAAAGAGAACAGATGGCTCCCAACCTGAAAGTCCTCTCAAAGGACCCTAAGAGTTTCCTACTGTTCCACTCATATGTGCAAAACTTCCAGACACAGTGACAAGGAGACAGATCATCTGCTGGGAAAAAAAAAAAAAAAAAAAAAAAAGAAAAGAGATAGAAAGTGATCTGATGACTGCAGGCAGGTGCAAAAGGTGACAAAATAATATTATCAGCACAAGAGCAAAACCTCCTTCTGGAACCCTGGGAAGGTGCTAAGTGACCAAACTGCACATCATGGGTGGAGAAACAACAGCCCAGGGCATCAGGTAAAGGTCTAGTGCCAGGCTGACATGGTGCCCATGGGCATCGCCATGGCATGGAGAAGAGGGGGACAGGGACTTACCTCCCTCCATATTAAGAAAGTCCTTCTTGTGTCTGTGCCTGGTGAAAGCCGCATTGACACAGGCTTAAACAGTAGAGGAGGAGGAGGGAAGGAGCTGAACAGATTTGCTCAAAGCTCAGCTGAAATGGCCAAGCAGGTACATGGGAAGATTGTGAGAAGGGGATGAGGAAAGGCTTGGGCATGGCAGGAGGAGAAGTCCAGTCAATGTTAGGAACACAAAGGGAGGTGGAGGGAGAGGAGCTGCTGGAGGAACGGAGACTAAAGCATCTGTGGGGCAGGACACAGGCTGTGTTCCTGATCCCCTGCTCATTCCTCTTGTGACCAGCTCCCTGCTCAGTGTCCTTGAGGGCTGAGCTTTGTTCCCACATTTAGGGCACAGGTGACAATAAAGCTGTGTTACCTTTGCTCAGGAAAAGGCTTTCCTTAGCCCTACTCCCTTTGCAACTTACTTTCCTCCCAGGAGCTGACAGATCTGCAAACATTTCCTCCTCAAAAATGAAAGGATGAAGCCATGAAGAGATCAGGCCCTGAAAGGAAATAGTAAACTAACTCATGACAACATCACCTCTTTGATACAGCACTGGGAATATTTTATGAGAGCACCTCAGCAAAGCGTGTCTGGATGCTGGCCTGGAACAAAAGCTCCTAACATCCTTGTGGCCCCAGTCCCTGGCTCACTTAATGGGGGCTTGTACTCTCTCACATGACCCACAGGCAGAAATGGGGCCGGGGGCTCTTCAAGAACATCGGGACAGAGGAGAACAGAGGGGAAAAAAGGCTGAAGAGCAAGAAGAACAAGAGGAGGAGGACCCTAATGAAAGAGAAGAACAGGACAAAACCTGGAAGACAAATTAATCTCAGAGACACTGAAATAGAGAAGAGGTGCATAAAAGGGCTGAGTGTAGAGCAGGTCATGGGAAGGGAAAATACCAAGCCACTTAACCAAAATGATTGAATAGCAAATGTTGTGTACAGTCTGTCTCCACAGCACATGACACTATCTTTAACGTACAACGTCTCCCTGTCTGCCCAGGGGCAGGGCAGTGCTGCTGCTCTCTCTACTTTAAAGGCACACACAGACTCCTGCCCAGACCTACAAAGGGTCTGCACCGTGGGAAAGCTCAGTGTTGCTCCTCACTTCTAGGCAGCTGGCACAGGTGCTGCCACGCATGCTGCAGGAGAGGCACACGTGCCCTGTAGCACAAATAACGAGAGCACCCCTCCCAAGGCCAGCTCCTGTGATTAAGGGCGGTCCTAGAAACTTCCCATACTGAGTATTTCTCCCCAGGGTTATGAATACGCAATTATTTTTTTCCCTATGTTTCCCTTCAAGCAATGCCTTGAGAGGGAATGCAGGACTCAATCCTGGGTCCTTGCTAGGGGCTGTATAGCTTGGGATAGATCCCAGAACACTGCTTTTTTGTTTCTTTAAACCCAGCCACTTACACTGAGAATAGGATTCAAGGCTTTAAAGTCACTGAATCAAAATTAAGCTGAATCACTACTTCACGGTCAGTCTCCTTTGCTTTGCTACTTTCTGTCCCATGGGTTTTCCTCCCTGTTACCTCAACAGAAGGGAAAGTGGAAGACTCACCCAGACAAAATCCTTATGCAGGAGGCAATCTCTAGACCCACAGCCCTTCACAGAACCACATAGCTTACAGAGCCAGGAGAACTGAGAGGACAGCCAAGCTCTCCTGGCTAGGGATCATCAGATGTGCTGGTCAGGTAGCAGATGAGCTAGGATGTATTGGGCTGTGGGTCTCCTGTAGACCAAGTGCTAGTATTTCTATTCTCCTGGCTCAGGACACTTTTATTAACATGAGATCTCCTCTCCCATTGGCTTCTTTCCTCCTGAAGGGCCAAAACAGCTGTAAGCATTTGCTGAACAGGTACGAGATACATGAGAGGAAAAGACTCAGACATGCAACAATTTGGCTGGAGATTACCTAAAGCAGCACAACAAGAAAGGGGAATGCAAAGTTAAAGGGCAATAGAAACTCTGCTCATCTGTGCTGGGTGGAGTTCAGAGGTTGCAAGTAAGCCCAGGAGGTTTTAGTGAAAATTTAATTGTTTCGGTGACTGAACTGATGCCAGCCAAGCCACAGAATTCAACTATTACAAGTTGTCCCAATGACTCATATCTGAATGGTGAGTGTTACTGAGAGTAACACTCTTGGTATGTGGGTTAGCTCCCCTTGCTCCAGGTATGAGGCTCCTGACCAGGGATAAAACACAGTTGTAACAGAAGCCTGCTATGTGAAATTATGAGTTCATGTGACACATGCCTGACTGTGCTCAGTTCAGAGAGGGCAGCGAAACCTGGTGCAGTCCTCACCTGCCTCATTGACTCAAACAATGGTTTCTTTAGCTCTGACAGCCCAGGCTGCTGCATCTGACACAAAACACCTGGGGCCATTACCCATTGATAGAAGCCAGAAAAATGAGTGTGCACGGTGTTCCCTGCAATTTTCTCCAGAAAGATCTTTGTATATTGTCAAGTACAACTTGGAACACTCAAAAATTTCCTGGGACAAGACAAACCTGCCTGGCAGGGAAGATGTCTCCAAGCAAAGATATTAGATATAGAAAAGTTTTAATTATAAGACTACACCAGTGTTTCTCCTTAGGACAAATAAAGAGATTGCACTTCCCAGGATAAACCAATGAACTGCTTCCAGTTATGATGCCTATGTGGTATTACTCTGTCTCCTCCAGAAAAGTGGTTTCAACCAAATCTATCATAACACAAAACAAATGAAGAAGAATATCTGGGAGATCAACAGCCACCTCTTCTGTGTGGTTTTTATTGCTCCCTGTTGCAGTATTCCTAAAGAGGGTAGGGAGGCATAAGAGGCTGTTGCTGGAGACAGAGCGCAGAGGCAGGCAGAACTTTTGTCTGGTCCCCATGCCATTCTTATGCCCCTGTGGAAAAAAACATCCTACCACAAATGAAATAGATATGGAGATTTGTTGAGTTTCTGCCTCTGCCCCGAACATAGTCTCGTGGTTGAGGAATTCAGATCCAGTTTGCTGATCGACAGGCCTTGACCCTGCTGCACAGACAGAGGACACCCTAATGCACCTACTGGGACTTGCACCTATGACACAGGGACTGCCCGAGACCTTCATCTCAAATGGCTCCAGACACATACATTTAGGCATCTGAACCGAGCACATAGTTAGCATAGCCAATGGAGCAATTCAGCTGTCTGTTGCAGATAGATTCACAAAGTGATCTAGGCTTCTTGACTGTGTCTTTTAGGACAACAGACTCAGCATACATATGGAGAGGAACTGGGACTTGGATAGCCTATGAATGTGGTCACACTGAGGGTATCACAGTTTTTTATTCCTTTCCTACCCACCCATACTCACTGAAAGTCCATGCTGACACTGTCAGCCTGAGCAGGGTCATGGGCTCCCCAATCACCCTCAGCTGCTGTTTTCCCCTCTTGCACAGCACTTGTCTACAGCCATGGGCTGCAGGGCTCAGATACCGTCAGCTCCTGCACCTGCTCCTGTGCTGGGACTACAAGCACTCTTGTACACTTGTCCCTTCACCTTTTAGTCCCTGGAGGCAGCATAAAGGTTCTTCTCAGCCTTTTGTATTTCATACCTGGAGGCATAAACACCATTGTCTTCATGCCCATATCAGGAGCATTCATCACTGCGACGTGTTTTTTAAGCTCAGCTGCTCACCAGGATACTGCAGGGCTGGGCTGGAGTACCTGATGTGTGCTGAGCTCTTGGAGCCTCTGGACTAAGGGGCAGCAGACACAGGTTAGGTTTTTGGCAACTCTTTGCTTTGTGCCCTTGCTACTCAGAGATAAAGGAGGCTCTGGGTGTCCTGCTTGTTATCTTGTATTTCCACCAGTGACAGAGTGATAAATTTAGAACATTTGCAACAGCACCTCTCTGGTGCTCCAGGTACTGAGAAGTGGATAAATGCTATATGTCTCGAACTAGAAGGGAGTAAATTGTCACTACAACATATACATAGCTTCTCTGCACTCATTGCTTTCCCGAGGCAAAAGGGTGTGTGGGATCACAAGGGAAAAAGCTCATGCCAGGACCTGACCAGTCCATGAGGTAGCTCTACACCACACCCCATTCTTGCACTTGCAGACACATTACAATACAATGAGGGTCACAGGACTCAGATGCATTTTCCCTCCTAGAGGTAGTAAAGTGCATCCTGACCATTCTTATGTCTCGTCTCTTATCTCAGATCTCATGTCTTATACCTGGACTGGAGCTTTTCAGCAGCCACCAAACACAACAACACAAGAGAGGCACCAAGTGACCCCAAAATACCCAACTGCTGCTTGTGGGCACCCATGTCACTGTCACCTGGGCTAGCAGGGGCACGGAGGTGTCCTCATCTGTCATGGAGGCAGGAGTCAGGACACACAGCAGGCTCCAGGTCTCTCCTCTTCTGTCCTTGGGTCAAGATAGTCACCTGCAGCCAAAGGCAGCCTGTTCCCTCATGTGCCACCAGCCGCAAAGATTGGCCTCACTTAGGCACAGTCTTGTGAGCCAGCTGGGCTGAGCTGGACTCATGGACTCAGATGAAGCTGAACTGTGTCTTGGTGCCTAAATTAAAAGGTTTAATGCAAGCTAGCATAAACAAAGACAAAGAAATTGAGGGGAGAAGGGGATTTTTTATAGAAGGTTTTCCAGATCCCAAGGAAGCTGTTTCAGTCTATGCTAGATCAGCAGCAGAAATCAGTAGAAAACAAGTGTGTATCCCGGAGAGGAGAGAAGAAGATGGGGGTAGATGGGAACTGTGCTAATCCCGTACAAGGAGCTAAGCTAGTTTATGATTCGTCAACCAATGAAACATCTATCACAGGCAGCATGTTTCATGTTATATTTTCAGAAGTCTGTCCTAGTTGTCATCCTGAGACTGAGAGCTTAATTTCCTTGTTGTTCTCCTCCTATTTATTCAGTCTTCTTTCATTCACCTCCTTTGTCAGATTTTGGATCAGACCCAGCTTGACAGGTTCTGCTGGGGAAATGCCTTACTAACAGCCATTTCTCCTCAGATCAGGTCTCAGACAGACATCAAAGAGCAACTAACTCAGACTTTACTAAATAGTGTCTTCTGGAGAGATCTTACCTAAACTAGAAAGTTGCACTTCGATGCAAGATCTGCAAGACTCTTTTTATGTCCTCTGCTCCTCCATCTACTTTCTGACAGAGGGGAAAATGTGCTGTAGCTGATGGGGCATGAGCTGAGCCAGGCTGTCCCCTGGTATGGCTTTTAGGTAAAATTGCCCTTCAACTGTAAATGCCACCTGACCTCAGCCTGCAGGTCTATAAGATGAATGATGATCATTGCTCGTGCTCCAGAGGAACAGGATCAGAACCAGCATCCTTCGCACCCACTAGCATCAAGAGCAGAACTTCCTGCTGGCCCTTGGGAATGGAGCTGCATGCACTAGCAGCACAAAGTTCTCCTGAGAGAAAGCCACATGGCCCTGCAGAGGAACAATGAACGGCCACCATAGCAAAGGCCCTGACTTTCCCATCCCATCTGCTAGAGGTGGGTACAGTGCTGTTTCTCCCCACAGCCCCCCTGGAGCAAGGTGCCTCCTAGGATCTCCCATTAATCCAAAAGCAGTCCTGTGCTGACAGGCTCAGGGGTGCCAGGTATTCTCCTTTAGTTCAGCTGAGCTACAGCAGGGCATCTGCATCCCTGGAGCAGAGAGGGAAATCTTCTGTCCTGGCTGAATCCTCCAAGCCCGTAGATAGTAACAGCGAGTTTAGCAAACTGCAAGCTCAGGTAGCTCAGGCAGCAAGGGGAAAGGCTGAGCATGAAGGACAGGAAGCCACTTCCTCCCACATGGGACTGGGGTTGAAGGAGGTTCTGATCTCCAAGTCAACCACCCCTGTTTTGAGAATGCACTTGAAATTCCCATTGTGGCCCATGAGTGGTGTGGGGATCAATGGACACCTTACAATAACTTAGATTCTCACACCACTTGTGGTCAGATTTACCAAAACACTTTGTACAAGTGCTGCTGTCTGCTAAGTGGGATTTACAAGCACATGTAAAGAGATAGGGCCATATTTTCCATAGGTTCCACAGGTATAGAAATTTGTTTGGTGATGTTTTCCCCTTGCTTCCCACAGGTATCACTGATGTACCACTAGGTACATTTCCTAGTAAGGGAAAGGATCCAAAACTGTCTGTCTTCGTGTTGATATAACTTTTTAATGTGTTGTTTCTGTTCGATTTTGTAACTCAAAAAATTCCATGTCATAAAATTTTTTGGATGTGTGTGTATCTAGTTGAATGCCCACTCTGTGCAGTTGGTTTTACATCCAAAATACCAGACACTTCTGTACAGTCACCATTTGTAAAACAAATTGCGAACAAAACCAAACAAACAAAAAACACACACACAAAGACCAAAAAAAAAAAAAAAACAGAAAAGAAAAAAGATAAAAGAGATAAAAGACACAGAAGAAAAAAGAAAAAAAAAAGGGGGATACAGGTACTACACTGTTGCCTGAAAATATGATAAATACAGGTTTAATTTAGTGGTGCAGCAGTTCTAGGTCTGGACGTGTTTTGTTAGTGTCTTTGCACATACCCATCCAAACTTGAATGCAGTCCTGGAGCCGTTCATCCAATCTGTGCTGTTTCACTTGCAGGGGTAAGGATTTGGTGACAACTGAGATAGGCTGCTTTCAGCAAACAAGGCAAATTGATTTCAGGATGGATTTACTAAACTCTGGTGCTGATTTTTAAATCCATTAGAAATTTTAGGAATGACAGATCAAAACCACATTTTTAGCCCTAATCTTCTTTAACAGGGGAACTCCTGTTTCAATTCCTTCTTCAGACTGCTGTTAGAAGGCTGGGGAAAAACCCTAAAAAGTCTCCTCAGTGTTGCAAATACAAGAATATCTTCAAAACTATTGATTACTATTGAATTTTGAATACACCTCTGCACTCTAATTCAATAATGTTAAATACAAGATAAGCACCACAAAACATTGCTGCTGAAGGTCTCAGCTGTTTCTTAATTAAAATCATTGCCCTTCAGAATGACTAAGCTTCTCTCTCTGTATCTTTTACTCCTTTATACTACTCACATTTCCTTTTCCAGTGAAGCTCTTTAATTGTTATTATAGAGCTACATATGAAAATATTTTCAATCTGATAAGCTCATTTGGCTTTATAATTGTTTTCCTGCCCCCTGGAGTGAGACAGCTATGCTCACTTCTTCAGGCAAATTATTCTTTTGCAGCAATGACAAGCCACTTGGCAGCAGCTGGGTTGCAGGCATTTACCTGGAGCACCTTGATGTCTCCCTCACTGCATCCAGAGAAACCTTCATGGTGGATATTGCTCCTAAACTGGAGCTGAAAGGGCAGAGCAAAGAGGAACCTCCTGCTCAACAAGGAATTTGTGCTGCCAGAAAGGACTTCTATTAGATTTTACACAGTAAACTATTAATAAAATGTAATTTAAAAAGACACAAGTCAAGGCCCCTACAAGGCTACACAGGCTCCTGCAGAGCTGAATGCTCACAAGCTCAGAAGCCCTGGACACACCAGGACTCTGGTCATGCTGGAATTGGGCAGTGGACAGTGGGCTAAGACTTCTTTCTGGCTCAAAGTACATGATGAGAATCCTGGAATGCATAGGAGAGCTGGGAGTTCAAGCATGACATGAGCACAGAGAACTACCAAGGGCTTAGAGGAGACAGCAGGGAATGACAGTCTTCAAGGTCTGGTCTTTGTCATTTCTGTCCATCAATAGATACTAGTACCTCACCTTTTCCTGTTCTCTGGCCTGTCTTGGGATAACAGCCTTGTAACAGCTTCTGGTCTTCTCCCACATGACGACCTTGCCCCTGTCCCCTTCTCTCACATTGCTACCTTACGGCTCTTTTGGATGCAAGAGGATGTCATGAACCAAGGGGAAGATGGTGGTGAGAAGGGAAGAGAGGAAGTGGCTGATGTGTCCATGCTGGTTGGACATACATGGAAACCTGCAGGGGAACAGCCCCTCCAGACCAGCCAAGTGCCAACATGCTCCTGCATCCCCAGCACCCACTGCCAGCAGATGAGACATGAAACTCTGATGTAGACCAGCTGTGCATACGGGGTCTGTGCTTTACTCCCTTCCACATTGCAGCATCCAACAGCATCAGCCCTCCGTTTCACAACATCTCACTTCCACGTGGCAGAGCAGAACGTGCTCTAGAAGAGATCAGCGCTGCTGGCATTTCATGGATGGACAAATGAGCAGAGCTGGAAGAACCTCCTGAGGCTCCCATTGGAAGGCATCAGGAGAATGGGAACCAAAAGCATGTTTTTCTCAGTATGTCACCGTATTACAGTACTTGCAGCACAGACCTCTAAGCCAGCTGGCAAAAGGAACTGAGCACTCGGCCACTTTTCCAGCCTGCCTTATTAATTTAAGAGGCTTTAAAGTCAGAGGGGACAATTCCTGTCCACTTGACCTTCCCTAATATAGAGGTCTGGGAATTTCCTCCATTGGGACTTGATCTTGGAATACAGTTGCAGTTTAAGTGAAAAACCTTTCTGCAAGACAGCCAGTCTTAATTCGAAACCTTCACTCAATAGAGATTCCACAAGATCTTCTAACATTTTGTTCCAGTGACTAATTACTCTCCCTGTCAAGTATGAATAGTTTAAATAGCTGATTTATTTCTTCCTACAAAGTAAGTATATTTCAATAGCTTGATGGCTGTAATTCATCTGACCTAAAACCTAGCTGTCTTTATTTGGCTAGATGAATTGTACTTCTCCAGTACCTCCAAAGGCACATTATTAAGAACATGATGATTCATTGTGTTTTAAATTTAGGCATGGGAAATGGAAAAAAAAAATAATAAAGAAAGATAGAAAAAAGGAGGAAGAAACCTTTAATTTGCATGGGCCTACCAAATGAATAAAGCTCAGAATCTCTCTTAAACCAGCTAAATCGAAAATAAACAATCACAGTTTCCAGCCTCTTAAGGGTGCCTGCTGCCAGGGAAAATGCCAGCTGTGATTAACCATGTTTTCCCCTCCTCACACTTTAATGGCAGTTCTTGAAATCTACAATACGAAACTGCCGTATGCTGCCCTCCTCACAGAGTTAGCAAAGACCTGCACCATGTCTGGCTCATGTGGGCCAGACCTGTATGGGAAGGGACATAGACCTGCTTAGCTCCCACCTCAGGTTGGGCCTGTCCCTTTCCATGTGGCAATGGATCTGCTCAGCTCTTCTCGCCACCCCTCTAACAGATCCCAAAAACTGGAAGCCTTACACAAGCAGAACATGGCTAAGACAAACGATAATCAAGATTTGACTCCAAAGTGGTATGCTATTTTGTTGCAGTTTTAATAAGGATTACAACATAGACCATTGAGGTGGAAGTAAGGCCAGGGTATGGAAACAGGTAACTACCATAGTCATAAGGTCTGTAGTAAGAATCTTAGTAAGTTGATCAAGCCAGCGGAAGTCATCATGTGATAGAAGAGTGGAAAAAGGATGAAAGTCCTCAAGGAAAAGGGGAAGTGATCTCTGCAGCTGTATTTACTGGTTGGAACAATATACAAGACTTCTGAGCAGATTTTGAGGGATAAACTTTGGGACAAGGCAGCATACTAACCAAGGATAGGGCATACCAAACAAACGTGCAGCTTTCTTGCTAAAAAACATTTGATTTCTAGTTGGTGAATTGCAGGAAATCACATTCACCCAGACTTCACTGAATTGTTCAGTATGGCACCTCATGGGAAGTTATGAGTTATTTTAAGGCTGTACAATTCACATAGGAAAAATACAGCAGGACACAAATCAGACGAAGACCAACAATAATTGTGTTTTATAGAGAACATACGTGGAAGAATTGTGTAATTCTCTGAGCACTGAGTTCAGGTCTGTAATATTATGTTATCTATGCCATACAAGGAAGAAGTGACTAGCAAAAGAGACTGGGTAATCCTGGAAGATACACTGGGTGTAGAGTCAGAACTACATTAACTAGAAGATAGGAATGGTAAGAGAATCCAAATGGTACAAAGTGCAAGAGATAAATGCTGAATTCCTTTTTTTTCTTTTTTTTTTTTTTTGTTAGTCTGAAGAAGAGTGAGATGCCTCCACCTACTTTTGAATACCTTGGTCCTTGTACTAAGCACAGGCACTTCATCTCCCACCTGCTCCCAAAGAGAAAGGAATAAAACAGAAGTGGAGCAGGTAAATGCATTGCCTGAAAGTCTTAATTCGCTTTTGCTACCACAGGCTAAAGAGAGGAAAGGGATTTGAGGAAGCCTTTGCTACAGCTTACTTCCTTTCTGTCTTTCTGTGGTAAAAATTACTGACAAGTGCTTAAAAATACAACAGACATTAATATTTTACAGCGCAAGTATTGACATTTTATTTTTTAAAAAGGCAAAAAAAAAAAAATGGAATACATCATTTTAGTGACTAGAAATGTGTACAAAGTTATATATTTCAAAGAATTCACACATTAAAGAAACAGCCTTCAAAAGAGTTTCTCTAATGCAGAGCCATGGGACCTACAAATTGTTTCACAAACAGCAATGTTTGTTCCAAATACATTGTATGTCATTGGGAGAGTCAGGAATCCTCTGACACATCAGCACAGATAGGTGCAGGAATTGCCTGAGCTCAGTCCCTCATCAGAAATAACGTGGTGAAAGGGCCAAGAGTACCAGGGATGTCCCAGTAATTCTGCATGGTAGAACACTAAATGCTCCAACAATACAATTCCATTATCTAAGGCTATCCTGGGAAAATCCAGCAGTTTCTCAAAGCTATTAAAGAATAGCCAGTTCCCATGCATCTTTACATTAACTTAACTCATCCCCATCCTGGTTTGTAGTAACAGATTTTTAAAGAGTGCATTTATATTTCTCTATAAAACAGTACTATTGAGAAATTTACAGGAACACACGTAACTTTAGCAACACAATGTTTTCAGTGGAACTTGGCTATTAGCTGCTAGCAGTTTATATACAAAGCTGATTAATTAGAAATGCTGCTAGAGGGAGCCAAGCTTTCTTTCCACATTATCCCCTGACTAAAGCTAGATTTTCCTATGTATTTTCTTCCAGGAGTTGGCAATATTAAAACTTGTGATTTAAACACCAGGGTGCAGTGGCTTGTAAACATTTTGTCTAAGTATTATACTAAAATCCAGTGCATTCTCACTCTCTGATCTCTGATCTGACATTATGGATCAACAGATAGATACGACCTTCTGGTAGTGCATGGAAGATATGAACATTTTAGCTAACTAAGATCTTTTAGACAAGTTCATCCCTTGTGTCAAGACGTTGATTTTAGAACAACACCAGTAATGAATTTGGTCCATCACAGAATCATAGGCAAATTTTTCCCAGGATGGCAGAATTTCAATTGCATGCTAGAAAAACAGTCTATGTTTTGCATGGTCCCCCCTCTGCAGATGGGGATACACGTTTGGAAGGAAGAAGTTTTTCAAGCTCACAGGCCAGGCCAGCAATGCAGCCCAAAAATCCCCATATTCCTGAGCACAAGACCCGTGCTGGAAGTGTTGAACAGCAATGCCCGCCTCTCTCCTGAATCCTACAGTCTTCAACCCCCTTCTAGTAGGGAAAGATTACATGATAAAGCGTGGGAGGAAAAGGCTCATAAGAAAATAACTAAAGCAAATGCATCAGGGATACACAAAATAAAATAAAATAAAATAAAATAAATGGCTAGAATATCTGAAGACAGGAAAAAAACTCTTCCTGTTGTTCTTGAAGCTCTTCTTAATTCCTTCCTCCTCTTTACCAGCTGCAGTCCTGAGTAATGAATGTCTGCCAGACCTGGGTGGCAGCTTCCTCAGACCCTCTCCTTGTGCTTCACATTAGCCAGCTTGACTGTCTCCTGCTCGGAGGCAGGTGGAGAGGGCTCATCATGGCATCCAATCATCAGCTGATAGACTATCACTCCTGCAATGGCCCCAAGGAAAGGAGCGACGACTGGAACCCACCACCACTGCTTACCAGTCCTGGAAAACAAAAAAGAGATCCACAAAGCTAACAAATGCAGCCCAGGCATTAGGATACTTGTGTTTATATCTGGAATAATGCAAAATCTGGTAATATCCAAATACGCCAATGACTTGCAGAAGACAACGGCAACTCCATGTTGTCTGGAACAACATATTTGTTCTGAGATCTTGCTGCAAGTTCTGGTGACAGGCATTCCAGAACACCTCCTTCTAGGACTTCCAATACTCTCTCTCCACCAAGAAAACAGAGAAATTGTTGTGGTCTGAACTAGGCACTTTCACTTCCCTCTTATTGCTTGAGGGAAAACATCCCTTAACATCACATAGCCTCTATTGCTCATGGCTTTCAATTTCCTCCACGCAGAATAAAATCTGAGTATAACAAAGGCCCTACACTTCCTAACATTAAAAAAAGAGGACAGGATCATGTTCAAGGGGCACCTGAACTTCTCATCAATGCTCTGAGATTTCCTCCCCAAAGTTAACTAATTTACTGGAAACTGTCCTAGTTTTGTGATTTCTTAAGAAATCAGAGCAGAGAAAACTATGTCTTTTAAAAAGTTTTATATGCTCCAAAGACACTTTAAGAGTGCTAAGACTTTCTGTGATGCCAGAGGTACCATCTACTTGAATTTGGAATTTTTTTTCCCCCTTCACACACAAGGTTTACATCGGCAAGGTCTTACCAGAACACTTCAGTGCCCCAGCCAGCAATGGCTGTGAAGAGACGAGGCCCAAAGTCTCTAGCAGGGTTGACAGCATATCCAGAGTTGAAGCCCATGGAGGTTCCAATAACGAGGACAACAAAGCCAACTGTGAAAGCCTCCAGTCCCGTGGGGACAGGGTTGTTGAAGGGATCCACAATAGCCAAGACGCAAACAATTAGGGAGGCAGTGCCAATAAACTGGGGAGGGAGGGGAAAAAAAACAGAAAGAAGAATTTAATCCAAACTAATCTTTTAACCAAGTTACTGAACTCCTCTGGTTTTAGGACGCATTCTCTAAAATGGAAGAGCTACAATAAGGCATCCCATCGCATTATCAGACAGAAGAAGAATGAGCACCCAGCTGGGAAAAGGACAATGTAGCATGCTCCTCCTAGCAACTGATAAGTTCAATTGTACCCACATCTCTTCCCTACCCACAGAATGACTGTCTGAGCAGCCAAAGTAGCTGAAGACATCTTCCAGAACCTGCTTCCAAGCTGCAATGCATTTTCTGACCAAATGAGAGGCCCAGAACCATCCCAAAATGTCCCTCTTCAAATGATGACACGCTCCCAGCACCCTCTTACCTGGTCAAAGAATCCATTCACAACGTTCAGATGCTGAGATGGGTAGGTGGCAAAGATACCAGCAGTGGCATTCACTCCTGTTACACAGAGCTGGTTGTTGCCAAAAGCCCAGATGGCATCTGGAGGTGGAGAAAATGCTCCAGTTAGAGCCCAAAGAAACACTGATCTGAATCCTAATTCCCACTACAAGTTGCCTAAATGCCTGTGGTGCTGAAGAAGTCAGAACATCAGATACTGTTATGGATCTGATCTGCAGCAAACATGATTTGGGCTAATCTTCCCTGAAAGAGGAATAGACTCATGAGTAACTGGATTTCTGGGATGTTTTCCAAGATATACAATCACCCTGATAAGTGCTGCCAAAATTGCTAGAGTCTGATTTTCTTGTGCTAGAATCGAAACTATGCAAGGGGGAAAAAAAAATGCCAGGTGAAGTCTTTCTTAAATTTTTTTTTTTTTTTTTTTTTTAAACCAAGGAGGATAAAATGGGTCTGGAACAATGCACAGATATAAAGTCTATATCGCTATTAGTATTTCATCAACATTTCTGGAAGATTTATTTAGGTGATAGACTCATGAGCAGACACACACACACTTTCTGCACCTACCATAGTAGAGCCCATAGACTATGCCAGCTCCAAGGAAAGCCCCAAGGGTCTGGGCCAGGGCATAAATCGGTAGCTTGATCCACGGCTCCCGGGCCAAGAAGCACATGGCGAAAGTGACAGCTGGGTTCAGGTGTCCACCTGCAAAAAGACTAGAGGTTAGTGCACTTTTACAGGCAGAATTTTGGGTCCCAGAGATGAGCCCAGGCATAGCATTTTTCACACCAGTGTCACATCGGAAAAGTACAGCCACCTAGGCTTACACACCAGTTGTGACAAGCAAAATCAGGCCCACACAGAGACACAACATACCTGACACCTGTCCCGCGATCAAAATGCCAAGCGTCACAGCAAAGCCGAAGGCAAGATTAACAGTCAGGAAGCCTCCATGAGTCCCTCTGCTGAGCACGATTTGTGCAACAGAGCCACAGCCAAACAGCTAGGAGGGAAGAAGAGACTGCAATTACCTTCTGTGTTTTGCATCACGGCCAGTTGCTGACCGATGCTCTTGACTGCTCTGCTTACACCTGCATGTGCCAATGCAGCCCACCCATGACTTAAAGCTTCAGCCCTCAGTCATAGTAGCGAGGGAGAGCAGGGAAGGAGAAAGGACAGAAGGCAAGCCTACCTTCTGTCTGGGGAAACAGAAACCACAACCGAAAAACGGTGGAATAAAGTTCGGTCACATTTTACATCTCCAGGAGACTGGACATCTTTGTCCAAGCATCTAAATTTATGATGGCTAAAAGTAAGAAAGAATCAGCGAGACAGCACCCTGGACTAAGATATTTATAGTACAACTTGTTCAGATAAGAGGTCTGGACACCTTACTATTTAAAAGGGCTAAATATTTTCTGACACAGTAGCACTTGCATTGGCAGGGCACAATTTTGCTATTGCCTGGTAATAAAGACAAGGCTGAAGAAGGCCATGTTTACCCTGGCATTCAGGGGCACTCCTTTCAATCAGCCATGACCAAGGGATTGAGATTGCCTTCCTGAGCTGAGGCACTGCAGCTGTCCCAGGTATTCTGCCGGCTGTGGGCATTCTGAGCACAGCCCACATCACCCCAAGCCAGCCCACATCAAGCCAAGTTAGCCATATCCCTTCTATGGCAAAGTCACATATGAGGGAACCAGGGCAACACAGCTGGAATGTCTCTGCAGTACCACCATGCACCAAGTGCATCAAGTATATACCAAGAGATTATTTCACCATCAGGTACTGAGAGCATTCTTAAACTAGGACAGGCATTAGAGATGGCTGGAGATTCTCAAGGCTACACCTTATATCTACTGACCACGTGCCCATCTCTACCCACCCAGCAAGACCCGCTTCTGTAAACTCTGTTATTCCAGAATTACTCTATTACTCAATCTCCTCCTAGGAGATAAGTCACCAAATAAGCACCACGGAGGCAGGGGTGGATCTCTTCACCTCTCTTGCCAGTGTTGGACATATCTATTGAGCAACACACAAACCAGATGAGGGGCAAAGCCAAAACATGGCTAACTCATCCCCTCGATAACTGATGAATTACTAACAAAGAAAACACTGCTCTCAGCCTGCTGGGAAAGGAGCGGCCAGGTAGGCTGCAGGCTGAGTCATGAAGTGGACACTCTGTACACAGGTACTTCTTGACACAGGACCTTGTGTTGGAAGAACTAAGGAACCTGTATTATTCGTTAGTTAACAAGAGGCAACATCCATCACTGCTCTCTACAGGATGTAGATCAGCCACTTCAATGTCCTAACACTGAGATTCCCAACTGGAAAACCACAGCGGAGGAGATGCCTGGGTGAAGGCAGAAAAGATGAGTCTTACGTGTTGTGCAGCAAACAGAGACATCATTCCCAGCGTTGTCCAAACCACTGAGGCAAGAGTAGCTTGAACTGAGCAAATAAATACTGGGTAATGACAAGGATGACATCTGTTCTTTCTCTTAACCCACAGGAGCCCAGAACACTTCAGTACAGAGATTCGGACAGAGTATTCGGATGTGGTGTTCACCTCTCTACAGCCACAAGACACATCGGTCTGACCGGGCATCAAGCACACAAAAAGCTGCAGTGGGCATCTGAATTTGGCAGGGTTGGCCCCAACTTTTTACTATTGCTGATGGTATTTGTGTTATTCACTCCAAAGGAACTGGCAGTTCTGCAAGTGGATGGTAGTTGGCTCACCAGCCACATAAACTTTGGCCACAGAAACCACAAATTTCCCCACCCCACCATCTAGCACCTCGTTTACCCACAAAGGTCTTTTCTCAAACTGGAGGAATTCCAGCTCTGCTGCTTCTCACGAGGTTATTTCCCATGGCTCTCCACCATCCTACACCTGGCAATAGCTCTCCAGCTTTTCCCCAGAAGAGAGTCTATGGGCCGTGCAAAAACACCCTGGAGCTCTCCACGGGAGCATTACAATTACTTATCAGATGAGCCTTAGGCACTATTTGGCTTAATTCAGCGTAACAGTAGAAAACCTGACCCTAAGCAGATTAAAATAAAAAACTAAGGTGATATTTAGCAATAAGTTTGAACTTTGATATGCTCGTGTGTAATTCCATCCCACATCAATGGAGTCCTTTAAGCATGAACACATTCAGATATATGACATTCAAATCATGCTCATCCCTGCTCTTGTGCTAAGTTGTTTTATGTGACAAGCGACAGCATCCGGTACAAGCCAGCAGCTCTCAGCTGTAGTCAGTAATATGCTTCCACAAGTCAGGTGTAGGGTTAGCCTTGACACAACACATACCAAGTATTATATTGTCTGGAGGGACACAGTTCCAATCCTTGCATTTGAAGACACTGAAGTTTCAGTAACTATCATCATGTATATGTAAAATACATGTTTGCTTGGAGTGGTATTATTTCACACCTTTAGTTGTTGTGTTGTATGACTGATACGGTCATCGTGGATTCACTTCACACTCAGTGAGGAGAAATGGCAGCATCTGAAATGGACCCAACCTCCCGACATGGATTCTAATTCAAGTGGGTCTCATTTCTCAGAGACATCAAGGATCTCATTTCTCTCCACTGATGTAGTCAGTACTCAAGGCAACCAACTCTGACTTTTCTGTCTAAGGCTGAGAAGAACAATCCCCACAACCACAGTAACACTTTTTTCTTTTTACTGTAGTCTTTGAAAACCCCTAAAAAGGCATCAGTGACAGAAACATCAGAGCCTGTATGACATAATAGAAGAACATATTGTCACTGTGGTCTGCCATGCTGCTCAAGGGGACAAAATTCAAAGTTTACAATCCTCTCTGACCGATTTTGTCATGATCCACTTTTCCAAATCTTTGCCCTGGAGGGTGCTCATTGTTTTGTTGTGATAGAAATAAGACTTTTTATCACACCATTTCCAATTCCACTATTTGCTAGTTTTCCCTCTAATTCCTTCTCCCAGGCCATACAAAGCAGAATACCTGACCATCCTATTTTCTTAAGTCTTCCTTTTCCAGTACTTAGGAGTTCAGGAGCAGCTAGCTTGGGTTGAAAGGCAAGGAAGGTCAGACAAAATCAAGTCAGCATTTATCCAGTTAAGATCCAGGGGCTTAAGCTCATGCAATGGATGTAAGAATCCTTAGTCAATCTTAGACCACTATGGTCAGGAGATAGTGGTGCACACCCAAGGGAAGCTGATCCCTGACTCTCTCGATTTTAATAATCTTCTGGCAACACATTGTTTTTATATTACTGGAAAAACATTCCATCAATCAAAATACCGGTGAGTCCCTCACATGGCAGGGATTAACAGCAGTTAATTGTTACATCCACGTGACTTACTAGGCAAGTTCAAAAGTGTGTTTTTAAGTGCTAATAAAATGATTGTAACAAGCCATTTACATCTGATGTATTAAAGCTCTTCTAGGAGCTGAGGTTGATGCACCCATTAACCAAGCTAATTGAAGCAAGCTCCCTAATTTCACCTTACTGGCTCAAGCAGATCTAATGGCTTTCAATAGTGACAGGGAGGCTTCTCAATTCTCTTTCCTCATAAGCTGGTCCACCTCCTGAAGCAAATAAACTGGAACTCATCATGTTCTGCAGGATCAGTGAGTTGAACAGGTTCAAGGGTAACATGGCTGACAGACTTCAGTGGAGGGCACAGCCAGAAGCAGTAGAAAATAACAGTAGTAACAGTAAAAAAGTAATAAATAAACAAATAAAAAGCATCAGGAGAAGGGAGCAAGTCTCTGGATGTAACTTCATACTCAGGGAAACTTAAAATTCCTATGTCCATGGCGCGTTAGGAGATGGACAATGTCACTTTGTCACACAGAGTGATAAACACCCTGCCTTCTCCCTGGCTGGAGACAACAAAGTGCTGGAGTTAGTCAGATCTGATAGGAAAGGACCCTGAAGGACACAAAAATGTTGAAAGAGCTAATGAAGAAATAAGTATTAGTGTGTTCACAGGCAGATCTTGAGCAAAGCAGCTCTGCAGATGAATTCAGGAGGAAGAAAACACAGCAGCCATGTTCCCTCCCTTGCTTGCCCTCTTTCCTTGCTCAGTGCTCTTTTACATCTTCAGGTAAATTTGATTTGGGCTTCAGACAAACAAATCCCTCAATTAAGATGGGAAAATTTTGTTGGCATAGCCCAGGAGGAGTGTTATTGCCCAAGCTGCAACTTTTCTCTTCAGCTCACAAACAAACCAATGATTAGGCAAGGAGCCAGCTGTAAACATACCCTAATCACCTCGGTGGATGGGAAAGGCTGCTCAGCCCCTGCTGCCCTCTGGTTAGTAGGGAAGATGTCACAAGGGCAGTCAGACCCTGGGGATACTCCAAAGGAAGTACCCTGAACTACTGATGGAAGATTTTAGGCATCAGACGTGGGGACCTCTCTCTTCCTACCTGAGCAGAACTCAAAGCCAGGACTTTCCCACAGTCAGAGAACTGTCACTTTACAGACAGATCAAAACCACCCCCAGCTCCTTCCCTGTCACTTGATGCAGGACAGGGCTAAGACACTGCAGACCCCTACCATACCACGGTTTCTTGATGCCCTTCCCAAGAAGCAGGACTCAGCTGGGTTGATCTGAAGACAAATCCATCTCCGGCATGCGCAGACCTTCCTCACTCCATGGCCCTTGTAGCTATGGGGACCTCCACCAGCCACAACAACAATGCAAGGAGTGCATCTTTTGTGCCTTTCCTCAAGCATTTCTTAAACAAATAGGTGGGTCATGACTTAGAGCTTGCAAAACAGGGGGGAAACATCAGATCACACAGTGTGGCTTCTTCTGCAGCACAGCTAGAGCCAGCCTGGGCAGAAATAAAAGCCAGGCACAGATGGTCTGTAATGTTACAGCACCGTTCATACCACAAGCTGTCTTGGAGCCAGCTGAGGCAGCAGGACTGGAGAGATAAGAGGGGCTGAGGGAAGCTGTGACACAATAACACTGCACTGAGCAGCAGTCACCAGAGGAGTTGGGCATTAATGAGGAAATTAATTATTTTAGCTTGTTCCCCAGCCACATGTACTGAAGCAAGAACACATTCTGATATCCCTGATGTCCCTCGGGTCAGCAGGCTTTAGCTCTTAGGAAGAGCTGGGCTTCTGGTGGGGTTTTGATCACAGGGTTGGGCATTGCTGGGGAAAGCTGCTTCCCACCAAGGGTGAGTGCTGGTGCCTGAGCTGCCTTGTTTGTGAGAAGAAAACTCCCTGCTCCTGCATGGGGACAGCAAAGGTTTGGGGCTGTTAACAAACAGCTCTGAGCTCTTCTGGTAGAAGAGGTGATGGAGAACAGCAGCACTGCCAACAGTTAAATGAAGTTACCCTCACCTTGATCACCCAGCCACTTCACTCATTTGGTTTCTGTGGTTTGCAGCACACTCATACTCTAAAAATCTCCCATGTGACCACAAAGTCAGGACAGCCTTACTGAAACGCAATTAGGGATTGTTTTATCCCTTCTTTGTGCCTCAGCCGCAGTGAATCATAGTTTGTCCAACTTGGAAATCAGTTACAACAGCAATTTACTTCTCTTGCAAATGTAAAAACTGCACAGAGCCATCTTTGGTATTTACAGCCAGCAGAGCAAGGCAAACAGATCAAGCCTTTAAGGAAAGCAGGGAGACCTGCTGGTGGAAATCTCACTTTGGTGAATTGCTACAGCAATAACACAAACAGCAAGTGAGTTGGAAAATGCCTTCAGTGTTTGCATTGCTTAACTATTGCCAGCAAGGGGTGCTTCTGACACTGATATAAAGTTCAAAACCTAACGTACCATGCAGAAAGTGTATGTTGGAGGGGTGGTGAAATGTCATCTTCATTACCAAAAGAAACAGACCAGCAATACAATTCTTGTAACAGGAGCGTCACAAGCAACAGACTACAACTCTGTTGCGCAAGACGCTGTGCACAGCAAAAACAGCTTGCAAGCCAACAGCAACTCACCTTTGTGCCATTCAAGGTTTGGCTGCTTCATTGGATTATTTTTCTTATCTTAAAAAAATAGAGGCACTATTTTCTATTAGGTAACATTCCACTACCTTTATGATCACTTTAAAAATAAAATCAAGCACTATGTTGATTCTTACCAGCAAAGAGATTTTGCAGGGGTCTGAAATGGTTTTGTTCTAGAAGAGCTTTAGAGGGCTGCAGTTAGGCAAGTGAGAGGGAGGAGGGAAGAAGCTGAAGCCATGCCAATATCCACAGTGGGACAAGTTTTACATTACACAGTGCAATCTTAAGTAAGCTGCAAACTTCAAACATTGGGCTCAGGAAGCTGACTTCAATGTGAGTGATAGCACGTCTTAAATCCATCCCCAGTATTGCCCTGTTCTAGATGTATTCATGTTCAGTCAACACCATCTCCCAGAAAGGCATCTTCACAGATCCCATGGCTTTCCTCAGGTATTTTATTCTCCAAAGCCCATAAAAGACACTTGCTGGGCTCAAATGCAGATAGATGCATTCACACTGAGCTCAGCGTGCTGGCAGGGCAGGCAGCATGGACTTTCGTACGATACTAATGTTCATTTTTCCCTCCAGGCAGAATCAGGATCAGGGCCCTGGGATTATCCAGCTCAAACCACTAGCCAGGTCCTCTGACAGGGGAAAAGGTCAGCTTGAAGGACTTTTCAGTTTCAGGTAGTTGATAAAATAAAAGGTACAGAGGAATCTGGGTGGTAGGAAGGAAGGACAAAAAAAAAAAAACAAAACAAAACAAACAAAAAAAACCATTCTTTTCAATAAAAGAAATTAGGAGGTATTTCATTAGCAGAAGAATAGACTGGGACAGTTCCAAGTGACCCGTTTCCTGTCTCTGCATTCGCTGATGACAGCCAGGCAGTGTTCAACATGCCTGGGACTTCCCCATTTCTCCCACCAACCCACTCCATCTCCTCCCACACAGTACAGAGCTCCCACAGACCCTCTTCCCCTGCAGAGGAGCTGCAGGAGATCCCAAGTCACTTCCACAAGATCTTTGGGATGGAGCTGGAAGTAAGGCTAAAAGCTACGGTTTCCTTGGTCCTAGGCATCAGCTCAGGAAGTCCGGGGCAAGGTTAGGAGTATGCTATTACACACACACCTGAAAACATAGCAAGCATGCTGCTCCCAGAGGCTGTCCCTGGATGAGGGTGCCCACTAACACTCTCATTTAGAGTTTGGTTAAGGTTTTGGGCTAAACACTTCCTAGGGCTCTGAGCATCTTGGCTAGCAGGAGGCTATCCTGAGACTCGCTGCAGCAACATCAGTGACTCATAAACAGCAACTTTCTGCTGTTTACTTTCCTACAAGCTTCTTATAATCTTAATCCCAAGTTGCCCTTCCCTAAGAAACCAACAGGACATGTTTGCAAATCACCAGAGCTGGGTCATTCCAGAGATAATGTCACAGCACTGTGCAAAGTTGCTTTCTTTTAGAAGTGGTAGCATTTTATGATAGTGTTTATCCCTCCATGCAAGATTCAATAGTCCCCTCTTCCTCATCAGCAAAATGTATGCTATGCAAGCACAAGACAGTGTGTTGAACCCTCAGGGTTGTCCCCAGCAGCTTCATCAAGACTTCCGCTGCTTTCAGCCCTTCCATCTACCAGTGTTTTTCCCAAACCATGCTGTATCTGTTACAGAGAGGTATGAACCCACAGTCACTCTGCCACACAGCTGCCCTGGATTCACACCACTTCAGTGGAAATGTCATCTGCAGATGTTCACTGTGCTGCCACCAGCTCAGTTCTGCTGCAGACCCATTGGCCACTGCATGGTTCTGCAACTTCAGATGCCCAACACTAGATATCCCCATACCAGTATTGCTGCACCGGTATTTGCTCCCCACTTGTCTCAGCTGTCCTAGCTGTTCATATCAGCCCTTGACCTCAAAGATATCTACCCCACTTTATTTCTTATATTCCTTCTCTTTGGAAACCAGACACTACAATGGGCAGAAGAGTTTTGTTTCTATTCATTGCTTAAAAAATGCAGTGAGCCACGCACAAGGGATCAGCTGCCAGCACAGGCTAATGTGGTGGCATGCAGCTCCACTGCTAAGAGCCTGGGGGACTTGCAGCAGGCAGGAAAAAAAAAAAAAAAAAAAAAAAAAAAAAAAAAAAGTTGGAACAGTTTAAATTCTGGCTGCTTCTTCATAGGATGCACAAAGAAAACAAAAGAAAACAAAGTGAGGAAGCAGCTTTCACTGCCCAGGTGATAATGCTTGTACTATTTCAGTGCCAAGAAAATACTCCAGGGCAAAAAGGGAATGGAAGTTTTGCACAAGGTCTAGCAAAACAATTGGTTTTACACTGAGCCTTTGCTCCTTACACTTTGCAAACACACAGACACTCCACAGCCCTCCAAAACCTGCTGAGCTCTGCAGAGCCCACCCCTTGCCAGCAACCCTAAAGCTCATCCTACAGCTATTCGCATATATTTTTCCCTTCTGTGGATAGTGGCTTCTTCTCTTATCCCAACAGGGCAGGCTGCAGTGGAGCTGGGCTCATCCACGTGCAAATCCCAGCAGTAGCACAGCCCCTGTATGTCCCCTAGACAGGACGATGTCCCCACACCAGGACGAAGTCACCGCACCCCAGCACAGACTCACCACCAGGATCAGTGTCCCCAGGCACTCCGCCAGCGCTTGCCGCACAAGTTTGTTCCGGATCCTCAGGTGGTCCTCAATAGTAGCGAGCACGTCCTTTTGCCTCCCCATCGCAGCAGTTGTGCCCTCTCAGTGGTGTCAGGGACCAGTATCAGCTGACAAAGTCTCAACGAGGTTTCTTCCCCAGCGGAGCTGCCTTTGCTTATAAATAAGTTTGCAGTGCCTGACACACCTCCTCAGTGACCACACCCCTTCCACCCTCTTTTCAAAACCCTTCTTTTCTCCTTCTTTTCAGCATGAGATGAACTGGGCTGTTTTCTTCATTTTCTTTATTGCCCATAGCAAAAGATTCAGGACTTTCAGAAGAAGGACGAATTAAACGTGGCAAAGATGTCCTACCCAAATCCCTGCTGCTTTCACCAGCTAATACATGGGGCCGTGTCTGTACCTCCCCAACTCCAGGTGAGATCAAAAAAGCTAACTGCATGGACACAACAATATCTTTACCCCCTTGACCGACCACAGTTCCCGGCTTTCAGCTTGCACTCCCTCTCAAGCCTACCCCAGGATTCCAAAGCCATTGCTGCCCCTCTGCTGGTTCAGAACCTGCAGAAGTTTTTGCACCAAAAGAGCAGAGTGGGAGGGTTGGTTGCCCATGGTTGTGCTACTGGGGGCAGGCACATCCTGTCCCCAGTAACTGCCACAGCCTCCTCATCTGTTGTGACCTCCTGCATCAGCTTAGGCCAGCTTTACGAGATCTCCTGAATGAAAAGCTCTCCCAGTCCATGGCATCTGGGGCTGCTGGCAGGACACGTGCCACTTGCAGCATCTGGTTTCTGTTAAGCCAGCAGTAAAAATTCCCCAGGCTCTTTGACTTGCGAGGGTTCAGTGCAGTGCAGCAGGATGAATGTGCAGGATGGAGGGGACCCTTTCCCATATTCATACCCGTGCCTCCTCTACAAAGTTACAGATTCCAAGTTTTTCCTCTCCCCTTTATTCAACCATCAACTTTCCCGCTGGAAAGGCAGAGTGGTGATGAATGGGTTTTTATTCCCTGCAGAAGCCACAGCCAGCCCAAGGAACTGGGTCAGGAATGCAGTTAGGAAAGCAATAACGTGCGAGGAATCAAATGGAGGGAAACATTCAGGTCCAAACTCAATTGCAGAGACAGGAAAGATCCTTCATTACTTTGGGCTTGGGCCTGGTTTGCTTTAACCAACATCAGTGAGGTCCTCCAAGCTGCAGCGAGCACTCCAGAAGCAAAAGTTTGCAAACCAGAGCTGAGTACAGCAGCTTTTCCTTTCTCCACTTTTCCTTTCTCCCCTTTCTGCCCCTGTTGCTGTGCAACACCTAAGCCACGGAGGACCCACTGCCTTACTTTGTCTTACTTTTATACTCTCTTTTGTCCTTTTCACCCTGACTTCTTTTTTCAAATGAAATGAAATGCCTTTATTTTGAAATGCCAGAAATAAAGCTGTAGTGGATTTCTTTTTCTTTTTGCAGTTCCTAAGCTCAGATCTGTGGGCTTTACTGCTGTCTGTTGAACTGCCAATGGGCAGGTGCTGTGGTGTATGTCTACTGAGATTTATTTAGACTGAATCCTGGATCCCATTCCTTTCCACATGGTGGGGACAGGGCCATGGTGGGTGCAAGCCATAAGAGTAGGGAGAGCCTGAAGACAAGTAGGACGAGATATGCAAGGTTCTCCACATACACAGAAACATGTCTCCCATCAGTGCAGAATCTAATCCTCACTGGCTACATGTAAAAGTCAAGGGTATAGAAATTTCTTCTCAGCTGGTGAAGGGAGGGGAGATGTCTGGGCTCCCAAGGTGATGACAGAAGATAGTGGTAACTGGTAACACCAGCATCAAAGCTGGTGCTTGGAAAAGTCTAGACGGATGCGAGCCCAAGGAGCCAGGGTGGGGTGGGCGCTCCAACACTGGCTCTGCATCTGACTCACTGCCTGACCTCGAGCAAATCCCTTACCTTTCCACACCTCAGCTTCTCTGTCCAAAAACTGGAGAGAGTGACACTGGATTCCCTTTCTGGGGTGTTGTGAGCATGACTCACTGCAGCCCAGGACCCAGCCACTCAAAATGAGCAATAGAGACTTATGCAATTGCTTTCCCAAGAGACATGTTATCAACTAGAATCTTCAGGAAGGGACAGTGATGTAATTCTGGGAAAAGCGGAAGATCTATTCAGAAGCAATAATTAATCAAAGTATGGATAAGGGCTGAAAGGTGCCAATTCTGGAGATCCTCTGTGACAAGGCAGGATCTTCCCTGACACACCATGACAGCTGGACTGCAGGGGCACAAGATTCAAGGACAAAACTGCATAGGATGTGAACGAGCAGCAACAGTTTTTTTTAAATCCCATCTTGCATGGTGACTGGTGCACAAGATACTGACACTCATCCTCATGGTCAGCAGTCTGCGGGTCAGTAGAAGTAAACAAGGAAGGATGCAGGAGTAAAACTGACATCATGGTAGACCCTCAGAGCTACTGGCCTTCCCTACTGTTGGGCACAGCAAGATGTCCACACCATTAGCATTGCCTTGCCACTTTCACAGCATGGGAGTTTGAAAAAACCAAATTTCCAAATCTCTGTCACAAGATCTCATGCTTGACCTTCGGTGGTGGTGCCAAAGCTATTGATGCCTAAGAAAGGGCCTTCCATAGTCAGTCATGGCATGATTCGAGCAGCAGGTGCACTAGAGTGAAATACACTTAATGATCTGTACAGTGTAAAAAATCAAGGCACCTGGAGAGTAATGAAACACTTCAATTTATGGAAAATGCTGGTTGTCCAGAGGAAAGATCCAAAAGGAAAAAGGAAGCTTATCTCAACAGGAAAATCACTTACAATGTTGTTTTTTCTGTTAAGCTTGTTCCATAGATCTCAGTCTTCTATTCCAAAATTTTCTGGGACCCAAAATTGAGGGAGTAGCTATGGATAAACCAAGATCTGAACTCATGCTCTCTACTGCAGTCCAACAGAGCTCTTGTCTGCAATGTTTGTCACTTTCTTACTCCCTTACTTTCTCTCCTGCAGAATCTTGAAATGTGCCACGAGAAACTCCCCATGCTCGGGCTGTTATTTCTAGATCTGTTCCAAAACCAACACCCCGGTTACAAGTTTGCTGTTTGTATTCTGCCTTTATGCTTGGCTCCTTCCTTCATCGCTCTGCTCCAGGGGAGAGAGACAGTTGAAATTTTAAAGAAAGAACTCAGTACTTAGCTACTTCCCTTCAGCTGTTTTCCTGCTGGCTCTAGTGATTCAGAATAAACTCAGGCTTATAAACTCATTGGTTTCTGCAAAGTGCTGAATCAGCCTCCAGCAGTGTAATTTTTCTTATTAAAAAACAAGCTCAACAGAACAACCAGACTTCTCCTTAATCAGCTGAATGGATAAACTCAGACCGATGGGTTACACACCTTATGCAAGCCAAATTTATTCACCCGTTCCAGGATGCATAGTGCAATACAGTAAGGAGAAAAGCATGAATCACACAAATCCGCAATGAATCAGTCATTTTACTAGTACCTGGGTCGTCTGGTGCGAAAGCCGTTATGCTAAGAGAGGTCACTGTGTCAAAGCATGACAGGATTCAGTTCTTGTGACATCTGCCTTTAGAAGACACCTCTGACCACCTCCTTCCCACGGAATACCTGACAGCAACATGGTGAGCTGTTCAGAAGATTTCATGAAAAATTAAAACTATAGCTTGCCTAAGAAGGCAGGGTAGGAAGTGAGTGAGCAGGAAATTTATGAACTTTCTAAATGATTCTGGCTGGAAGATTGAGTGCAGTGATTTCAACATCCAAAATATTCAGATTTGCAGAGGCAGATGTTCATTTAATGTCTGAGTCTGGTTAGCCCTCCATCTTGAGCTAGAAATTAAAGAAATTCCTCCAGGGAGCAGTGGTAGTCTACACAACTGAGAGTTGTTGACAGCATCTGTGTTTGAAGAAACTTAAGGTGAAACTGAATTCTAATTTAGGTTCCTTAGACATCTAAGAGAAGCCTAGAAGTTGGAAATCTGGGTTTGGACTTTGAATCACAGTATAATAATGGGGGGAAAAAAAAAAAAAAAAAAGTTTAAAATTTGTGAAAAGGGCTCCTCAGGAAGTCCAGTGTTTAGGACCAAGTAGAACAAAAGGTGACCTTGAACTGAGTCTGTGCACTGTATCACTCGGAAGGGTTCCATAGGAGTGAATT
The DNA here is from genome assembly GCA_013399715.1 of Alectura lathami. Classification (NCBI taxonomy): domain Eukaryota; kingdom Metazoa; phylum Chordata; class Aves; order Galliformes; family Megapodiidae; genus Alectura; species Alectura lathami. The sequence goes on from VXAV01000988.1 coordinate 44,421, forward strand.
CCCCAGAGTTATTATGGAGAACATAGACTGTTCCCACTGGCAATTCCTTGTCATGTCTGATTTCCCCCTCAGCACAAATCTGGTCCAAGTTGACAGGAATAAACATTGTTCATCACATGCTGTTCCCATAGAGAAGCCATTTTACAGTGTAAGCAGCTGCATACCAGAAGAACTACTGTGCATTGGAAAAGCACCAAAAGCTTCAGAAGAAAGCTTTTCAATAACGCATATGAAAGGAAAGCTATTACAAACAGCTCTCCCAAAATAGGGTGTTTGGCAGCAGCTTCTCCCATAAACTGCTCTGCATAGGCTGCATAGGCATAGCTCAGAGAGCTGCAGAGCCAGTCCTGACTTGGAGACACCGCTGCTACTGAACAGAACAGCAGGAGCGTTCAAAGGCTGCGAAGGGAGAAGACACAGAAATAGGATGAAACTCAGCCAGACTAAAGTGTGAGTCAAGAGCAATGACAAGAACTTTCCTTGCCAGGTGAGGAAGTATCCAGGAATGAGGAGTGTGTCTGCTTTCCCACCTACCACAGGTAGTCCCAGCACAGACTGCTCTGGAGAGATAAATGGCCACTTCAAGAGCATAGTACAGCTGGCTGTCACTTTAGAGATCTATTTAATGTACTCACTTCAGATGTCTGTTTCATGTGCTCACTTTAGAAGCATCTATTTCTCTTCACTGACTGCAAAAGAAAACGAAAACAACTAGCCCAGATGGAGACAGGTACACATAGTGTAACCCAGACTGGTGTCCCTAAGGAGGTGCAGACCTGCTAAAAGCAAGGTATTTGTACCACAGGTGGGTGAGGTGTTTGCAATAGGAACAGGGAAGTCTTAACAGTTCACAACAGGGGCCTCCTCTGCACTACTGCATGTAGATCTGGGCACCTGTGCACAGACAGATGAACTGGAAGTGGAAGAGGTGTAAAGTATCAAAACACCAAGCAGGTGAGTCGAGTACCTTTGTCCCAGTATGGGTTGAAAGTACTCAAACAAGGTAACACAGCAAACCCAAGGCCAAGACAGGACATAATGCTGTTGGTAAGTACAGGGAGGCAAAAGAGCTGTTTGTGTTGGCACAGGTGCAACTAGGAACACACTAGCCATGGATAATTTTAGGTTGGAGAGTAGAAACAGAGGAGAATGGATGTCCTATTGATATTTTCCATTCCCAGGAAGGCTCCATTTTCCAGGAAATACAAGGGCAGAAAGTAACAGAGGGTTAAATTAGAAATGGGGTAACTTCCACAGAGGAGGCATGGGGTTCTCTGAAGCAGAGAACTTTTTTCCTCATTTCAGTACCTTGACACAATTCTACACCCCTAAGTCTTGCTTGCATTTATATCATTCCAGAAAAGAAATTCCTGTGAACCTGCACTCTCAGAGGAGAGAATCAGGCTCCCAGAGTGTAAAAGGGCCTTTGGAGAAAAGTGCACTCACTATCTCACGTGTTCTCAGGGCTGTCAGAGGACATAAACTACCAATTCACCTGGACACTCTCTGAATTTACCTTTTCAAATGCAAAGTAATCTTGCCTACATTTGCTGCAAGTGAGAACAGAGCCTGACGTCCTCTTTGGGACTTTCATGCTTTCAGCTGATTTTACATCAGCCTGAATCCCGGGGGGAATTTCCATGCTGGCCTCTTTTATTCTTCCCCAGGTTATTTTAAGTATTAAATATCATCCTTAACCAAGCAGGCATTAAGGAACTGCATTGTAATGGGCATTTCTGAGATTCCATAATGCAGTAGGGATTTGGCATGGACAAGCCACCTGAGAGGCTTGCCTGCGGCAGTGGAGATAACAAGGCAGTAAACAGGAGGGTGCAGCACCTGAAGTCTGAAAGGACATAATTCTACCAATTAACCAGGAGAGCCTCCTTCTAGAGAGAGGGAGAACGTCCTCTCCTGATGGCTCCCATACAGAAAAACATTAGCAGTCATGGGACATCAGGTGGTTTGGGTCTGTAGCTTTTAAATTGGATCTGGAGTCTTCAGCAAACGCTCAGTGGGGAAAAGCAAAATACTTGAACGATGTTGTGATGAGAGCCACTGTCTCTCCCTCTCTCCCCTTGGATGGAGTTACACGGGGATTTGACTGACCTTTCCACCAATGTGGAATATCCCAAAGGTGAAGAACCAACATTTCCTTAGAAAAACATCTTAATCACTGTTTCTTGGCCTGCTCAGAAGGAGGAAAAAAAAAAAAAAACAGGACTTTACACACTGGGAGTCCTAAGAAGCGTCAGTAAAAGAGTATGTCAAAACAGGATGTAGGAGATACTCAGAATTTTAGTCCTGAACAAGAGCAGTGAAACATGGCTAGTTCTGTGCCCAGGGACACATCCAGTAGTTCCCATGTAAGGATACAGGGAGACCAGGTCCTGCATTTCCTCATGAACCAAGATGTGGGTGTGTTGAAACAATGAGTACCAATGCCACAGGAGCCCCGCTGCTCCCCCAGGGCAGGACAGGAGTCTGGGGATCAAAAACCAGCAGACAGGAGCTGGTGAGTCACTTGTGTAATTGTAGCCAATATTTGGCAGCTGCTTCCAAGACCAATCACCTCTTCCTGGGGTCAGAAATACATTTTTCCCACAGTCTTTCTGACTGCCAGCACCTGGTGAGGGAAAGATGAGCCCTGAAAGCAGCACCAGGAGGAGCAAGCATGGATGAACTGAAGGCATGATCAAAGGCTCTCTCCCTCCACTCTCAGGGAGTTCTTGTATCTCTCTTTCCCATGGGATGCAGAAAGGACTGCTCCCATCATCCTTTCAGCCCCAAACTCCCATCTCCAGCCTTCCCAGCAAATTTCAGTAGTGGAGTCCTGTCCCCACCACTGCACCTGTTCACTTGCAGACTGGAAAGGAAGGAACAGTGGGAAGGTGAGAGATGCAGGTCTAGTTCTTCCCATCACGGGCACTTTTCTGCACTGTTTTGTGGGGTGAAGAGCAGGGCGATGTTGAGAAGGTACCAAAACAACTCCCTACAGGTCTGGAACAGCTGGTATCTTGCCACACACTCTGGTTGGAAAGTTATTTCCTAGCAAAACCTGTCAATGAAAGTCTGGTGTGTGTGGCAGGGGCTTTCCATGTAGGCATTCTCCACCCTCCGAGGACAGGAGCATCTCTCCTGCTTTGTCTGTTAACACATACATGAATGTAGGCATTCTGAAGCTCAAAGCTTGGGGTATTGACCTCCCCAGGACATACTAGGAAGGTCAGGTGACAAGTCTTCAACATCCACATCCCATTTCCCAAGCCTGCCGCTCATACATCATACCTATTCCTCTTGCCATCACATCCTGCAGGAAGCCCATGGGGACCTGAATCAGACTTGAGTTGGACGAATGGAGTCAGCAAATTGGGTACCTGTTACTTCAGTGAGATAAGATCATTTACACTCATCCTGCTTGTGGTTTGGGGAGTATCTATTGCAGGCACCCAGCTGCAGCATCAGCTCAGCCTTGCACAACTCTCACAAAGAGGCACCAACCCAAGATTCACACATGCTCTCCCACCCCTCCCACAAGGAATACACTCAGCTGGCAGAAATGATGATGCACAGAGGGATGCCCCATCCCTCCTGGCACGCTGGGGTCTGCAATGGCAAGGATGGAAAGGTGGAGAAAACCTGTTGGGATATCCCAGCATGGACCACTGGGGAAAAAAAAAAAAAAAAAAAAAAAAAAAAGTCATTTGTCGGAGGTTTCCCTAAGGAATGTGCTCGGAATCTGAACTCAAGACTGTTATTAATCTACACAGAAAAATTCTTGCCTTTCTTCTCCTCCAGGATAGCAAAGGCAGCAGCCTTTGGGTTTGCCACCCTAGCACGTCTGAGATCCTGTAGGGCGAGGAGCTTTGCCATTGCATGATATCTCCTGTGCCCTGTGGCACCCAGGCATAACTGTGTTGGCTGGGTTCATCAGGCATCTGTGTACAAGTTCTCCAGAGCTAAAACATGTGGAGAGCCAGAAAACACCATTGGGATTTCACCCCAGGCCTGTGGGATCTGAGCAGCCCACAAAGATGCAGACCCAGGGCTGGCAGGAGGAACTAGCTGTCACAGAGGGAATTGCCTTAGTGGTGGTAGGACCTGATTCTGGGGGACATGTCTCCTCTGGGACTCCAGCCCTTTCCTGTCATGCTTCATCCTGAAACCCGGAGAGGTCATGGCTGGAGCTTGTACAGTAGCAGCCCAACTGGCTCCTTCAGAAACCAACTGATATATGCATATCATTGACTTTAGCCATGAGACAAATGAGAGACAGAACTGCAGCACTCTGTGCCCACATAATACCCATGCCACTCATGCCAGAGGGGCAAAGAATATCTCAGCTGGGATGTAGCTTTCAAAAGTATATCAAGCAAGGGAAAACAGGCCTGCAGCCTAGAGGAGGCACCAATGTCTTTATGCCAATGGGAGGTGCAGTTGCGTGCTTAGGCTGAACAACCTGGCATTGCTTCAAGCTGGACTACAGCAAGCCCTGCGGAGGGCAGCCCAGGAACTACGGTTGATTGCTGGTAACTCTTCTGGAGGGCCCATATCTATAAATGAAATGAAGCTTCTTCAGAGACCTGGGAAGCAAACTGCTCCCTGTAAGGTTCTTCAGAGATGTTTCCAGAATTTGCAGTGCCCTGATGTTGACTCTGGGCTATGAAACTCTAAACCAGCTCCTGGACCTACGTGGTAAGAGATGGCATCTGTAATTATGACCTCCAGCTGCTGGAGCTGTTTAACTCAGGTTTCTGCTCTGTCTTTCATCACTGTTGTTTTCATCACTTGGTAAACACACAACTTTCCATCCCTGTTTCTAGGACAAATCATCATTCAATGGATGTGCTCCAAACCAACACCTTTAGATTATTGATAACTTATATAACACTAAATGCTCAACTAAATCCTCTGTGTGTGACAACTGGAGTGTCTTCAGCTTTCAGGAGCAAAGCATCTGACCCATAAAATTCGGTAGCCTTGCATCTTGAGATGCTTCCATAGTTGTCTTCATGGGAAGACGGAGAAAAGCAAAGACATAGTCTGCATACCGAAGTTGAGTTTCACTAGCCACAGATTTCAGCTGCAGCAGAGTTCAGAGAGTCGTGCCCATGAGTCTGTACGGACATCTGATGCCCTTCGTTGTGCTGGGATTTCAAAAAAATTATGGTCTGTTTCTGCATCCCCGTGCTCCATCAGGGCTGCCAGTGCTACCAGCATGTCATTACCAGAGCTGGACAGCCAATACAGAGCCCAGCTCGTATGGCCAGCTCTTCAAAGCCCATGGCAGTGAAAAGGTTGTGACAATGCCTGAACTCCTTGTTGATGTTGTTCATCCACTCACTAGGCGGAGGCTTGCGGAGAGCATGAAGAGGAGGGGAAGGGAAAGTCACATGATAGGAGATCTACAAGACCAACAAAAGAGTATCTGCACCCAACTCTGATGAGTGGTGTAGGGAAGTGGGACTGGTGTTTTCAAGTTTTTTTAAGGACATTGAAAAGTTAAAGAGAGTGAAGACAGACCCAGGAAAACCACCTGAGAGCTAAAGCAAATATTTTTTGCAGGGAGAATCTCAGAGTGTTCAACACGTTCAGCCTTTCAGAGAGAAGATTGAGAAGTAGCTTGATTACAAGGCAGAAATACCACTGTAGGGAGAAGAATATAAGGTCTTTAATTTCCAGGAGAAAGACCTGTCAAACCAAATATCTTTTAGCCTCAAGCCAGATAAATACAAATGAGAAGCCCAGGCAGGGGGGATTTGCACTTCCTTGAAGCAGTGCTGCAGGCTGGTGGGCACGGCAATGTGGAGCCTCTTGGTGGAGAGGGAGGATGCAGGCTCAAAGGACTGGAAGACTTCTATAGCTGCCCACAGACCGTGGGTGCTGTTGCTCCAGAGCATGCTCTGTCACGTCTCCCTTTGAAAGGAGTGTTCACTCCAGTGGAAAGAGAGACGCAAGCAGAAGTGATTTGCTAGCCTGGGGCTCACCTGGGTTGTTCCTTCCCTTTTGCTGCACTAGTCACGTTGTGTGGCATCCTTGAGCTCCAGGGATGTGGAGCCAAGCCAGAATAATTAATTGTGCAACACCTTTATGACTGGGAAAACTGCCTCCCCTCCCTTACCTAATGGCAGTGCCTGGGGCGAGTCATCTCTGGTTGACTGCAGAGCCGCACGGTGCAGAGCAGTCTCGGAGCCACGGGACAGGCACTTCCCCAGCACAGGGCACGAACACACCATTCTCCCACTTGATGGACAGGAAGCATTGTTAGGGCCATGTTTCACGTTGAGAGACACTTCTCTGCTCCCACAAGGGGAGCAAGAAACGCGTTTGAACACCCTGTCCAAGCCCAAAACAAGAATTTCAACCAACCAGGCAGGTCTGGCTGATATTTCTCCTTCTTCCCTCTGTTTGAGCTCCTACATTCATCTCACACTCATACTCCCTTCTCCTTTCATGCCAGGCGTGTGCTGTTAGACACAGCCAGACCGCCCACGTCTGGGTGCGGGTGTCCTTGCCCACCAGTGGTTACAGACCAAGCACCTTCTGGGCAAAGGGGCCAGCAGTGTTTTTACATGTGAAGCAAGCTGCCAGCACAGCCTGTTGTTCTGCTCCCCACCTTGCCCAGAGAAACACACAGTGTTTTCTGTCTTGTTTGTTCGCCTAAAGTGCATATACACACCTCTAGCTGCCAAGACATTTTCATAAGATTCCAGAAGTAGGCTAGTAACAAATCTAAGTTTTTGCCCATCTTAAAACCATACTTGCAAAAGCCCTGGTGACTCAGCCTTCGATTTTGGACTCAAAATATGGTTGGGAGGTAGATGTGTAGTAGTAGTAGATTGGGAGGTAGTGCTTTTGCCCACTGGTGAAAAAACGTTCCAGTGTAGTCCAGGTGCATCTCAGGTGTCCTCAGAAGAGACTTGGAAGGTTTTTTCCATCAAGAGTCTCTTGAAATTCAGAAATTCCTCCACCTCCTTTCTGAAAAATGCTGCAGTCCCTAGGCAGGACAAGACCACCCACCACATAGTTCCCACTGTGGAAATAAATCTGTTCCTCCAGGAAGCTCTGAAATTTGGAGGCGGAGAAGGGAAGAAGATGGAGAGGAGAGGGATGGGGATGGGGATTGGGATGGAGGTTGGGATGGAATGCCAGGGTAAGCCTTTCTTGGAGAAACAACCTTGTGGTTGGTCAGAGAAAAACAAGGGCAGATGAGAAGGCAGTTGGGCCCAGGAGCTGCTGTACTATGGGCAGGGACCGCCAGACCCGAGGCGGTCATGGAAGGGACTGGAGCGGGAAGCAGATGGGAGGGGTGTGAGAGGGCTCGTATCAGGGACACAGCATCTGCAAAAGGGGCCAGGGAGGAGGCATGCATACAGCTGACAAGGGACCAAGGGTGTGTGTCAGAGGAATAAGCTGTGTGCAGAGTGTTTTAAACCAAGAGCTTAAAGTGAGAGCTGAGGCTCGGCAGAGAAAGTGTATGTAGTTTGGTTAATAAACTGAGAGCCTCTGCACAGACACCAATTTAGGGCTTGAGGGACTGAGGGCCTTGAACTGGGCACGGAGGCATGGAAGAAGGCAAAAAGACTGAGACAAATGGGAAATGATGCTCCAACATGGAATTAATCCAGGGAAATAGGCATGTATCAACCATGACAGGCTTTGCTGCTGAGCCCCAAAAGAGCCTGAGTCTCATTCTGTCCTCTGCTGTCAGCAAATGCTCATGAAGACCTGTAGGCAGAAAGCTGTTCAACCCCACTTCATTACAAGTGCAGGGCTTCCCACCAACTTGTCATCCTGGGCTCGCTGGGCTCTTTTCGACAAAGGTGGTAGTGGTGAACCATGAGGACTGAGTAAGCACAAGGGTTTGATCAGTTGGGTGGTGCTTTTAGCCCCAGAGAATTTCTGCAGAAGCATGCATTAAAATAAGTTTCTTAAGGCTTTAAAGTCCAGCTCTGCTTTAAGAAGTATCAACCTGAAGTTCACCCACACAGCCTTGCTGTGCAATAGTTGGACTAGATGATCTTAGAGGTCTTTTCCAACCTTAATGATTCTATGAGTTCACATGTGAAGATACAGTCTCCAGTTACGTTCCTCTCATTTGGGGTGCGCAATGGACATTGCTTAACTGGTGAGCAGCTCCTGCATTTTCTGTTTTCCTCTCTCTGCTCCTCACTTGTGTCCACACAGCTCAGCCCCACTCCAAAGACCCATCATGACCTCAGCTTTCACATGACAGTCGCTGCCTTCCAGCGGAAGCAGTTCATTCACGTCCCTTGAGTCCTTGGAATAAGATGGCAGCGGGGAGACATTATTACCTATTCAGCTGGGCACAGAGTAAAATCATGTATGTCCTCCTTCTGATGCTCCCCAAGTTACTTTTACTAGAGGACTCAATGCTGTACATTCAAGCCCAGCTCATGCTGACTTCTGGCATTGTACACTGACAGTGAGAACGTGAAGATAAAAAATGTTAAGATGAAGAGATACCAACTAAATCCTCTTGGAAGAGTTCAATCACATAAATCACTGGCAAGGAAGGTTAGCACTTGGAAAAGAAAACAGTGCACACACAAAACAGGTAGGTTACCTGCCATATGCATTGCTGTAGCTGAGATCACTAATACGTGCAGGAGTTCCCATAGGAGACAGCAGATCTACTCAGGTCCTGTGTACTCAGAAACAAAGTGTGGGAACGCTCAGCTGTCCCTGATCTTCTCACACCTTTGTCATGCAGACCTCCTCTACATGGGCAAAATGTATATGCAAGCAAGAAACAAGTCAGTTAGCATTAAAGTTAGCATCAGCTGGCATTAAAGGAAACCAGGACCAAGACTGACAGTCTTGGAGGACAAGTATCCAGGTTGTTGGTATAAATCCACCTTGTAACACTGATTTCAACAGAGCCAACACTGGAGGGAGAAGGGAAGCCCAAGGTACAATGAGCTTTAGAGATGATAACAGGGGACCACAAGATCTGATGGGGACTACAGGACCTGCAGTGAGCCTGTTCCTGTTCTCACCCAGAGAATTTCAAAGACCTTTCAGAGGGTGTTTACATCACCCTACTCAGTGTCTGAGATAAGGCTACATCCCCAGAGAAACAGACCTGAATGTGAACCACATGCTGGATATGCACTGACAACACAGGCCATTAAACTTAGTTATCTAAAACTAGATATCTCTGAGATGTCCTGGGATACCCAAGCCCATTGACAGATCTGATTTGGGGCATTTGAGAGACCTTCGTCGCTCCAAACAGCAGCCAGAGGTCATGCAAGACACCAAGGACATCTCAAAGGATCTTAGACATCTACATTTAGGCACCTGAATCTAACCTCAGATGTAAGACATCAGTGTGACTTTGTAAATCCCATGGACTGTCTAGACAGATCTTCCTTTACCCAAAACTTTGATCTGTATCTGGTCTTTCAGCTGGCCATTATACCCTCTTGCAAGGACTTTGACTCCTAAGACGTTTGTATGGTTTGGCAATTGTTATCTCTGGACAACTGAAAAACCATCTCTAAGATATCAGGCCAGATCCAGCCAAGGCCCAGATCCATTCCACTGTTTTGGCTTTGTTAGATGACTGCCTTACCTGTTGCACTGCAGACTTAGTGATTTGCAAAGTATCCAAAATCAGCAAAAGCAGGAACTGCCAAGGCAGTGTGCAGGATCAACCCTGCAAGAACTGAAGCCTCAGTTTAACCCAGAGGGTTTTGTCCTGAACTTTGACGGGTAGGGGGCAGGAATTTGCCCTTTGCATTTTAGCCTCAGCTTCACCTCTGGTGTCCTCAAAACGAGGCTGCAGCAGGGTTTAAGAGGCACCGGAAAACCTTCTGACGTGGGTTCAACCTGACTGTTCCTGGTATTCTTTTCTGCCTGAATTTTTACTTCTGTGTCATAAAACCTTATCTACCTCATGTGACCTATGCAAGGATGACTAATTAAGTTAATTAATGTTAATGGAGGAGCTTTCAGATCCTCCAATTTATGCAGCTATACAGTTGCAAAATATTAATTACTGTTTATTTATTATCATGAAGTTAATAGCAAAACCAGCTTCTTATCTACTGCAGCCATGACACAGAAGGAAGATGACAGCTGATAAAGACAGAGGTGTAGAGTCCATTTAATCCTGTACAGTGACACATGCACTTGTGCATGTGTATGTGCATGTGCGAAGGCATCTGACATCCCAGGGCCAAGGCCAAAGCCATGAGCATGGAAAGTCGATGGAGATGAGCAAAAGCACATCTTGCCAGAATGCTCACTGGGGAAAATTGTTGTAAATGTAGGTTATCTTCACAGTGTGCTTGGACACCTCATTGTCAAAGTCAACAGAACATGCATGAGAACCAGGAGAGAAAGAGGCAGAGAGAACAACATCTAGGAATGAAGAACACAAGAAACAGGCAGAAAGGAAACCAAGCTAAACGTTTTGACATTAGTATGAATTGACAAAGTACTGCAGAATGATAGACATGAGCTGAATTTTGAACCAGCTGGTGGTCAGAGGGCTGGAGCAGGGTGGATGCTCTGCAAACAAGGGCCATATATGTGATATGCTCTGATTAACGGGTGTTTGGGGCTGACAATGTGATGGAGCAAAATGAGTTGACCTTATTGACAAAGAGGCAAATCTAGAAAAGTCCTAGTAGACATACCTACCCTGATGAGGGATGGGTGACCAGCTGGATGCTGCTTTTTGAGGTGGACAGGGTCTAGAAATTAATGGGGGAAAGCACAGGCTGGGTTTGGGAAATCCATGTCGTAGGTAATGAAAATCTTTACAGTGCAACAGCTTTCAGGCATTTTATAGGTGCCTTGGAATTACCATTTGACATCAGAGGACCTGTGAAACCTCTTATGCATTCTAGCATCTCTAAACAACTCAAACTGCAGTCTAGCATTTTCAATGATTACCTTCCCTGTGACAGCATGAAAGAGCAACCTGGAAGCCTGAGGCTCTGCCTCCTGTTTGACCACTTTTAGAGAAACAGTTGCCTCTGAGCCATGGTAATTTTCTCTGCCAGGCTATTCAGAGCCAGGTGCATATACAGCACACAACCTGGGCAGCACTCACACTCATATACCCAGGGAAGTACACATGAGGTGGACAGAGAAACTTCCCTGAAGAGGTCCATAGGAAAAAAGAAGTGGTTCTGACCTACAAATGCATGATTCACAAGTATAAGTTCATTTGTTTTCAGTGGTCCTTAGTTAATATAAATGACTATGGCGTACTAGTCCAAAGGAGTTACACAAAATAATACTACTCTGTAATGTCAAAGATGGGACAGTGATGGGCCATGAAGCCAGATGCAGAGCAGGGGTGTTTAGAAGTCAATGACAACAGCCAACAGCGTTCTTCACATGTAGAAGTACCAGAAGGTCCCAAGTTGGCTTATGGCCAAGGGCCCATGGGACCTCAAGCAGTTTACTCTCTTCCTTCCAATCTCTGAAAAGATCAGAGCTAATTTTAAAAGTGCGGTGATCCAATGTCCTCCACACGCTACTAGCTAGAGAACAAGGCTAGAGGACGCATAAAGCCCATGTGTTGTGGTCTGGAGATGAGGACACGGCTGTTATTACAGGCCTCTGAGCAACAGTGTGTCTCATCCACTAATCACCGTGGGGGAGAACTAATGTCAAAACAACCATAAAAGCTGTTATTATTTATGCATTTATTTCTCCTGATTTTTGACTACTGTCTAACTCCCCAGGTGAAATGCAGAGTAAACAAATAGCTGCCATCAGGAAATCACTGCTGTTCTCTGAGATGCAGAACATCTCCTCCCAGATCCTCATGTCAGGATCTAGCTCCTGGTTCTGTCCCCACCTCCAACAAAGAGGTCTAGCCTAGGGAAATACGCTTAAGCCTGAGGGTGTCTGTGTGATATGATCAGTCTGGAAGGCCCCAGTCTAATGGGGAAGTCTCCTACTCATATTGCAGACAAAAGCTCAGATCAGTCAGAACATTTGCCCAAAGCTAGTCAGAGCAAAACATCCTTTGTCTGACAGCTGAACCAGCACACTGATACCTTTTGAGTCTATTGTGTACATCCTCCTCTTCATAAATTTTACCCAGTCACTCCTGGATATGGTGGAGTTAGTTTGTGCAGTCTGAGCCTCACAGATGTTCAGGCAGATATTCTGTTGGTGATTTTGTTGCTTTCAGGATCACTGTTTGCATTAGGAGCAATGTTCTTTCCTGTTACTTTTTTGGCTGTCTAACCTCCACCTTTCCCCGTTCCCTTGAGATACTGCTTAGTCTCTTGCACTCTCAGGATCCCATTGAGAAATTGGGACAAACTTAGTCATTCCAAGAGAAAACAAAACATTTTAAAGATAGCTTGATATGATACAGTCATTTTTTTCCCCCATCCCTTATCCCTTAAAGGCTATTGTAACTACTTATTTCCAAAACATCTCAATGAACCAACTTCTAAGGCCTTGACAACCATGTCTGGGCGTAGATCTCCAAAAAGAGCTAACATTTATTGGGTTGGTTTCTTCAGCTACTTACCTTCATATCGAGTGCTTTTACCAGTTTTGACTGAAAATCTAATTCTTAATAAGCAGAATTTATTATTATTAACAGCCTCTTGCAAGATCTGTTTTGTAGCCACGAATAAATCCGGGTCTTGTGCACATTGTAACTCTAGCTCAATCATGAAATCTAGGCCAACAGCTTTAATGACTTCAGTATAGATAGGACTAAACTGTGCTAAACAGAAACAAATGGATTAAAAGTTGGGTGTTATGCCCTACTCCAGACCTGCAGTCTGATCCTCTTCTGTCTGTTCTGCCTGGAGGTCCTGAGAGTAGACATACCAGTGGCCGTAAACACTTCTGACTCCAGGGTGTGGATCTTGAGATTACAACAGAGATCATTAAAGGGGGAATTTGCCTGATTCCCCAGTGAAAGCAGAATCAAAAAGTAAATTGCAGACATCCAATCTGTCTCTCACTGTCCAACAACAAGCAAAAATAAATAAATGATGAGTCATGGCATCTTCCTGTTTATGCTTCTTCAGCTAAGAAGAGGCAGATTTCCATCTGAACAACTCCACCCCGTCTGTATCTATTGTCTCGATTGTCCGAGTTCCCATACTCACTATTTTACACTCTCTCACACACCCTACTGCATCGTATTTTGTTTCTTGTCTCTATATTTGACCTGACTTCACTGCAGAGAAGCCGAGATACTCCAACAGCCCTTGTATGGGGATCCCACCAGAAACATCTCAGCAGTGCCACACATTCTGCCATATGAACCTCCTTTAGTGTTCCTGTGCCCCTCAACTCAGATGTGCTTACAAGAGCAAACCAGATCTAGATTTATTTTAGCAAATAACAATTGCAATTTTAACTAGACCCTTGGATGAGTCAGGAGCATGCCAATAGCCGAACTCTGCTCTAGCTGGATTTCTTGCCATGGTGAAAGTTACAAAGTAAATGCGTGTAGGAAAGGAGAAGGAAGAAAAAAAACAGCATTACCTTGTGAACGTAAGGCCACTTAATCCTCATGTTCCACCATCTATCAGATCCCGCAACTTCCTCCTCTAAAAGGTCTCTACTGGTTCTACCAGTGACTTCACATTGGAAGATGCCTCTGTCAAAACAGACGGGACTGACAGCTGCTCTCAGGGTGTCAGGCAGAAACTCTTCTGCATGTTCTGCAGGTTGGAGGAGGCAATGGCAGAAAAGACATCAAGTCCTTTGCTTTTCCCCATACATATGTCAGTTCAAATTTAACTGTCTTCTACCAGCCTTCCTGTGTCACTCATACTGTTGGATCTTGTGTGCCAGTAGCAGAAAAAGGATAGATGGCTCCAAAGAGGGTATTAAAAATGTGGCTTTTTAAAAGGAGAAATTAACAAATCTGGAGGATTTATCTTAGGGGGAAAAAAAAAAAAAAAAAAGCCTAACTCAATAAAGCAAGTGCAAGAGAGCCTATGTGCTACAAAAACCAAAAGGCATCATGGATAGTTTTACATCACCACAAGAGACCGGTTAGTGCATCAGAAGACATTACTGCCAATAAGTTGATGTGACAATTGACTATATGCAAAAGACTAGTAGTCCATTGTAAATGAAATTAAATGAGTTTGCTTAACCCAGACATAGAGGTCATTAAACTAACCCACTCAATTTCACAACTAGGACAGGCTCAAACACAAGGAGAGTCGATTACTTTATTTCAGCTGGCAGGTAATAATTTTTTATGATGTATTGACTTAATTCCCTTGCAATCACATGAATATTCCCTTAGTTAAGCACAAAGGCAAACTGTCCTGATGCACAGGGAATGGAGGAAGTACAGGAAGAGATTAAGTGACTGCATCAGATGCCACTTGGTGACCTGGGAATCACAAAGGAGTTGTACAACAAGTGGAAATGCTGTCATACAAGTAATGAACATGAAGGAAAAGCTGAGGCAGGCAAGGGTAAACTCGGATAGGATGACGTACATGATGAAAAGGGTTATAAACTAGTGAGATATATGATGGGCTGTCTAGAAAAGGTTCTTCAGCTACACAGAAATTAGCAGCAAATGAAGAAATACAGACCTACTATTTACAAGAAAAGAGAACTAATAGCAAGTAACTGAGTGAAAGCTGGTACAGCCCAAGCTGTGCTTTACCCCTAAGAAAAGGTTAACTGGGACAAGCAGCCAGCAACAGAAATTGTTAAGGTATTGGAGAAAGGTTCAGAAGAGGAAAAGCAAAGGTCAAATCCCAGTGTGCAGAGTCTAATAAACCAGGGGTACTTAAGGAAACACCTGGGGACACTTTGGAAACACTAGTAATTGTCTCTGAGATCTCTTGGCATTCCCATAGGACTGCTGCAAGGTAAACACAATATCTATCTTCAGAAAACAGGCCTGGGAGGACGCCAGAAGTCCCAGCCCAGTCAAGCTACCCTCTATACCTGGAAAGATCCCCAGCTACTCTATTATCTGCTCCATTTGTAAGTGCTGGGAAAGCAATGAAGTGATAGCTGCACCAACACGAGTTTGCTGAGAAGAAACCACGTCAAATCAAACCTGTTTCCTGGCAGACTACCCCATGCTCTGGGAGGAATCTGGAGATGAGATAACACTCCTGGCACTGTCTTGCATGAAATGCTAATATACAATCGCCAGATTGCAGCTGTAATTCTGGTTAAAAAAATCTGCACTCAGAAATATTGTTGTGCAATGCATTCTCAAATCTGGGAAAGTCTCAAATGAAGGTTCAGAGGGGGCAGCCTTCTAGTCTATACTTCTGTTAATTCACAGGCAGAAAAACTAGGATGCTTACAAGTGAGTCTGGGAGAACTTTGGAGAACAGGCTTGGGCAAAATGAAAGTGACCTTAATAAACAAAATGCAGTTCAGGAAAATCAAATTCCACAGTCAGAGGGGAGGACTTCGATGCAAAATAGCAAAAGGGGGTCTGGAAATAGGGTAGGCTTGCTCACAAACTGCAAGGCTACGGCAAACTTGCTCACAAACTGCAAGGCTACGGTACACGAGCAAAAAAAAGGAGTAACTCCTGTGCAGGTGATGTGCACCCGAGAGCCAGATCTGGGGCACAGGATATAATTATCTTTCTGTGCTCATTGCTAATGAGGCTGGGGCTGGAGTGTGGTGTTCAGCTACATGTGCTACACATCCAAAAAAAGACAGACAAGATAGAGGGAGTTGAGGATGGACACGCAGACAGAGGAGTGCGAGGATCTGCAGTTACCACCAAGGTGTTAGTGCCCATATTTGTGAGCTCCCAGATCCAATGTGTGCTGGTATCACTTTCACAAGCAAAGGCTTTGCAAGTTGCTGCAAATTTAGGGGAAAACAGTATTGCATGTTCAAGGGCTTTGCATGGGAGAGGCATTACCTTTGCTCAGCCAGACATAGGTATCATGGTTTCCACCAGCCAGGACCCAACTGAAACACAGACCTGTCTCCCCATATAAACCCAAGGGCATTAACTGGGAACCAGACATATGTGCATGTTCAGCAGCCTGCATCTCACAGAGGCAATGCAGGGGCTAATAGGAAGACCACAAGAGCAAGGGAAGCATGGTAATGGGAAGGAGCAAGGTGTCACCATGACTCCCTCGGTCCTGTTCTCTGACTAATGCCCCAGGTGACACAATGTAGGTGATTCAGCCCTACACAAGTTCCCCATCCCCTTATCAGTGTCAGATCTTGCCTCCACACACCCATCCCCCAGCACAGCGCTCGCTTCCCTTGTCCTCAGCTGCCCCACGCTGAAGGAACCCCACCAACTCATGATGCAAGAAAGTTAGTCATCGACAGCTGGGAGAAAGAGAAGTCAGGTTTTACTTTCACAGTAATTTTTTTTTTTTGTGCTATTTCCTCCTCCAGGTTATGTCGACATTGAGTTGGATGGGACAGGGCTATCAGGCAAGATCTGGGTCTTCATGGGGCTGAAGGACACCTCCTTGCAGTCATGTCAGGCTGCTGAAGACTGAAGAAGTTCAGGAAGGAGACCTACAGAACCACAGAATCATAGAATCATCTGAGTTGGAAGGGACCTGTAAAGGCCATACAGTCCAGCTCCCCTGCAGTGAACAGGGACACCTACAGCTGGGGCAGGTTGCTCAGAGCCCTGTCCAGCCTGACCTTGAAGGTCTCCAGGCACAAGACATCCACCACCTCTCTGGGCAACCTGTGCCAGTGCTTCACCACCCTTATGGTAAAAAACTGTTTCCTTATATCTTGTCTGAATCTCCCCTCTCTCAATTTAAAACCATTTCCCCATGTCCTATCACAACAGACTCTGCTAAAGAGTCTGTCCCCTTCTTTCTTGTAGCCCCCCTTTAGATACTGAAAGGCTGCTATCAGGTCTCCCCAGAGCCTTCTCTTCTCCAGGCTGAACAGCCCCAGCTCTCTCAGCCTGTCCTCACAGCGGAGGTGTTCCATCCCTTGGATCATTTTTGTGGCCCTCCTCTGGATGCTCTCCAACAGGTCCATGTCCCTCCTGCACTGAGGACTCCACATCTGGATGCAGCACTCCAGGTGGGCTCTCACCAGCGCAGAGCAGAGGGGCAGGATCACCTCCCTTGCCCTGCTGGCCACGCTGCTTTGGATGCAGCCCAGGATGCAGTTGGCTTTCTGGGCTGCGAGGGCACACTGCTTGCTCATGTCCAGCTTGTCATCCACCAGTACCCTCAAGTCCCTTTTGGCAGGGGTCTGTTCAGTCCCTTCATCCCCCAGCTTCTACTTATAGCAGGGTTGCTGTGACCTAGGTGCAAGACCTTGCATTTTGCCTTGTTGAAGCTCATGAGATTAACCTGGGCCCACTGCTCCAGCCTGTCTTGGTCAAATCATGGGTAGGCTCCCAAGGAATAGGCTCACAGAGCAGAGAAATAGCTTTGCTGGAGCAGAGTTCTTTGGAGATGAGTCCGTCTTTCAGAGAAAACCCCAACAGGCCACTCATTGCACTCAGCATGGTTTGCTGTACCCCTCTTTATGAGGCGAAAGCAGTTACCCAGTTACATCCCAGTCTTCCCCAGATTTGCAGGAAGAGTATGTGAGACATCCTTCACCATCAGCTCCACAGATTCTTGCTCCTGAGTTTGGACATTTCTTCCTCACTCTTACCCAGAAGTTGGTGGTTTTGGTTATTAGCCCAGAAGCGAAATTTCAGCCCTATCCATCCAGATAGTTGGGCTGCTGGAACTTCTCTCAAGTATCAAGCTGATCGGGGCCGCTTCCACCTTTTTCCTAGCTATTCTTCATGCTCACTTCAACATTCTTTTCTGCATTCCACCAAGAGGTAGAACTTCGTTCTGCCCCTTGAAGCCCCAATGACCCCAGCAAGATGCTTAAAGTAAAGCCCTTCCAACAGAGAGTGTCCTCCACCATTTCTGCTTGTCTCCAGCTCCATCCAAACATGCATGATCTGTGAGGATCCCTGAGACATCCCTGAAATCTACCAGCTCTGCATCACTGGGACCTGTCACTCTCTGAGTCTCTGGTGCTGAGATCTGCTGTTGCCGAGACCCTGAGTCCAGTCTTTATCCCAGCTCAGAGGCCAGTAGACCAGGACATATTTAGGAGAGGCTTAAAATCTCAGCACTTCTGTATTGGCGCGGTGTTTTGGAAATCATGAAAAATTCAAGCTACTTTGTTCCAAGGTGGACAAGGAAATGCAAATGACCCCAGGTGGCTTTTGATATGGTTTAGGAAGCCCCAAATTAATTGCTACTTCCTAGTTGAGAAGTGGAGCCGGAGTATTTATTAATTTGCATGCAAAAGCAAAGAAATATCAAGAAATTCTCCTCGATTTGGTCATAAGACAAATAAAAAAGAAAAGAAAATAAACACCTCTATGTGCACCTTATAAACTTGCTTTTCACAGCAAGTTTTAAAACCAGGGATCCTTTCGTCCGAAAGACAGGGAAACAATTAATGTCTTCTCGTAGAAAAGTAACTCTTACACATATACCAAACATTAGACTTAGGAGAGGCACAACATCTGCATCAAGAAAGCAAGCTTTGTAACATATTTATGTATTTTAATGAGATCCTATTTTGCAAGAAATATTACAAAGCTTATTGGCTGGGAGGAAAGATGTAGGAAGGTGTTATTAGAGCCATTATCTGTGTCAGAAAAACACAAGCCCACGTTCCCCTTGACAAAGACATGAGTTGGAGAAAGACATCAGCTTAAGTAAGGAAACACACATTTTGTGAAATAAGTATGTTCTTCTAGAGGAACTCTAGTCTCCAAGTATCTGAAACCTACAAATGGTTGGAAAATTCTCTACAGACTTCAGTTATCTTTCACATTCAAGATTCTAAGATTCAACCATAGCCTTGGTTATTCATTGACTGACTGTGATGACAAAACTCTTTGAAGTTTAGTGTGGGTTTTTATTTCATCTGATACAAATACCTCCATGTAATTAGCCCTCCTTTGCTTGGCTATGTAAATCTGGGAGAGTTTATGTTGTATATGGCAAACTCCCTAGAAAAATAATTGTTAGTATGATCACTAACAGAATACAGAGCATTTGTATGAATCAAGAAATCATTTTTCTGACAGGATATAGACAACACGCTTATAAAATTCTGAAAGATCTGAAGGATGTTAGGAAGAAAATATGGTGGAATATTAAGCAGGAATTTGGGGTCAAGAGTTTCTTCAATTAATGACATTAAAAAAACATATTCATGCTGGAGGATTTTTATACAAATAAGAAATTTCTTCCAGTTTATCTGAAGTAAAATTTTCACACCTAAAAAGTCTAGAATGACATTTAACCAAATTGGAATCCAGTCAGACGATTTCTCTGCTCAAGAAGAAAGGAAACAAAAATTGCTTCTGAAAGAATGAGAGAGTCCAAAAACACATGAGCTGAAAATTTTCAACAAGATAATTCCATGAGGACACTGAGTCATTGTAAGGACACTGAAGCAACACAACAGCTTGCTTCTTATCCAGACAGGCATAAAACAATTATATTTTCTTTCTTCTATGGACCTTTGAAAAGAAGTGAAGGCAAAAATCCCTCTGAACTGTAGATGTGTCCTTTATCCTCATCCTTCTGCACTCATCACACCCTCTCTGCAAACAACCCTGCCAGGTGGAAGAATAGAATTAAAGGAGTTTATCTCATAGTACAATTGTGAGACTCAGCAAAGTTTCAACATGATGTATCAGAGACTTCTGCAGTATCGGTGGGGCAAAGCATTTAAACCGCTTCCCAAGAATCACACTGACACCTTTATAGATATTAATGTGTTATTTAAACTTTCCGTCTACTTCAGTGCATTCCTGTTAATCTCCTGATTGTTTTCCTGGAGATTAAACATAAACGAAATTTCAATGAGAAAAAAAAAAAAAAAAACAGTAGGATTTGACTGTGTTTTGGCCAGTTACTGAGATTTGCTGTCACAAGTCTTTAGATGTTTTTTTTTCTCAATAATAGGCTTAGTTCTTTCATTTCATGGCAATGACTAACAGCATTCATGCTCATCCATTGAACCTAAGAGTTTATCCTTGACATGCCCACAAGGATTCTCCAACAAGGAAATTGTACTGCTGCCTGTGAACCTCCTTAGCTACTGATGACACCATGCAGCAGGTCTTCTACTAATTTGGGCAAAAAGGTGAGCCTGTTCAGAGCTGTGATCCCTGCAAAGCCTTTCTACATAGAGCCACTCCAAAGAGATTGCAGCTAGCATGAAACACTGCTTTCTGTCTACTTCAACAACAAATCAACCTGCAAAATAATTTTACCTTTGATAGTGTTGCCCCATAAGTCTTGGTCAGAGATATTCATGGAACCCTCCAGAGTGGAAAACCCTCTCCATGAACCAGGGTTAAAAGAGTCTGTTAAGAAAAATCAGGCAGCACGTGGAAATGCCTAGGGAGGTGTCTGCATTGAGGTGAGATCCACTTGCACCAGCACCATGAAGTTAATGCAAGGCAATGTGCTATCACATCCAGAGACATACGACTGCTCCCCTTCTAAACTGTGCTATGACTTCTCAAAGCCCTTCAGACACAGCAGGCAAGGGTTGGAGGGACAAGAAGCTTTAAAAATTGCAAATGAACTGCAATGAATGTAAATGGAATAGAATCAAAAGAGCAAAGGAAGCAAGCCTCAGCCATTGCACTGCAACTACAGAGGTCCTGAATCTGCCCATGTGAAATACAAATGTCTCACCCAGGCCACCTCATCCTCATTCAATAGCCTGTCCTCAAGCCACCCTGCAGATCTATCAGCTCTTCCACTCTTTATCCTGCCTCTTGGTAAGGTTGTTTGCAAGCAGTGCTGCCTCTCTAACAACGCTACGTGTGTAATAAGGCATTTACTGGCTTTCAGGTACCTCTCCTCACTAGCAAATAGAGATATTGTTGTGAAAAATTGCAGCTTTTGGTTTCTTCAAGCCACAGCAAGTGTTTTGGGGGCAACTGGATATTAATCAAACAACAGCAAAAGCATCACAGCTAAAGTTTCTGCCTGTCCTTCCTGGAATAAGTTTTTATCTTGCTGCTGCCAGGTGAAACTCATGACAGAGGGAATCAGAGGGAAGGTGGATGACGTTCAGTAAGGTTTGTTTCTCAGCACTGTGAGAAGTTAGCCTCAGAGCAGATGCTGGGGAAAAAAAAAAAAAAAAAGTATATAAGGCCACTGTATTTAACTCTTAGAATCAACATGCCAGTCTTGTGATGCAAAATCATAGAATAATAGGCTTGGGGAGGCCTGCCTAGCAATTTGTTGATACTTGGGGTTGGATTTAGTGTTGCTCAACACACTTTTGCTAATCCAGAAAAGGAAGCAAGCAGTTAGGTGATAACTGGATCATTGCTCACTTCCTTCTCAAGAGTGTTTATGAATGCATTGAATAACAGAGACCACAAATTAGCACTAGTTATAAAATAATAGACAATTGGGATGCAGAGTGACCTTGAAAGAGCCAAGAAGGGCTCAATCTTGTCCTTGTGATTACAGCGAGATGCTTATATATCCTGTTCTTTGAGATTCATATACCAAGAATATCCAGCCTGCCCAGATAATGCATTCCAGGACTTAGCAGTCCTACTGTCCTTAAGATTTTGCTCCATACATCTCCATTGATACAATGCACTCTCCTAACTTCCAGCTCCTCCAAGAGGGAGAACCGCTTCTTCCTTCAATGGATTTTCATCCATTCGAAAACTGGCAGTGGGCCCTGTTAGCCTTCTCTGCAAAAGCTTCAATGTTGGACCCTAAATAAGCTCTCCTGCAAGTGCAGACCTTTTTAGAAGCATCATATCTGTAGACAACTCTATAGAACATAGTAACGTGCTGTTCTTAGTCACTTCTCCCAGACCCTGTAAAAATAGACCAGAAAACAGACTACAAATCAAAAAACCTCTGCTCTAGACCAAACAACCCAGTCTCTTCAGTCCTTCTCCATGCATCACGTTTCCCACCCTCCAGTCACTCAGTCACATTCCTTTGGACACTCTCCCAATGGTACACATCATTCCTGTGCTCTGGGCAGTGCCCAGAGTTGGCCACAATGCTTCAGTGTAGGCATTGTCTACCTCAACAGACTGTTGGACATATTTCATGAGTCCTGCAAACAATGCTGTGGTTTATATATCCCAGGAATGTTTAATTTTTCCTTTCTTTTTAGCAACACCATGACACTATTGACTTATGGTCTGCTGATCATTACTATAGCCACATGCAAAGCCCTTTTGATACAGCTGCAGTTTTCCCAACTGTTTGTCTGCCTCTCCCCTGTTTGCACAGAGGATTAGTCCTGCATCCGTACCAAAACCTGCGCAATCCTCCTCAAATTGCATTCCTGCTCTCCAGTCAGCGCTAATGACAATGGTAAGCAAACAGCCGACAAGGCTGGCTACAGCAGCCATACAATGGTCTCTCCTCTAACATCAGCAGATGAAACTCTATAATGACTTCTACAAGACAGAAAACAGCATTTGAATTATTTAGAATGTTGCTTACTTCAACCACTCCATAGAGTGACCTGACTATCACAGTAGGAAACACACTGACAACCTCTATTCTATATTTCAGTCATTACTTCCAAGTGGGAAATTCTCTCAACCACTCCTGCTTCCCTCTGCTTTGGATTATGATGGCTGAGGAACCTGTTTCATAACAACCTGCACAAACGACCATATGGTTGTGATGCTGGCACCGCATAGCTCAGGTTATCTTTGGGGAACACGGAAGTTCACACAGAGATTCCCAGAAGTAGAAGTGAAAAGCATAGCTTTGCTAATGCCTGAGCCATTACCCTGCACGACCTGCTGCATGGCAACACTCACCACAAAAATCTGGGCTTGACACAACATTTATTTTCACGTCACATTTCACCTGTAAATGGGAAGTGACCTCCAGGGTGGAGCTTCAACGTCCTTCTGAAGCTCTGCGCCTTCATGGGTAAGGTGAATAAAACAAGTGGTGGTGTCTCTCAGGAACAGTGACCAGGAAAACCATTAGGGTCATTGTGGCACTTTATGAAGTGTTTCAGTAAGGGCTGAAATTCCAGACAAAAGAATAGCAAAAAGCAGGAGGATGAACGAAGGGGAAGTCTTGGGAAATTGTCCAGCTTCATCAAAAGTAGACTTCATCTGTAGACTTTTGACGGGCCACCTGAAATGCTCAACGGACAAGAGTCATGTGGGGTGTCTAGTGTAGGGTGTCCTGTACACATCATGCTCCCTAGTGAGACCTGAGCACTCTTTCTCCCACAGAGGTGGTGAGGACAGGCCAAGCAGATCCACAAAGCGTCTGGTAATGCCCATCCGACATTTCCCTCTTCTATTTCTCTTCACACTGAATAATATTTTAACTGTTTTAAGTTAAAGCAGAAGTTAAGAATATTTTAAGCATCGTATTTCTCAGCTACTTCAGATCGCAGATCAAGGCAGAGCAAAAGTCTGTCAAATTGTCTGTGTATCTTCTTTGCCTTGTGTCAGCCTCTCACAATCACTAGAATCTCCTTTACTAATTAGGCTTCAACTGACTGTGAGGCAAGTGCTTTAGCAGCCAAAAGCCTTACTTCCTCCCCACAGTTGTTTTTCATGCAGGACATTGCTCACATGCCTGACAATCCATTAGCCTCCTGGCTCACACACAGCCAGGTGTCAGGTTCTCCTTCCATGCCGTTGTGAAATACTTCTGATTTAAAGGAGCACACAAGGATATAAAACACCCAATTTTCCTCCACACGCATCTTCTGCAACAAGGAGAATTATGAGCGACCTGATGCTCAGTGCAGCGGATGAAGCAGTCCAGGCTGCGCAAGCTGCGCTCCTCCAAGGCCATTCTTTCAGCGTTTCCCCAGCAATCTCAGCAAGGACCTGGCCTCTTCCACCACAGGGAAGGAAGGCTGCAGAGCACTAATGGAAGCTCTGGGAGGCTGTGGGATGCTGCACTGCCCCATCTGACCACCTCTGTCCTCTCCCCCAGGACAACTTGTCCACACCTGCATGGGGACACAGCAGCATTGCTGAGCCAAAGTGTGGAGCCCAAGGGCCCCATAGCTATTTTTTTTCCATTTGGCATCTACATCTGCTGTTTCCAGGCCATTAGCTGTTCTGCTGCAGCATGGGTGTGGATGCTCAGGCAAGGATGAGGCCTCATTCATGGATTAACCACCTCACTGGGCAGCGTGAACAGCAGACATGATTTGTGCATTCAGGCTGCATCTGCCAGGAGGCACTGGGTTTAAATCTCATTCCACAGGGGTCATATCCTCAGCTCACAGCCTGAATCATATCCTTATTCTCCCACCTCACATTCCTGACCCATACAGTTCAGCCCTCTGTGAGAGGAAACAGTGAGGGCTGACTTCAAATGCCTCACTGAGGCCTCCACAAGGAAAGATGTGCCCAGGCCTCCTGCTGTAAGCAGTGCCAAGTGGTTGCAGCTAAGCCTCCTGCAGGCCTGGCCCTCAGAAAGATGAACCCAACCCCTCCCAAGCTGGCACTCCACTCTGCATCCTTGAAGAGAGATTTGCTGCATCCTGGGGAGAACTTTCCAGAACTGGATGTGGACTAAGACTCACCAAACCCATTGCTGCATGGATTTGCTTTCCCAGCCCTGTAACTATACACTCCCTCAGGCAGCGAGCAGGCCAGAAATGATAAACACATCTGTAGCCCTCCACTTAGCCTTCTACCATATACAAGGAATCAGGCCCGGTCTTTGATTCAGCAAATGTCCTGCAAATAAATTACATAAGAAAACTCTGATTACATAAAGTGCATTGCACAATGTATTATATAAAGCTCAGGTCATGTCCCAGTCAGGCAGCACTCAGCTCCGTTACATCAAGAATAAATAATCTGAGGAGCAGCATGGAAGGGAAAGGTAGGAGGAGGATGTTCTTCTCCAAAGCAGGTGGGTGACACACGCATGGCAAATGGGCCCACCAAGAGCCCAAGAAGAGCAGCTCCCAGGCAAGCCCCAACTTTTGGCCCTGAGCCTGCCAACAGAGTACCTGAACTGAAGGGAGAGTTTTGTTCAGAATGTTCTGGTTTGCTTTTCTGAAACTTCCTGATATCAAATGAGCATGAAATAACCATGGGGAACATTTGAATTCTGACAGTGATAAAGCAAATTTTGTATCAACAGGTGAAAACCAAAACCAAGTTGGAATGTTTTTCTCATTCTGGTGTCAGAGATGCCCCCAAGAAGTACAACAAAGGTCAAAGGACCCACTCATGTGCCCTAACATTTGGATTTTTTCCAGAAAAATTATTTGGGATTCATAGATTTTAAAGCCTAAGACCCTTATTCAATTAGAAGTGGAATTTCCAGTCAATCCACCATAGCAATGGCAAGAAAGACCCTCTTCTTCTCTTGGAAAACATCATTCTTGGAGATCTGGAGTTATGTGTGATTTTAGTATCATTTTTTTCAGTCTACTTTGACCAGTCTTGAATGGACTTTGTGCTTGCAAGCATTTTAGGCCAGGAAATATCTGCACAACCTTCTGTCGTGCCTTGCAGGGCCATACTGAATCATCAGGGATCTCAGTGCAGTTAATTTGAAGCTGTTGTTTTTAGTGATAATAGTGTACTTTATGAAGGAATAGCAATAAATATATAGGGGCGATGATAAACTGAAAATAAACAGTTGTGCTTTGAAGTAGCATGGAAGGGCCCAGAGGCAAAGAAAAGCTGGGAACAGCCTGGTCCACTATGCCAGACCTGCAGAGAAGAAGGTTCTTTTGCCAACAGGGAGACTGAAAGGTGTAAGGAAATGAAAAATGCCTTCTCTGAGGGCTGGCTTTGCTGCTGGGTTTTACTTTTAAATGGAAGGTGGCCTTCTGAAAAGTGAAAGGGGATTGTAGGAAATAGCACAAGTGATGCATAGGATTCCTGAGCCTTGGAGGTGGGTGATTTCTCATAGCTCTTCACATGATTCTGTGTACTAGCATGATTCCCTTCCCAGAAGCATTGAATTTCAACATGTGAACACTGAGACGGCCAAAATCAGATGGATGGGTTTCGTACCTCTGTGGCACCTCCCAATACTGCTAGCAGCATATGTGGAGTTAAAAGATAAATTAACAAATGACCTGCCCAGTGTTATAAAATCAAAAGGGAAATTGTGAGAGCTGGAAGGGAACCTAGAGAACAAGTCAGAGCAATTCCCTCATTCCCTGTCACCAGCCCTTCCCAGCCTGGCGAGGGAGTTCCCAGCAGGGTCTCCCGCAGAAGTGCATGAGTCAAGAGTTCGTGCACGTGGATGTGCACGGGCAGAGCAGGCATCTCAGCTTTCCTCCTTGGGCAATGGGAATGGTGAGGATAACTCACGAGGCTGTTTTACAGCCAAGGTCTCCATGGGCTGAGTCAAACAGGTCCTCAGGAGCGCAGGCAGAACAGGCACATCCATGTGCCAACACCTGCCTGCGGCACTGAGCAAAACTCCTGCACTTGGTGCCTGCCAGAGCTTGGTGTCCACTGGGACAGTGATAGAATTTCCATCCCTCTACCCACCTCTTCTTCCCTGAATGGTTTTATCTAGGCATTATTTGGTACACAAATGCTTTTCTTGGCCAAGTTTAGTTCGCTGAGTCATTAGATGGAAAGCAAACCTGTGCCACTGGGAGATAAGGGAGTGAGATGAAAGCTCTTACACAAGACACTAGTTTCTTGACGATGACTGGCAGAAAGCTGCAGGGTTTCGTACTCAAAGTGAAATTCTCTGGTAAGAGATGAGATGCCAGCCTGTAGGATGCTCTTGTTGGCTTCACCTCCTGCTTCTCCAGCTGGCAAACTGGTTCTGAGGTGGGACCAGCAAAACCTGGTCATGGCAGTGCTCGCAACAAACCCTTCTTTTGTGTGAAATGTTGTTGAACAACCTCCTCCATGCATGCTTTCCCCAAAAAGACAGATTTACCACCCACACCTCTGTCTCACGCAAATCCTGCATTCAGGAGATCTCCACTAATTACCAGCGCAAACAGACTTTGCTCTAGGACCTGTGCAAGAGGAGGTAATCACAAGGCATTCTATTCTCATTAAGATCAGGCGTGAATCTCTTACTAACACAAAGCTCCCACCTAAGCCAAATTAAAGACAGGAGAATTTGGAAAAATGGTCACATCACTGGTTCTGGCAAGCCTTAGGAAGTGTTGGGTAATCCAGATTGCCACTTGACACACAGGCTGATGCCTTGCAGGGCTTTTTGTAACCATTGGCAGCACAAAATGGCCCCAATGTGCAGGGCAGGTGTCCTTCCTCTACCTGGAGTAGAAAAGGATGCAGATGGTGGGAATTTGACTTAAACACCGCCATCCTCAAACTGCAGCACCCTGTAAATTTTGGTAATGTTGTGAATCCCCAGCTGTGCACTGTGTGGTCAGGACAGTTAATGCTGTGTTTCCTAGATGCAAGATGCCACTGGGGTTGCAGGAGGCAGTGTCGCACAGTAGTCCCTTTCCTCCACGGTCGCACAGAAAACTTGTGCAGGCTGTACATGCCTCATAGATATAGAATCATAGAATGGCTTGAGTTGGAGGGGACCTCAAAGATCATCTCATTCCAACACCCCTGCCATGGGCAGGGCTGCCAGCCACTAGCTCACTGGATCAAACTGCCCAGGAACCCATCCAGCCTGGCCTTGAACACAGCCAGGGATGGGGCAGCCACAGCTTCTCTGGGCAGCCTGTGCCAGCACCTCAACACTCTCTCAGGGAAGAATTTCTTCCTGATGTCCAGCCTAAACCTCCCCTCTGTCAGTGTTAGCCCGTTCCCCCTTGTCCTACCATTATCCACCCGTGTAAAAAGTCGGTCCCCCTCCTGCCTGTAAGCTCCTCTCAAGTATTGGAAGGCCGCAATGAGGTCTCCCCGGGGCCTTCTCTTTTCCAAGCTGAACAGTCCCAACTCCCTCAACCTTTCCTCATAGGAGAGGTGCTCCAGCCCTCTGATCATTTTGGTGGCCCTCCTCTGGACCCGCTCCAACAACTCC
>VXAV01000988.1:78280-118950 GCA_013399715.1 Alectura lathami
TTTTTTTTTTTTATCTTGGAGAAACTCAGCTAGAGAAGAGGAAGCTGAGGGGAGGCCTCATGGCCTCGTGGGACAGCAACGGCATGGAGCTGTGTCAGGGGAGGGTCAGGCTGGGGGTTAGGAAAAGGTTCTGCACCAGAGGGTGGTGGGCATGGCACAGGCTCCCCAGGGCAGTGGGCACAGAACCCTTGGAGCATTTGGACACCGCTCTCTGGCACAGGGTTTGGGTGGTCCTGTGCAGAGCCAGCGGCTGGACTTGATGATCCTTGTGGGTCCCTTCAAACTCGGGATATTCTGTGACCTGAATCCTCATGGGAGGTGCCAAGATGGGGAGGGTGCCCAGTGAAGTGTGTGGCCTCATGCCTCACTTCCACTGCATTGCTGAAGAAAGGAACATCTCTCGAATCACCCACAGAGACTAAGTGAGGCAATAAAGCAGCAGGATGAAGCAAAGATGTGGGCAGCACAAGATACAAGCAGGAAAACCTGCTCTAGGGTCAGTTTCCTTAGTCCAGGCTAGGTCAGCCAGCAATGTCCCATTCCTAGCATTACTGCCACTGACTTCACTGGAGCAAATGTAGCATCCATAGATCTCCTGGGCAGATGGACCAGAACCATCAGGGCTGACCTCCAGCATCATCCCAACCAAAGAGCTCCACACCCAGCATTTCCTGCACCCAGCCTGTCTCTGCTTGGCAGAGGAGGCCTTGTTTTCAGAACAACATCAGACATTGCCTGAAACTCACCCACAGCAGTGCTGGGCAGAGAAGCTAGCAGCCAACTAACATGGGGGTACAGCACCCAGAGGCCAGTCCTGCCTGTCTGATATGTGCTGGGTCATCTCCTTTCCACTCCTCTTCAGGCTTCCATATCCCACCGGGGTCCCCAGTGTGCAAGATGCTCAGAGACGGGAAGGAGCAAAGGTGCAGAGGGACTTCAGCTGGCTTAAAAGGGGCCTGCTTGAATCAGACCTAACAAGATTAGGAAATGGGTTTGGCCTTGAAAGTCCAACGCAATTATCTATCAGTCACCACAAGCAAAGAAAAGATAGCTAGGAGCTCTTTAGCTAATGGCTAGTGTGATCACCACCTTGAAAAAGTGTCCGAGCACTGTCAGTAGGTCCATGTGGCTCCCTAAGATGTCCCCTCCATTGTCCTGAACTGCAACAAACTCACTGGCTCCCTGAATTTTTCCCTTCAGGGAAAACACAGTTGAAGTAGCACAGAGTCACAGACAGAGCCCACCAGGACTACACAAGATTCAGCTTTTCTTGGTAACTCAGCACATCTGAACCTCAAACCTCTCTGAGCTCCCCTTGTATCAGGGTGTTGTAAACTCAGTTTGGGGGCAAGAAAAGCAGGTGTCCCACTCACACAAAGCTGCCCCAGCAGCCGCAGAACAGCATACAGTAGGGGCCCTGTGTTGCTGGCCGATAGTTTACCTTGTAGAGTTCTTGAGCAACAGCAGACTCACACACCCAGGAAAAAAACCCTCTCAGCTTCTGCAAGAAGTGCCTACTTCTGCAGGCACAGCAGTAATGACAGTAAATAAAATATTGTTACGCTGGGGAATGGGCTGTTTATGAGATGCCACACTACTTTTCCCAGCCTGCAAAGCTTCCATGCAGCTTCAGCTCCCATTTCAAAACATGCCAAGTGGTTGGAGCCACGTCCCTGCTGCAAGCTACTCACCCCATGGCTTCGTCCCCAAGCCTCACTGCAGCAGCTGAGACTGGAAGACAAAGGCAGTCACGTCCCAGCACTGCCAGACCTCCACTATATGGCATTTTTATGGTGCTTGTCACAAACAGGCTGTAAAAATGGCCTTGCAAGCGCTTCTTGGTGTGACTTAGCACAAGCAAGACCAGCAGCCAGGCTGTGACCCTGCTGCTCCTGCCCTGGGTGACAAGCTCCCACTATTTTCAGGGACATTCTGCGGCTTGCCACTACAGCAGGACTGTGACTTACCACCCCATCCGTCCCTGTGCCACCCCATCCCTCCTTGGGACTCCATGCTCCCCACAGGGCACTCCCTTCTTGCCCCCATCCAGCTGCCAGCTCTTCAGGGCATGGGAAGGATCCAAGTTGTCTCTCTGGGAAGGGCTGCAGTGAACTGTTGCTGCTAAACGAATCACAACTAGTGATGAAGAACAACTTTCATGGGCAGGAGCTTCGAGTGTTACTTACAGGGAGGATTGCTTTTGGCTGGGTCAAAAGTGGGGGCAGGCAGTAGCTGCAAGGATGGAGATGGCAGCCCCCTGCACTATGGGCCAGTAGCCGCATGGCACAGTATGCCAGCCCTGGGGCTACCTGTGCTGTGGAAAGGTACCAAGGTGCCCCTACGAAGAGGTGCAGTCATACCTACTCCAATACAAGTTACAGGGAGACAGTCTTGTCCTGCGGAAGAGGGAGGTGAAGGGGTCTGTTCTGAAGGGCATGGGGAGAAGAAAAGGTCTATGGGAAGCAGGGTCCAAGCCCAAGCCTTGCTGCCACCACCTGTAAGCCCTGGGAGGAGATTACCCCTTCTGGAGCCCCAGGTCAGCGTGGGAGGGAGCAAGGGATTCAGTTGCCCATTATTCCACCTCGCTAAGCCTTTAGGAAACTTAATCACCACCAACAAGATATAACAACAAGAGCTGGCTCAGCCCTGTGCTGCAGATCAGCCTTTGCACCAGTCCTGCAAGTCCCAGCACTGCTGGGTGCAGAAAGCTGGCACCACCTGCTCCATCCCCTCTGTGCTTGGTGCAGCGCCCTCCCTTCAGGACAGGGTCTGCTGTTCCCTGGTGGCACTACAGAGTTGGCAACCCACCAGCAGTAAGATGTCCTTTCTCTCTGTAACACTACAGTAGTGGAGCCGCCAGCATTCTGGAGGGAAGAGGCAGTGAGTTTGCAGAGCCTCAGCACAATGCTCAATGGGAAAGCAGAGGAATGGAGAGATGCAGGCCAACAGCCATCCCAGGCTGTCCCTCTGCAAGAGCCCAGCACAGCATCTCCAGCCACACACATGCTCATTTTGCTCCTGGTGGCTGCCTAGCCCGTAGCACTTGCATTTGCTGCAAAGGCTTAGAAGCACCAGAGTCTGCCTCTTGGCATCTACCATCGCTCATACAGTTTGAGAAATTTGGTTTTGCACTGCTCCAGGACACAGGCAGGATGCCAGAGAACAGTGTCACTTCCCCCCCAGCCAAACTGCCCTTTCTTTGCCAGCCCCTGCCGTGATGTCTCCAGCTTCTAGCTGATACGCTTGTCTGTCCCTCATCCACAACTGTAAAGCTCATGAGGTGCTCTCCAGCCCCCAGGTGGCCTGGGCCAGGCAAAGCTGACCAGTTCAGCAGGCTGGCGAACCCCAAAGCATTCAAGCTGCTCTGATCATCACACCATCTTTCCAGTCATCCACCCTGCTCCCAGCTGTGTCTCATCAACTTGTTTCTCCAGTTTTGTTTCAAAAATCCTGTGATTGCTGCTCAGAGCTTTGACGAGAACCTGGCAAACAGGGGTCTGGTGCAAAGAGAAAGGCTCCGTCCATCATCCTCCCTTCAAAGCCAACACTAGCTGCACCCCAACAACTGCTTTTTTTTTTTTTTCTTTTTTTTTGTAGCATATCCTTGGCAAAACACAAGCTGACCCATTTAGGGGAAAGCTGCCTAAAGGTTGGCTCTGATAGAGGCCCAGGAAGACACACCAGCTTTGAGGAATGCTAGAAAGCTGATCTCTGCTGACCCCATCCACTGCCTAAGAATATCAGCGTTCCCTCATCGCAGCCCAACCTGACATTTGGGAACACTTCCATTTTTGTGCCCAATCACCTGGATCAATCACAGAATCATAGAGTGGTTTGAGTTGGGAGGAACCTTAAAGACCATCTAGTTCCAACCCTCTGCTGTGGGCAGGGACACCTCCCACTAGACCAGGTTGCTCAGAGCCCCACCCAGCCTGGCCTTGGACACTGCCAGGGAGGGGGCACCCACAGCCTCTCTGGGCAACCTGTGCCAGTGTCTCACCACCCTCACAGGAAAGAATTTCTTCCTAATATCTAGCCTAAATCTCCCTTCTTCCTGTTTGTGGCCATTATCCCTCATCCTGTTGCTCCATGCCCTTCTGAAGAGTCCCTCCCCAGCTCTCCTGTAGGCCCCCTTCAGGCACTGGAAGGCCGCTATCAGGTCTCCCCAGAGCCTTCCCTTCTCCAGGCTGAACAATGCCAACTCTCTCAGCCTTCATAGGGGAGAACTTCATGTGCTTTCTCCCCAGCCTGTGAACCTCTTCCAGGCCCAGGGCACCCACTACCACCAATAGCCTTGAAGCGGGATGGATTAAAGACCCCCTTCTCTGGCAACTCTGGTTTAAAGCCCTCCTGACTAGATTGGAGAGCTTTTGGCCAAAGATGTTTTTCCCCTTCTCTGAGAGATGGGCCCATCGGCCCATGGCAGACCAGATTTCTCAAACTGAGTCCATGGCTTAGACAGCCAAAGCCCTGCCCACGGCAGGCACCACTCTCTCAACCATTCACTGATTTTCTCAATTTGACTTTGGTAACATGAGGAGCTCAGCTTGGATAACATGCTAATTGGTAGCTTTTGCTGACAGACGTATCCCCCTCCAAGTGAGGTGAGCTAGGCAAGCAATGGTCAGTTTTGCTCGTCTTTAATGCTCTGAGGCCTTTGCTGAGACACTCATATCAGCCACCAAAATGGATCTTCTAAGCAGGAGCCATCTGCAGCACAGCCCTGACCTCAGCCCACAAGTGGCTCCTGTGGCATAAGCTTGCGAAACATTAGCACGTTGGTACTTGTATGAGGGATTGGTTACGAGTGAGTTCATTTATCAGTTAACTCAGCATAGTTATTTTTACAGAAGGCTAGCCTGGGTACTTCCTGTCCCTTTGCTACATGCTACAAACAGCATGCTTTACCCAAGAACAAAGAGGACAAAGAATATGGCAGTGTGTCAAAGGATGGAGGAGCAGAGAGGGAATCCACACATGGTAGCTTGAAGCTACACCTAGTTTTACACCTTTCTAAGGGCAAAAAGGGAATGGAGAATCAATGTAATATCTGACATGGTAGCAGAAGCAGATGAAAGTAGATGAAAGCAGAGGTGCTGCAGGACTTCCTCTACAGGTTTTACTCTTCACGCATTTCACAAGCTGCCCTGCTGGGGAGGATGGGGCAGGGAAGACTACAGAACTGTTCTGCTGCAAGAGCAAAGACCATCTCTCCAAAGTATTCCAAGGCAGGGAACAAGCCAGCAAGCAGCAGCACTCCCTCATACTCCCTCCATCTTGTGACAGCCCCTGTGAAGGGGGAAGCAGGAACTTCCAGTGCACCTGATGGGGCAGCAGGATTGGAAAAGCTACACTCCCCTGCATACCTCTGGCCTCAAGGAAAAGCATCAATGGATACAGCAATGACAGTACCCCAGCCCCAAACCATTTAAATCTAAAGAGTATAGCAAGGATATGATGGAGCGTGGAGGGAACAGAACTCTTGCACATGCAACCAGTGCAGTAATTTGAGTGCTGTCCAACAGTTGTGTTGGCAAATTTACAGGACTACAGAGTCAAACTGCACATTTGCAGCAAAGGCAGATAGGCACAAAAAAAAACAGAAATAGTGTGATTACCCAGGAAGATTACAACCATCACTAAAGGCAGACTGAGCAATTCAAACACCTAGAGGATGATAAAACAAAATAAAGAAGCTTTAAAAATTAATCGCTAAATTACTGCTCCTGAAACCTGTTGAAATCACTGCCTGCATTATGTTTGCTGATGGATGTCACCAGCATCTTAAACTGTAGGGGTCACAGTAGCAACAGGAAGTGGCACTTTGTTCTTCTGTTTGATGCCTGTTTTGCTCACTAAGTGCTTTGGATGCTTTCACTTTAGGTGTCCTCAAAAAGATCATGCAGGCAACAAATGGACAAAGGGTTTCACGTACAGCCTCTCAGCCACTGGCACAGGGAAGAGAAAGAAACACTTTCTGTGGTTTTAATAGAGCAGATACACCCACCCACACCCTAAAACTGAGGATGCCACACAGAGGTATCTAGGTTCCATAGGACACACTGTGCCTCCAAACACTGGGCTAAGGGGCACTGGCTATGTAATATTCATTTATGCTCTTCAATATCTTCATCAGTGGCATCAACAGCAGGATTGAGTGCACGCTCAGCAAGTTTGCAACACCAAGCTGAGTGTTGCAGTTGATGCACCTGAGGGACAGGATGCCATCCTGAGACCTGGACAGGCTGGAGCAGTGGGCCCAGGAGAACATCACAAGCTTCAACCAAGTCAAGTGCAAGGTCTTGCACCTGGGTCATGGCAACCCCCACTACCAATACAAGCTGGGGGACAAAAGGATTGAGCAGAGTCCTGCCAAAAGGGACTTGGGGTTAATGGTGGATGACAAGCTGGACATGAGCAAGCAGTGTGCCCTCACAGCCCAGAAAGCCAACCGCATCCTGGGCTGCATCAAAAGCAGCGTGGCCAGCAGGGCAAGGGAGGTGATCCTGCCCCACTGCTCTGCGCTGGTGGGACCCCACCTGGAGTGCTGCGTCCAGATGTGGAGTCCTCAGTACAGGAGGGACATGGAACTGTTGGAGCACGTCCAGAGGAGGGCCACAAAAATGATCCAAGGGATGGAACAGCTCCACTGTGACAGCAGGCTGAGAGAGTTGGGGCTGTTCAGTCTGGAGAAGAGAAGGCTCTGGGGAGACCTGATAGCAGTCTTTCAGTATCTAAAGGGGGGCTACAAGAAAGAAGGGGACAGACTCTCTAGCAGGGTCTGTTGTGATAGGACTAGGGGAATGGTTTCAAACTGAGAGAGGAGAGATTGGGATTAGATATAAGGAAAAAGTTCTTCATGACAAGGGTAGTGAAGCACTGGCACAGGTTGCCCAGAGAGGTGGTGGATGCCCTGTCCCTGGACACCTTCAAGGTCAGGCTGGGCAGGGCTCTGAGCAACCTGACCAAGCTGCAGATGTCCCTGTTTGCTGCAGGGGAATTGCACTGGATGGCCTTTACAGGTCACTTCCAACTCAGATGATTGTATATCAGCCCAGTATCCCATCTCTGCTACAGCTGGTTTTCAAATTCTTCAGAGAAAGCATTTTCTGGAGGGGAAAAAATCTGAATGTCTTCCACAAAGCTTCAGCCCCACTTCTCGTTGCTGGAGAGGCTGATAGGTCTTGAAGCAACAGATTTAGCATCCCATCCAAAATGCTCCTTTATCAAAGAACGACTGTCTACAGTTATCAGACTAAACTTTTGCTTTCCTTTCCAAGCTTGATCTGTTCTTAGTTTCACCAATATCCGTTGTCACAAAGTCAGTTTCCTTTACCCCACACGTGATTCACTTGCACTCTGTTGTTGGAATGGGTGTGCTATCTAGATCCCAAGAGAGGAATGGGACTAGCGCATTCTCTTATTTCTCTGTCTCAGTCACAAGTCCCCATGATCATTTCAGACAAGAGGCTGGAAATCATCCAGTCCAACACCCCCTGCTCCTCAGGGCTCTGTCTTCTTTCCTCCTTCCCCAGATATTCATACACATTGGTAAGATCCCCCTGAGCTCTGAGTTCTGCAGGCTTCATTCTCCAGACTTCACCCCTGGGCTCACTCCAGTATCCCTGTCTCTTTTACTGGGGAGCCCAGCACTAGATGCAGCACTCCAAGTGTGTCTCACCAGAGATGAGTAGAGGGGAACAATCTCTTTTTCATGTCACTCTTTCCTTGATTTTGCTATTCATTAAAAGTAATAGAAGCTGCTATAAACTAGGAAATTGCCTTCGTAATGCACGCTCCAGACAGAATTTTCAGGCCTTGACATTTACATATGAACACAGTTTGCTTCCCAGGATGAACAGAAACACTTTCAAAAACTTCATCCCATCTTTATATTTTCTTCAAAATAAAAAGACATTCGTATTCTTAAAAACAATAATAGGTTCCATCACTTTCCTGAACAAGGCGTACAAAGATAAATATGGCCAGATACACAGTCCTGGGATTTAAAAAGCCTTTCCTAGGACTGACTCATAAAATGAAACAGTCCCAGAGTGAACCAACGCTGCTTCAGGACAGGTCCTTCTTACGCCTTAGTGGCCTCAGATAGTCCATTTCTCTGTATGAGCTTCTATTCTTTTGACCAGGCCCTCTCCCAAAACCTCAAAGTCCTCCAGAATTGCCTCTACATTGGGAACACAGACCAGCTCGTTGTTCAAAGTTGTCACTGTCCGTCCTTTCATATTGGAGACCTGCAGGGCACAAACAAACATTGTAAGTCCCAAATGACAGAAGTAAAATTGCTCTGCTGCCTCGTCACATCCAAACCCTGCCACACCACTACACCGTTTCTTGCCACTATCATCTCTCGTTGTTAGAGATAATGAAGTGCACGGGGCCCTTCCTGCTCATTTTAGGGTTTACTCTGGAGCCACAGTCCGAAGACTGTAAGTGAAGAAGAGAAATAACTGCCACAGCATGGTGGAGATGGGAAAAGAATGCATGGGCACATGGAGAAGCCTGTGAACAGAGCAAATGGAGAATACAGAAGGCCAGACACTACACCATGACTTCAGGTTAAGAGCTGGCTGGGCTCTGCTCTGTTGTTGGGAGTCGAGACTCTGAGCTGAAAGACATCAAGCTCCACTAGGGTAGTGAAAAAGCAAAGAAAAAAACACCTCAGGTCTAGTCAAGCTATCCTCAACACAGATGCCAGCATCTCCTCATTTCACCACCATGCACAACAGGGTTTCACAACACTAGCTAGGCTGAACAGCCAGTGCCTCCTGGCCATTAAGAGAGGGGAGATAAATCACCCAGACACTAACAGCAGAAGAACCTGGGCTGCCAACTCCAAACTATGAATCACTAGTTTCTTTGCGTCTTTCCTTCATAGAAAGCAGCATGAATCACTCTAGTGTGCTCACACCTAGTTTAACCACCCTCAAGAGATCACCAGCCCACACAGTGTAGTTGGAATGCATCTCCATATACCTACAGGACTTGGGCACTTCTTGCAGACCAGGTATTTCTGTAAAGAGACACCCAGCACCATGTGAATGGGACAGCCTGCTTCACACAGCAAACAACGTACTGTCCACCTCCCAGAGGGGAACCAGAAGAGCACTTGGGACAGTGGGTTCTGTTTTGACCTAGCGTTCACAGTGATATGCTTGTTCAAGGACACATGTTCCCCTCCCAACTCTGCAGATGACCAAGGGACAAAAACTGTGGCCACGTCTCTGTCCTGGTTTCATCCTTTCTAAGGCAGAGACATAAGTATTAGTTCCATGTATTAGTTTCATTTCTCAGAGGGCTTTGGGACTGATGAGAGTTTGACACACCCAAAAAAAAAAAAAAAGCCCTCCAAGCTTTCAGGCAACATGCCTTTATAGCAGAGTCAAAAACTTACCTTAAAAGGATGAGGCTGAAAGCTCAAAGGCTTCCACAGAACTGCAATCACTTCCCCACCATGCTTGTCATAGAAGAATAAGGCAAGATCACTGAAGGCATCCTGGGGAGAAAACAATGACGCTGTGTCAGACAACCCAGAGCAAGCGCCCATCCCTTCTAGCGACACACAGTACCTCTGCATGAGCCAGGATCAAACATGTAACTTCCAGTATATTCTCAAGAAGGAAAACAGCATAAGGACAAGTTCCAAGTGCCTCCTGCTGCCTCTTCTCTCTCAGCTTTGATGTAAAGAGCCTGAGGATCTGATTGCTGACTATAGTTTTCTGTCCCAGAGAAACACAAGCCACCACCCTGCACAGGTCTGCAAGAGCACAGAGAAAATGGAACAAGGTCTAGGAAGCTGGATCCCTCTGGTGGCAACCTGATAAGGGCATACCTCAATGCGGTAGTGCTGGACATGGCACTATCAAGATGTCCAGTCCTGACATCCAGCAGCTGTGTCCAAGACATCACAGTATGTCAGCCAAAGTATCAAAGCTCCTTGTTCCCTCCAGGTCAAACCCTACATGTCCTGTCAACACCCAGCATCCCAAAGGATACTTAACACGAGAAACCTCAAGTAACACAAAGCCCTAAGAGGTGCAAATAGAAGAAATGCTCAGTGGAGGCACTGCAGGAATCTGCTCTCATTACCCCTGTGTTTCAGCAGCTGTGACAATGAGTAACCTCTTTTGATGGCACTGGGCAGGAGAGCTCAGAAAATAGCCTGCAAAAATAGATGACCAACACCTACAGCCTGGTTTCCCTCAAGCCCACGCAGGCTGGATTCCCAGTGTTGCAAGGAGGCTGGAGATGAGCACTGCAGCAGA
This sequence comes from Alectura lathami, assembly GCA_013399715.1. NCBI lineage: Eukaryota > Metazoa > Chordata > Aves > Galliformes > Megapodiidae > Alectura > Alectura lathami. The sequence goes on from VXAV01000988.1 coordinate 88,564, forward strand.
TGTAAACAACATGGTGTGCTGGCATCATTGTGTCATGAGATTTTCATATGGATGTGTTTGAAAAAAATCAACACCTAAGGTAAGTTTGGAAGGCACATTGTATGGACACGGCAGATGGCAGTAGAAGGGAAAAAAAAGGTGGATTGAGTGGTTGGCATTACCACTGATCCCAAAGGGTGGAATGGCATTTTCTGTGTAAGGAGCCGATAAGCAGGGAGGGGCAGTGTTGTCTGCAACCTTCAGAGCCAGATTTATGAGTTCAGACTTGAAGTAGACAAAGGGGGCAACATGATTAGGTCAGCAAGCTGGGAAGTTTGTTAGACCTGTCAGCTCATTCCACTCCATGAGACCTTCATGGGAGCATTATCTGCCCAAACTGGCTTGAAAAACCAATGTCTAAAAATACACTGGGAAAGCAGCAACTTGCCCTGGCGCTTCTCAGCTGAGACCAATGGGCAATCCCCAGCATGAAAACTCCTAGTTTCCCAGTTGGAAAACTCTTAGTTATGCCAAAAGGTGTGAGGGAAGGAAAATTCAGCAAAGGGAAAGCACAGGGCATGCTGACTGCCAACGTGCAGGTTTCCTAATCAAAGAGGACCAGAGCATGTGAGAACCTGAAAAGGCCCCATTAGTCTACAGGGTGAGGTCCTGAGCGCCATGCGATGCTCCCTACAAGAAAAGTATTTTTACAGGCACTTCTTGCTGGACAGGAGCCAGGAGCATTTTCAGGAAAGGAACCCTCCCAGGCTCAGCTCATTTCCCGCTAAAACCACTGCTCTGCCTGATGCCCAGCACCTTTTACAAAGGCAGGAGGGAGCAGAGGACAGAGGTTAAAACAATAGCATCCGGTTCAAAACCCCTGCACTTGAGCTGCCCGCGTGACAACTCTTGAGGCCAGCTTCACCAAGCTGAGGAGTTGCAGTTTCCCAGGAGTTGAATGTGCAGCATTAAAAGGGTCTAATGTATTAGTCACCACATTTCTGTTTGTTTAGAGGCTTGAGGAGTAAAAGCAAACAGATTTCACCTCCCTTTCCACATCCCATACTCCATGCCCAGTGCCTCTGGGCTTGCCTCAGCTTGCAAACACCTTTCTCAAGGAAAAGTTTACAAGAAAAGGGATAAAGGTGGAGAACACACTTGAATCCATGCTCCCTTCTCAAGCTGCTGTATCTTTGGCCACAGTTTAGCTTTAAAGGCCCAAGGAAAGCTCTCCCTGATCAGCAGGATCCTTACCATCAAACCCTACAGCCAGTTCTCTGCTTGCAGAGGCACAAAGGATCTGCAGGCTCAGGGCTGCAATCCAGAGGAGCCTCATCATCTGGAGAAAGGGTGAGTAGTACCTACAAGAAGATTAGCCCACAGACTGTAGGGAGCTACCTGGGTAGGTGGACTGCAGAGACCAAGAAAAGTGGTGAGTAAAACAACACTCATCTAAAATGGGATTACGTACTTCAGGCTGAAGTGTGGATTTTACAATGAAGGAAGCACTCCCATTAGTTAAGCAACTACATTACTGCTGTTTAGGGGTCAGGTGTTTTGGGTGTTTTTGAATACCCAATGATTTATCTACCCATTTTTCTCCCACTGCTCCTATTTACACCTGGAAATTGGGCTCTCATCGCAACACATCCACTACAAAAATAGGAGCTGTCTGGGGAGGTCTCTGAGATAGGCCTTGCTCAGCTCTTGCTGGTTCAAGGCAGTTCTAAAGGCAAATGTACTCATCAACAGTTGCTCAGTACTCAGAACATTTTAAGTGCTCTCAATGAGGCACCTGACGGTATGAAACTATTAAAAGCTACTTACTTCCAATAAACAACTATACATGTGGCTAATCATAGAATCATAGAATGGTTTGGGTTGGAAGGGACCTTAAAGATCATCTAGTTCCAACCCCCTGCCATGCGCAGGGACACCTCCCACTAGACCAGGTTGCTCAGAGCCCCATCCAGCCTGGCCTGGAACACTGCCAGGGAGGGGGCATCCACAGCCTCTCTGGGCAACCTGTGCCAGCGTCTCACCACCCTCACAGGAAGAAATTTCTTCCTCATATCTAGCCTAAATCTCCCTTCTTCCAGTCTGTGGCCATTACCCCTCATCGTGTCACTCCATGCCCTTCTAGAGAGTCCCTCCCCAGCTCTCCTGTAGGTCCCCTTCAGGTACTGAAAGGCTGCTATCAGGTCCCCCCAGAGCCTTCTCTCATCCAGGCTGAACAACCCCAACTCTCTCAGCCTGCCTTCATAGGGGAGGTGCTCCAGCCGTCTGATCATCTTTATGGCCCTCCTCTGGACCCGCTCCAACAGCTCGATGTCCTTCTTGTGTTGGGGGCCCCAGAACTGGACACGGCATTCCAGGTGAGGCCTCACAAGGGCAGAGTAGAAGGGGACGATCCCCTCCCTCTCCCTGCTGGCCACCCCTCTCTTGATGCAGCCCAGGATGCCATTGGCCTTCCTGCCTGCAAGTGCACACTGCTGGCTCACGGACAGCTTTTTGTCCATCACAACACCCAAATTCTTCTCAGCAGGGCTGCTCTCGAGGAGTTCTTCTCCCAGTCTGTACGCACACCTGGGACTGCCCCGACCCAAGGGCAACACCTTGCACTTGGCCTTGTTGAACCTCATCAGGTTCTCGTGGGCCCACTTTTCCAGCCTGTCCAGGTCCCTCTGGATGGCATCCCTTCCTTCAGGGGTATCAACTGCACCACTCAGCTTGGTGTCATCAGCAAACTTGCTGAGGGTGCACTCGATCCCACAGTCAAGGGACAATCATTAATAAAAATGCCTTGTCCACTGATCCACCAAACCAGGAGACAGAAGTCTTCTCTCCTGCCCTTCTGAGAGCAGGCACCCAGACAGGAAAATTTCCTCCACGCCATAAAAGCCAGAGCTTTTTCATTCGCTTTGTCTCTTCTGAAAGATGCTACAAGAGGAGTTAGGCCTGCCAGTCAAAACATGAAAGGAACAGTCTGACCTGAAATGCTTTCACCAGTTTCAGCTACATCCCATAACCATAGATTACATACTGTAAGACACTCTGGACTTTTAACATCATGAATTTCTTCTTAACATGCACTAGCAAGCTACACATTCCTACACTGTGAGAGGAAGAAACTAAAGGGCTGTAAGTCTTTCAAATAGGTCTTGTCTGAAGTTGCAAGAAGTGCAAAACATTGCTTTAGAAGAAAGAATGTTTACAGTAAAGCAGGAAGTACACTCCTGCTCATCCACACAGAAGAGATCTCCTCTGAACAAGATGGGCAGCTCCTTTGCCATGAGCTCTTTGACAGGCATGCACAGCCAGAGAAAGCTAAATGTCAATGAAAGAGTGCTTCATAGCCAGTGAACCAGAGAGACCAATGAACTGGTTAAAAAAAAAAATCAAACCAAATCTTAACAGCCATTGATAGGCACAGAGTCTGACAGGGCTCAGGCAGCTTCATTTAACTGTCTCTTTGATGACAGAACAGCTCTGGACCTTTGCGAGTCTCATGAAGTCTAAGGACTTTGCAAGCTCCTGGAATGCATGCAGACTGACATGACAAGTGCATACACAGACTGGATGGATCTAAGCAGAAATATCTTCTCTTGAACAGAGGACAGCCTGGAGCAAGCACTGTGCTGACTGATCCTTCCTATGTTACATCTCCAGCAAACAGAGCAGAGCTACAGAAGCTCAAAAACTCAATTGTTTTGCTGAAGAATCTCTGTCAGGACATGACCTGGGGTTTGGTCACCAAGGTACTTAGGACTGTAGGCACTGGGGAAACTGGTTACAGGCTGAGGCTCCAGGGAAGCCCTCTTTGTGGGACATCTGGCACCTGCTTTCCTTCAAAAGTATCTGTCTCCTTCAAAAGCAAAGCCTTTTCATCTGGACCAACTCCCAGAACAAGCTTTTTCCATCAGATCTGTTCTGGAATTTAAGCGTTCGCTGTCTGAATGCTACGACCAGCCTTTCATCTTTACCCAGAGCCTCTCAGGCACCAGTGCAACTTGATCAGACCAGCTCCTGTAGCACATCTCCCTGAAGCAGGCAAAATTAAAGCAGTCAGGGCTTAACATCTCCCCTCCTTTTATTTTCTTCTCTTAGGTTTGTTAGGGAAGGCATGCAGCAATCTTCTAGCTCCAGAGAACTCCTGCCTTGCCTACCCCTCTGATTTGAGAAAAACGGGGCACCTCTCGGGTGCAAACAGGTTGGACAGGACAAGACACAGGTCTCCTGGTTACTGGACAAAGGCTATTAGCTACTCCCTGCCCCTCTGAGCAAAATCAATATGCCGAGGCATTTCAAAACCTTTTCACATGACAAGCTCAAAAAGGACAGATGTTTGTTTCTTTTCCACCCATAGAAAACAAAATCCCACAGCATTGTTGCATGGCAGATGTTTCCCTTTGTTGCTACAAAACCACTACAGCTGCACTGTCAGCCACAATAAAACCCTGTTGCTCAATTCTGTGGTTTGTGCTTTTAAGGCAGAGCAAATTACTCTGAGTCAAAGCCAGCCACTTGTGTCCCAGTGCCTTCTCATCCAAACACCCTTGTAAGGATTCACTGCTGTCACTGAGCTGTTGTCACAGTCATTTCCAGCACCAGCATCTTGCTGCATTCAGATCAGCCATAGGGCTCCCAGCCTCCATGACAAGGAGGAGCTCAACACTGCTTTGAAGAGTAAAAACCAGGGGAGGGAAACACAAAGGATGCTGGACAGGCTACTAACAAAAGCCAGGTCAAAGCCATAGCAAAGGCTTTGCTTTTAAGCAACCAGATCTGGACCCCAAGAAACAAGGCTGGATAAGCTCTGACAGGGTAGTTTCTGTCAACAGCTCCGCATCACCTGGTTGCTGGCGTCCGTTCAGTGCAAAGCCAGATTTTGGAGCCTTCTGACACAGGTAAGCATGACTGAGTAATCTGAGAGCAAAGGTGCCTGGTAGCAATTCCTTCACATGCAGCTGTTACCTCTAATTTTTCCCAGAAAAAGAAATACTAGTTTGCCCAGACAGCAATAACCATCAGCCCCATCAGGTCTGCCTGCTACTGACCAGGATGCTACAAAAGCCAAGTGAACTGGTACTGCAGGATACCTCCCATATGATGGCCACAAGAAAACACAGCCAAACCTTCAACAGGAGGAAAAGCTGCCCAGCCCACGGGGCTGCTGAGGCAAATTTGAGTTCTATAACTCTTGCTCTTCCGAGAAACCCGTGATCAATTCCTGCTGTGCTCCTCCCAAGCACTCTCAAGCCAATGAACAAATGCACGCTCCTCTGGGAATGCAGCACTGCTCCAGTGATGCAAGGTGACCTTGGCTTGTATCCACGTTTCTTCACGGGGATGTTGGTGTATTAGGGCCAGCTGTAATTTGTAACTCAAACCAACCTCTATTCCAAGTCCCTTATTACCTGTACTAGAGAAAACAGGTAGTAAAAGCTCACAGACAGTTTGAATGTCATATTTGACCGGATCAATTAAGTAGCAATTTATTTATTTATTTATTTATTTTTACAGGATAAAACCTGCCTTCTAAGGAAATTTCTTCTGCACTTTTCATTTCTGGAGCCATTGCTGACATCTCCTTGAAGGCACCAAGTTGACTAGAAGAACAAAAGAGCACTGTGAACTGCAACACACCCTAATGAGTTTCCTGAGAAGTTTTTCCCTGCACACCCAGATTTGCTGCGAGCCTGTTAACAGCCTCCCCAGGGAGCCTGCTTTCCCCATTGGCTCTTCCAGTAGTCTCCAGTTCCTCTGCAAGTAAGAGGTCAACCTCCTGTCAGGTGTCCCTAAGAGCCACTTAGCCTTGACCTCTCTGGAGATGCAGCACCTCTGGCCCCATGCACCTTGGCAGCTGCTGAAAGACTCCATTCAGCTCTAATCCTCCCTTCTAGTGTGGAATGGAGAGGAATTTCAGGCTTAAGGAACTCAATTTCCTATCCAGATCTGTGCCTCCTTGTCCAGGTTTCATGGTGGCAGGTCAAACCCTATTTAGAGAACAAGAGAGAGGAGCCTGGCCTGATATTCCTTCTCAGATCCAGATACCAGCAGAAACTGAAATAATGAACAGTTCCCAATCACTGGGCTTCCTTTTCCATTTTAAAAGTCCTATACAGGGTGTTTCTCTCCCTCCTTGCATATCTGGGGCTCAAAAAAACGCAAAAAAATCCCTCAATGGTCTCTGCAATCTGCCCACAGGACCTGCAGCTTCTCAACCACATGCTTTCTTGGTGTCACCATGCACTGGGTACCTGCTTTCCCCTCACCTCCACATCCTTCCACGTAAGGAAGCAGTGCCACATGCAGGAAACTTAGGGGACAATTTTGATGCTTTCCTCAGCTTAAAGATGCCTTGAGATGCCCTGTCTCTCACTTTGCTCCCCCTAAACTGTCTCAACCTGCTGCGGGTGGCTGAGTTTGCAGATTGTTTCCTCTAACAGCTATACTGAAGCCAGAACACTCACATGGACTGAGCAGAAATCAGCGCACAGCATGGCTGGCAGACAGCTTGAGTGGTAAAATGGGGCTGTGCCCAGCGTGAAGAAACCTACACAGAAATCCTTGCAACTTTTCTTTGGCCATCTCCTAGGCTACTTGGGTTAAGGTGAAAAGAGAGCTTGAATAAGAAAGGCTCAGCATCCTCCAGGCCTCAACAAGAGCTTGAACTGAAGCAACTCTGCAACTCCTCCTTTGGATCTGCAAGATGTGGCCCTTTCTGTTGTCCCTCCTTGAAGCTGCTGATGCCACCACTAAGCCTGGCAGCAGCAGCAGCAAAACATGGAGTGGTTATGCAGGGTTAGACAGCCTTGGGACAAGCAAATGCTGAACACTGCAGGCCCAGAGGAGACTGGGATACTACCCAAATGCTGTTTTCTTTTTCAGGCGTACCTCCTGCCCTGATAGGAGCTTAGAGATAAGCTGATAAAGAATCTTCAGGCAAGGAAGCAAACGGGAAGGCACACCAAACTCTGAGTATCAGCTGAGAGAAGGGCAAGAGGAAAGCCCTGTAAGCACCACACCTGCCTGGAGCTCTGAGAGAACAGTTAAAGCCTCCAGATCTTGCAGCAAGCTGCCCCCAGCACAGCACAGTAGCCATGATGGGCTGTGGAATCATTGTGTGTTGCAAAAAGGGAAATCCCATTTAGAAGCTAGGAAACAAATTTTCACAATAATGGTGATCAAGCACTGGGACAAAGGCTAAGGGGGCTGGGAAATTTCCACCCCTGGAGATATTCAGCATTCAACAGGACTGGACTCTTCTAGTGTCAAAGCTCAATTTGCTTTGAGCAGGGAACAGGACTGGAAACTTCTGCAGCACCTTCCTGCCAAAGGTAGCTTATGGTTCTTGTGTTCTAACACCCCTCAAGACTTCTGGCAGTCTACAACAGCACTTGAAAGACTAGTTTTTGAAAAAAAGGGCATCACAGCCTCATCTCTCCACCCACTAACATCTACTCAGCTACTGCTAGCAAAGCCAGGAAGCACCAAAATGGCACAGGCAGCATGTTTGCAGGGCACTGGCCATTCAGATCTTGTGTGGATCACCACTGCCACCCAGCATCATGCGTATTCGGCATGGCCACATGGTGGAAGAGCACTGGGCTGATGAATTTTGGACACTGATGCTCTCCATTTACTCACTTCACCAACTCCTGCTACCATTGTGCATGTAACTAGCCCCAGAGAAACCAATCTGTCACCAGTATTAGCCTCTCATGCAGCCATTGGCAGGAGTGGTACCATGCCATGGTTACCTGTGGCAGCCACTCCCATGTACATCACCCTAGAAAACATGGGTAGCTATTGTCTGTGATGCCAGCTGGTACAGGAAGTCAGGAAGAGTCAATTAACTGAAGAGAGAAATGGCTTAAAGACACTTTTGCACAGAAATGTCATTCTTCAAAGAAAAAAGGCTGCAGATGCTTTGTATTTGAGATCACTCTCATACCAGCAGCACTGCCGCTTGCATGGAATGAGTGGTGGTTTTCAGCAGGTTTTCTGCTGAAGAACTGATTTCACAGGTACATGTGCATGAAGAGTGACCATCACATGCGAAATACAAAGAATCATAAAATGGTCTGAGTTGGAAAGGACCTTAAACATCATCTAGTTCAAACCCCCCTGCCATGGGCAGGGACATTTTCCACTAGACCAGGTTGCCTAAAGTCCCACTCAACATGGCCTTGAACACTTCCAGGGATGAGGAAGCCACAACTCCGCTGTGCAGCCAGTTCCAATGCCTCACTAACCCCTGAGTAAAGAATTTGTTCCCAATGCGTAAGTCTAGCCTCACCTGCAATGGCAGGCAACTAATGCCTTAACCAGGTAAACACAGCACTCTCTCAGACAGACAGCCCCCTGTACCTCCCCAAAGGGCCATGCTTACTCTCAGCTCCTGGAGGTAACACTGTACAGGGTCATAATCCACCACAGGAAAGAGGATCTTCACTCCAGCACTGTTCTTCACCACTCCCCGGGAAAATGACTTCACTGGTCGGTCCACACTCTCCAGATGCCGAGGAATCTGGCTTGAGTTCAGGTGGATGAGGACGTCATAGTGGTCCAAAGGAGGGCGGAAGACAGTCTGCAGGGAAAAAATACCAGTGCCACTTAGCAGAAGACACAGGCAAGCAAGGGTGATGAGAGAGATTTACCAAGTCGCTGTCTGTATTTTATTCCCTTTCCCTAGAAAGCAGTAAAATCAAGGCTGAATATTTTTTTTTTTTTTTAAGACCATGTCTTAAAAAAAGTATAAGTTTACCAAAACATCCACCAGAAAACGTCTGTAGTGGAGAGAAGGTGAGTTCCAGTCCAGGCTGAGGCACATTCCTGTTCCAACACAGGCTCTGCTCACACCAGAAGGATGTGGCCGGCACCCCACTACACCCCATGCAAATGTAACCAGGACACTGTTAAGAGCAAGGCAGGGTCACATATGGCCTTCTCCTGGCTCAATACCCCCTGGACCAGAAAAGTGCACTGGGAAGGACTCACTTTATTGTCACAGCCCAACTGTCCAGCAAGATAACCCTTTGACAAGGGAGCTGCTCCCTGTTCACACCAGATATCTAGTCAGAAGGGCTGCATTTTCTACCCCACTGGTTCCCAAGTCTGCAGAAAGAGGTAACTGCCATCCTCAGGAGTAGGAGATGGTCCCTAGAGAAAAGCTTTCCACAGGGCCAAGGAGGTCCTCCCCCACTCTGACCACAGATCCCAGGAAGCTAGCATGAGAGTGCAAAAGTGAGATAGGAAACTCAGCAGGCTGACAGGTAACCACGCTGAATGCAGAGTCCCAAAACAGAGAAGGGAGTTGAGAAGCTACTAAGAGTCAAGCTAACCCCCAGGGAACACGAGGAGACGCATAACAACAGGATGGTCCTATCTGTCCAACAGGCATTGCCCCAAAAGGCAGCAGCATCTTCCAGCAAGAAAACACAGGATGAGAACAAGCTCCACCAATGAAAGTAAGCAGTCCCAGACACAAATATTTGGATAGGAGGGATCTGGCATTCTAGATAAAGATGTATTAAAATTGAAAGCTTATTCTATGAAAACACACAGTTTTAAATTACTTGGGGACAGAACAGAGCCACTGGACACTGCTCAGCACAGCACTGGCAGAAAACCCAGTGACTGAAGTTGGTTTACAGCCTGGCTGGGGAACACATGAAGAACAGTAACCAGCACCAAATCCTAGCTCTGGCCCACCAAGAGCTGCCTTCCCACCCAGGTAAGTCCATGGCTTATTGCATCCCTGAGAGGGTAAAGAGATGGAGTTCACAAACCCGTCTCTGCATCCACATAACAGGTACATCCCCAAGCAACTCAAACACAAAGGTCAAAAACTGAAATTAATTAAAAAAGCCTTAGAGCAGCCCATTAGACACATGAGAACCATCTCATGCCTTGGAAAGTTTTCTCCCCTCCTCCCAGCCCCACCTTTTGCTTACAAACAGATAAGCAGTTCTGGAAACACTGTTCCAATTTCATCCCTAGGGAACGTGACAGGCCTGGGAAGACAGTGGTACAGACCAGAGGGATGAGGAAGAATCCTGCTGCAGTGGCCAAGGGGAAGGGAATGGGAAGAAGGACTGAGCAGAACAAGTCAAGGAGTTAAGAGGATGCTATGGACAGGCTACAGGTCATTTCAGGACCTAGAACCCTGCAGTCCAACTCAAACATGTAGTTTCGGTGTCAGGTTCTCACTGAGATTGTGGCACTCCAGGCATTTCTTGCACATACAGCCAAGCCCTCATTGTCCTCCGCACACCAAGGCTCAAACATCCAGCCCAAAGTCCTGAGCAAAGCTGATTCTGAGTTGCCCCAGGGTCTGATCTCAGCACAACACAACTGCAGTCTAAAGTCAGCTGGGCGAAGCTGACACCCAAGCAAGGGGTTTGCACCTGACCAGAGGCTGCAGGGACACCTTCTTCCTGCCTCTGGGTCACTTCTATTCCCAACCTTAATCGGGTCTAAGACTCTTGACAAGCAGTGGGTGCTGGGGCGAATCTGAATGAGGGAAATGCTCCTCTGAGACCCTTTCCAAAGTCACTTCCCTATGTCCAAGCAAACGACGCTTTGCCAAGGAAAGTCATCCAAATAGCAGCACTGCTTCGCCTGACCACACACAACACAACAAAACTCATCAGGTATGAACTTCTGAGTGCATCTGCTATGTTCCTAGATGGACTAGGATCATTCACACAACAAAGCAGTGAGTTCAGGAAAAAAAAAAAAAAATCCATTTACAGCTCTGTAATAGACATTGCCTCCACCTTAAGCAGATCTCACCCCTGTAATATTTCCAGCAAAAAGCACAGCAGAAGTAAAAGTAGTATCAGTAAGCAGTTTCACTGCCTAGGCAGAAGAAAATCTCCTCTAAAATGTGAATCTGTTCTATCTAGTCACTGTTTGGCTTTACAAGTCCTCTCAGCTTCAACTGCCCACTACTTTAGTGCACAAAGACAAGCTCTCTTCCAAGATGGACGCTCTCTTTTCAAAGGCCAAATAAATGTGTTTGAATCTCCCAGATCCCTTTGAGCAATGCATGTTTTAACCTAACAAAAAAATTCACTGAGAAAATGAAAAGGGATAAATAAATGCAGCCTTTCTCCTCTGCTCAACTAAAATACAGCCTTCCGGAAGTGCCTGTTAGTGTCCTACAAAAACTTTCACCTTCTTGTTCTCAGTCAGACTCAAGCACACAAGCCAGAGTCGCACAGCTATGCCAAGACAGTCTCAGAGATACTGTTTGCTCCAGCCATGCACACATGACCAATCTGGCACAGGAACATTGGTTTGCTCACATCCTGAGACAATCAGACAATACAGAAAGCTTTAAGTTAAGTAAGTTTGGATTAAACATGATCAGTTAGGGCTGAGTTGCTATCCAATGTCAGAGTACCAGCATCTGTGCTGCACCATCACTGCTTTTTGTCCCAGCATAACTGCATGTGGCCACAGGTTGAGTTCTACTAAATGCTTCCCAACAATCAGCATTGAAAGACCAACACTCTGCCTTTTTTTTTCCCTGAATGGCTAATTAATTTCCTCCTTCACAGGCTGCAACTGAAGCTCTGCTTACCACAGACCAGATCCCTTTTCTGGCACAGAAGACCCAGCAACCACAGATCTGCAAAGGGAGTTGAAATGGTTGCAGCTTCCCCCACCAACAACAGCACCTCTGACTCACAGGCACAGAAGATGCCTTTTGTTTATCCTCAGCTGTTTAACTAGGCATGAAGTGTGTCATTCCAAACACAACTTTTTTTAAAAGTCTTTTTTCAGACACAAGTCTACAGCTAGCAGGGAATACATGTGCACTTGCTTCCAGAGCACTCTCCCCTACAGACAAGTTCACAGGTGAAGAGGGAGGAAGCTTTGTGGGTTTTCTCATTTGATTCACTTCATACAGCCATTTTGCAGATCACTTCTCCTGGACAAGCAGTTCAAGAAAAGAGCAAACAGCCTCATCTCACAGTACGATTCAGTGATTTTACCATGGCTGCATCATGAGTCTATGGCAGAGCCAAGAACTGATCCTAAGTCCTTCCAGATCAGACCCCAAAAAGACCTCTTTCTCCCTCAAGCCCTGCTGTTCTCCTCAGGATTTTGTAACTCAGCCTTGCCCAGAGCAGGTCCCACAAACACTAGGGTTCAGGACACCCTGCTGACATTCTACATGGAAGGAAGTAAGCTCAGAGCTCAAAGTATCTTTGTCAGACATGGTATTGGAAATACTACATTGGATATGTCCACCTACCAGCAAGGCCAAAACCTCTTTCCTCCCCTCACTAACATTACTCACACATCTTATTTTCCATAGAACAGAGTGTGCTGAAGATAAACCCATCCTTTAAAAAGCACCAGAAGTCAGCAGGTTCATTTCCCTCAATAATAAGCAATAATGCAAGAAACAAGAAGCTACTTGAATGGGCTTCCCCCCAAGGGGCTGCTCAGAAACACTCACCCCTGTTCTAGGAACAGGACTAAAATGGACAACCCAAATCCATAACGCTACAAAGGCTGGTCAAAATATCACAACTTGCCATAATGCTAATTCCAGCAGACACAGGAGCAACAGGAAGATCCAGGCAAATCTTGTTGGAAAGCAGTATAAGGGTGAGTATAAATAAACAAGCCTCCTCCCTGCAGCTTCCCATCTCAATTACTGCAGGAAACACCACTATGAAGGCTGCAACCCACCCCTGTGGCCACAGCCCTGACCCTTTTTGAGGACTCATATTCAGGCTCACCCTCCAGCTTAGATACAGGCTGTCTCTCATAGGCCAGACAGATGGCATCCTCAGGCATGCCCTCCTGAGGCGCAGGAGAACAAGAAGGTCCCACCACCATCCCACCTGGGAGCAAAGCGGCAGGCAGCTGCAGATTCACACCAAGGATAGCCAATAATCACCCTGTAACACAACATCCTGGATGCTTTTCAGCTTGGACTTTGTCTGGCCATGAACCAGAAAGGAAGAGTAGTTACCGGCTATTCTGTCTGTTATCATCTTCCTCTTCCTCCATCACACAATAGCTTCCCAACAGGAGCAGATGTAGTGGTCACGTGGCTAAGGGAGGGCACAAGATCTGTAAGCAGCACCCAGGCATGCACCTTCCTCCATGCAGCTCATCGCTAGAAAGCAGCACATCCCTTGGATGCAAGGAATGAATCTGAAATCTGAGGAAGGCCTCCGCTCCTTTGCCCCTCATCCCTTTATGCCAAAATACCCTCACTCTCTCCTGAGCTATGTCAGGTTCAATAAAAAAGGCTTCTCAGCACCCAAGTGCATGGCAGAGTCATTAGAAAAAAAAAGGTATGTGAAAGCGAGCAGGACGCACCACTGAGCACTGCTAGTAACTTATATGTGAGGGCCCCCTCCTCCTACCTGTTTGCGACAACCTCGCTCGTATCATTCTCATACTCCTCTGGGGAAAATGCCAATTGCAACAGCACTGGCATCCGGGAGAGGAGGTAAAACAACCAAAGCCATTCACAGTTCTTGGCCAGCACCTGCCACCCTTAAACATGGAACTATACTGCCAAAATCAGCAGCACTTGGCACAGCAGCTCTTTGCACTTCGGAGCCGCCAGCCTGGGCCTCGGCTCAGCCACACTGCTCTGTGGCTTTATGGGCAGCCCCAAGGAAAATCAACAGATCTCACAGTGCTAGATGCTGTGACGACAAATACTGCTCCCACAAATAATAGTCTGTACAGCAAGACCTGAAAGCAGGAAAAAGGTGTCTCAGTACCTGTGTTTTATAGAGGAGATTGGCTCATTAAAACCAGCATCCCAGCCCCAGTACTTCTCAGGGTCATGGCCTGGCCATATGACAGGCTACAAAGCCACCCCTGAAAACATCCACACCACAAATCAAAATAAAACCGCAGAAATAAAGCATCTGTCCCATGGGCTGACAGAAACAGTGCTCCTGTTTTATAGATGAGGACACCAACACAGACCAGAGGATTTTGCTCATGGTCCCAATGATTTCCACATCTCAACTTGCTCTCTACACAGCAAAACACCAATGACTTGGATTTTAGTTCTGCTGAAGGACTACAGCCCAGGTGAACAGAGAAGCCTACAGAGCTGAGCCCTCACTGCTTAGCCAGGTACCTCCTGTATCTTTCCTTAAAGAAATTTACCTAAACACCTTGTCCCCACCAAGCCTTCCCTAATCTTTTTCATATAGGTGTAAAACCCCACATTCATAGTCTGAAATACTGCTAAGTGGATATTTCTAGGGGTCTTTCCTCCCACCACTCCCTCTTGAGGCTGCTTCACCTTAAAAGCTCAGACAAACTTATTTCAATTCCCTTTCCTACTGACAAGATACTAGCAAGCTCACTCAAACCTAAATGCCATCAGGAAAAGTCCTGCAACACCACCTGCCCTTGAGCTTAGCTCAGGTTAAACTAGAAGACAGGTCGAGGCTGGGGAGAGGCATCTGATGCTCTGCAAAGCCTCACGGCAAGCTGGAAAGACAGAGGATTTATTAAGTTGCAACTGAGCAGAATTTCTGGAGCTCAGGTTGTGCACACATGCCCACACATCATATCAGGATTGAATGGGGCAGCCTCCAGCTCCTATGTGTATGGCCAGAGCTCCCCCATGCCTAGCTCCTCTCCCCAGTCTGTTATGATAGAGCCTGGAAACCCTTGCGCTGGTGGCCCAAGGGATTACCTTCATATCCTGGCTGCTGAGCGGGTCCATGAGCTGCTCCTCTAGGGTCCGGATAGACTCTGAGGCCAGCACAAGAAGGCGCTGCAGGATCTGGGGAGGAGAGAGGACTGGAGGGTGAAACAAGACTCCTGGATGTAGCAAGAATCCCACTCGCCATGGGGTTGGCGGAGCTCACCAGCACCGGGAGCAGGGAAATGCCCCAAGGCAGCAGGGTCTGCAGCGCTGAAGACAGAGGGTCCCAGCTTACCTGCGCTGAGGGTCGCTCTCGGGTCCATACTGAGCTCCACTTGTCTTTAGGGGTGGCGATGAACATGACAGGGAGGTGAGCACGAGCAGCCACAAATTTGTTCTTGATCTCTGTGCAGTCAGCATCTAGAGAGAGCAGGAAGATAGGTGAGATGCTCTGCCCCGCCCACAGCCCTCCAGCCTCCTTGCTCATGTATTCAGAAAAGAATAGTGCAACATGCTTTTACCTTTCCCCACCCTCTGATCCCAAGTCTACCTGTAGGCAGACCTTATGGCATTGCAGACCTTGCAAAGATTTCCTGCAGAGGGATGTGCTCTGGACTGTGCAGTGCAAAGAGGTATGAGGGCAAAATTACAGCCACTGACTCAGAGGCACAGGCTCCACTGAAGAGAGGAATTCTCCAGGACACCTTTTCCCCACAGCCACACCAGTGGATAGATCCTTCCACATTTATTAATTCTCCAGGATTGTTTGTAGTGAGCCTTTTCTTCCTTACAAGTCCAGCCGCAGTACCTCCCAGCACATTTTAAACCAGGGGCAGGATGTGGCTTTTTTTCTTCATCTGTTAAACAGAAGCAGTGCCAATATAGGATTGTTTGCATCTCTCCAGCTCTCAGCATGCTGCTGGCTTGCAAAATATGCCAGCCTGTGACCAGGCTAGAGGCTGCAGGACACACAATCGCTCTGCATACAAAACCAAGTCATGCTATGAGGATGGCTGCAGGCCAATAAAAGTTTAAAGGTAGTGAGCCCAGCAGTACAAACACCTTTTGACCCCACTAAGCCTTGGCACTGCTCTGCCACTGTCACCATCCTGGGGCCAAGCCCAACTGCTGGCTTCACTAGGAAAGCAGCGGGTGGCATTTATCAACCCTTCAAGGACAGACCTCTGCAGCAGAGAAGCAAATACCAGCAAATGCTGCAAGTGGCTGGGAGAAAAGCAAGGGGAGGACTGCTCTGGGCTTACTCTGCTTTTGCAATTCCTCTGCATCTGCCAGTGCGGAATTTTGGGAAATGGGATGCAGGGCTTATGAACCTTTGCTCTGAAATCATCCAAACATTCTCACATGGGCCCAGATACAGCTCAGCATGCAGTCACTGGGACTAACACTGACTTGGAACTCACATTACAAACTAATGAAAGAGTTCATACCCAAAAAGTCTTCTGCTTTGTTTTTGTGTTTGCCTGTTTTTTTTAAGTGGAAAAAAAAAAAAACAGGTCTTTGGCCAAAAAGACTTGTTCACTAAAAAAAATAAGCTGGAGGGTAGAAAAGTATCAATCTCCAAAGCCCAGTACTCTCTCCCAAAAGAGAAAGTCGGGAGAGTGCTGAAATTCATGAAAACTGATGCTCCCTCCAGGAGCCTGCCCACACTTACAAACAGCTTTTCCTTCTCTTCTAAATCAGCTTTAAAAGCTAGATGTTGCTATTTCATCTATTCTTGAACAACAAAGCCAAGACAATCCCATGATCTCTTCTGGCTCTCATAGGAAGACAGCAGGTACCCAAAAGACGATCAACAGACAAAACAGTTCTGCTTGGATGCACCAACATAATCCTTTGGAAAACAGACATATTTACCAGGAAATCATGATGCAGTAAGCACTGGAGGATTGCAGCCCTTTTTCCTTGCGGGTTTCACAGCTTTGGACTAGTAGACAATCCCTGTGTGAGCTGCTCAGTAGAGCTCTTGGAACCAAGACTGGACAAGAGGCTTCAGACCTTCCTGTTCAAGAGCCCAGCCCATCAGCAGCCTAAAGGTGACTGCTCCAAGACAACAAAAAGTTTGGCCCAAAGAACCAGAGTAAAGCCTCAAGCTAAAACGCTGGCTACAGAAGAGCAGAAGACTTGAGACACAACTACATCCAACACTTGCCAGGCTAATCGCAGATTTCTGCTAGACAAGAAGCAGCAGAGCACTATCACCAAGACTCACCTCTTCAAAGGCAGATGGGGGCAGGGAAGAAGAAACCAGACAAAACACCCACACCCCACAACTAAACAAATCCCTAAGCCAACTTAAACACAGCAGAAGAGGAAAGGAGTGGAAAAATCTCTTTGTCCCATCCAGAAGCTGTAAAGTCCCCACATATCCAAGAACCCTGGAACTAGAGTCTGATCAAAGGATGGCAAAAGACCCTCAGAGTGTGGCTCTCTCACGGCCATGTGCTGTGTGCTCTCACACAGCTCTATGCTGCCCGCTCACCTGTGAGGCCAGCATTCAGGTTGACGATGAGAGGGCTGTTTTTCCAGTCAAAAGTTGCCAGCAGGTTGAGGAAGCGCAGGAACCCAACCTGGGGAGAGCTATAGGCAAGACAAAACAGTTCAACATCAGCATTTGCTCCCCCAAGCCTGGCATCCTCAGCCAGAACAGGGCTGGGGAGTGAGTTAGTACTGCTCTGGCTACACATAGCCCCAGAAGGGATGTCCAAGGCGGACAGGGAAAGCCCAGGAGTATGAGGCACTTCACCTACTCCAGGACAACATGGAAAGTCTTTCCCTCCTTGTTCCTCTCTCCTCATGCAAAAGAAACCAGCAGGAATTGAAGCATTGTTGCCTGCATCTCCCAAAACCCTGACTCCTGGGAATGGAGCAAGAGTGAACCAGAGACAGGGCTGCTCCCATCTTTGGTGCAGCTCCAAATGATGCTGGCCAAGCTCTCACTGTGCCTGCCTCCCTGCAACACAATATGCTCACAGAAGGACACATCTAGGAAGGTGGGGCTTTTGTTAGCAGGGTATTCTTGAGAGACAGGAAAGCTTTCCAGGCATCAGGCAGTTACTCTTGGTAATTCAGGAAGAAAACTGGATGCTGAGTACAGGTTAGTGTAACCTTCTGGCTCCACACAGAGCACAAATACAGCCATTAACTTTAACATCCTTCAACACTCCACCCGCCAGAGGCCATCAGGTAATAGGCCCCAAGGGATTATTTTCCAACATACTGCTCAGTTCTGCTTCCAGCAGCTGACCTTCTGGCCTTCCCTCAGGAATTCCCTCCAGGACAAACAGAGCCTGCAGCCACCAGTACAGCTGTAACATCCCTCCAAGAAACCCATGAGGGCCAACCTGCTGGTAGCATCCACACAGCCCTCACCCTGCTTCTCCCAGCATTTACCTCCAGGACAGGAATCATCAGCCCTCAAGAAAGCACAAAACACTCAGCAGCTGTACTACCAGAACTCAGAGGCCATGAGGTGGCTTGCTCCCACTTCCGTATCTGCTCCACCCTCTCACTCTGCGGTATGCAGCCCTGCAGCACCAAGCTTTCTCCTCCAGCTAGCAGCTCTCATCAGAGCTTGGGACAGCATTTTGGCAGCACGGAGGCCCACACATTCACTGCAGCATGCCCTCCTAGCACCTCCTGCCTGGCAAAATCCCAAGATGAAAAAAAAAAAAAAAAAAGAAGGCACTGAATTTCCATCTGGCCAGCACAGGCTCCTCATCCTCACCTAGGTGGTGTAAAGGGGGCTGGGTGGAGAAAAAGAAATGCCACAAGAAGGTCCATACACTCCTCAGAGAAGCTGTCACTCAGGAGCTGGGCACTGACCCAGCGTTTGGCCAGTCGGCAAGTGCTGCCAAAGACAGGGTGTTGCTGCTGGAGCCTGCAAGAGGGTAGAGAAGCATCCATGATTACTCAGTACACACATCCCAAGACACAAAACACCCTCTTACTATTCAGCAGGAGAGAAGATCAGGACAAATATCTCCTAGGAACATATGTCCAGCATCTCAAGTATGAAGCACTCTGTAGGTGTTGAGATTTTGGAGAAGGAAGGAGAAATGCTGCTACATGCTCCCCTCTAACCATACTGCTCTTTGGTACTTGTCACATCAAAAGTTGCTGATATGGAGAAACAACAGGGACAGCCAGCTCTCCCCCACCTCCCTCAGAGCCTCTTGCCATCTCACAAGTAAGGCTAAAGAACCACTTCCCACAGTGAGCTCCCCTCCACACCACAATCCTTCACCATCCAAGGGCACCTCCCCACTGGCTCCTAGCCATACCCTGCACCCTAGGCCCCCAGCCTTGCATACCCATGCAGGGAGCTGGTTAGATAGGGCTGATGGAGTGTCTCCAGCTCCAGCTGCTGAGACTCTTCTGTGTCCTGGTACTTCAGCATTCCTTCTGGGGTGACCACTTCTTTCAAGATTAGGGGTTCTCGGTGGTAGGCCACTTGAAGACGGAAAACGTAGCCATCCTGTGTGACAACAGAAGGTGAAGTCAGGCTTGGTGGCTATACAAGCAAGTTGTTGTGCTATGCTGCACCCCAGGAACGCAGCAGCAGCATCCCAACACCAGAGCAATCTTCCCATGCTTCTTGCTGAGCCCAGCATCCAAATCCAGTTTTTGTTCACTGCGACTACTTCCATAACCCCCTGCCTGTCTCCTCATTTACAAGTTACCTTCAGCCTGCAGATCTGGGGAAAGTCTTCACCACACCCCTACCTTGTACACATCAGTGTGAGTGACCGCAGGCCTGCAGATCAACTGGTGCTGCTGCTGGAGGAGCTCAGCCAGCTGGAGGTGGAAAGCTGCCTTGATGCGCTTGATGGCTTCTTTGTCCTGTGGCCACCGGCCGCTGCCTTCCATGTGGCAGATGACTGGATGCAAAGGGACAAGAGGAGACCAGTGAGGCTCAAGCAGACACAGGGTGCTGGATGGAGGTAGCTGAGACTAGAGGTCATGGCAGGAAAGCAGGAGGAGCTGGGGCTCTGGTCCTGCCTGCAGCACACAAATGCAGCAAGTCATCAACACTGCCTCCCTCCACTTTCTCCCACCAAATCATCTCCAGCTTGCTCTCTCCCCACTTACTTTTCAAAGGGGCTATATAGGCTGGGCAGGGCTTCTGCTCCGAAGGAAGCAGCAGGTGCTTGGTCTTGATTTGGTTATGGAAGGAGTAAATTGGCTTCATGGGAATGGGAGGGAAGACCTGTGAGAGAGAAGCCATCAAGGTAGCTGAAAACATGGAGCAGAAAACCTGTGGCACTGCACATCCTCACCCCCAAAATTCCTATCCCTGCAAAGCCCTCCCACATGAGAGGCATGCCAACTTGTACACAGTCAGCCCTAGCAATAAGACAGTAAAGAGCACATGCTGCAACACCCCAAGCACTTTCAGTAGGCACAAAAGCAATGAACAACTGGTTCTCTCTGTCCCCCCTTCACCCCAAGACTCAACAGGGCCACGGTCTCTCCCCAGCTCCTTACAGACCATCCCCTCTGCAGGCTGTGCTCAGGGATACTCACATCCGTGTACCGGAGAGCAGGGTGGACACCCTGCACAGCCGTCACCGTCAGCGGCAGTCCCTCCAAGTTCCACAGCTTGCGGCTCAGGTCGTCGTAGGAGCAGACAACACTGACCATGGCCTCCTCGCCAGTCCCAAATGCCTGCAGGCACATGGGGAGACTCTACATTTACCTCTCCCACTCACGGGGCACAGCCGTTCACCTTGCCTCACTCATGGGCTAGCACTGCAGCCAAGTTCTGAGGAGCTGGGCCTGCCACCCAGCAGCTACTAGTAAGGGCACTCAGCAGAACAGGGAGGTAAAGAGATGAAAGCCAAGGGCTAATCTATCCAATGGAAAAGAAATGGTTTCTTGTATTACTGCCTTGGTGTCTTGCACAAGTTGCACTTCAACATTTTTCCTAAAAAGGGTGAAGCTAAGAGTGATTTCGGGGTAAAGCGATCACATATTGCAAGGTGAGAGCTCTGCTACTGCCTCGTCTGGCTGCTGCAACACCACCAGAGGCAGCAGTTAACAGAAAATTGCTCTGACTATGTCATTAGCCAAGGCAAAGCTGTGAAGCATGGTAAAAGCAAGGAAAGACCTCCTGAGATGCTCTGGCTGTTTTCTGATGACGGTGTACAAGAAGCACTGAAGGGAGAACTGCTGCTAGCCTTGCTGCTTCCACACCCCTTAAGCACAGCAGAAGAGCCTGAATGAGGAGGAAATATCACTAACATGGAACAGCTCAGACACAGCTGAATCGAGCCATGCGCATTTGGATTGCCCAGGCTTTACAGCAGAGCAGCAGCACCCTCTGCGGGGTGCGCCACAAATGACAACTCCTTGCTGTGAGAGGCTGCTTATCCCTGGAGCTGCACTGCCCATCTTCCACCTGCACACGAGAATTGGAAAAGCAGACGGACACTCCTACCCACACTCCAGCACACACAGGAGCTAGTTTCTCCTTTGTTCCTCAAGGAGTGGTTACAATCGGACTGCAAAACGCATCTCATGCTCTGAGAAGTGTACCCTCTCTCACTATGGGATTTATCAATCCTGCTTATCCCAGGCTAGCTCATAGGGACAAAGTGCAGACAGATTTTGCTGCTTCATCACACAGCAATCTGTACAAACTATCACCTCATCCAAACAATGACATGCAGCTCTGCCCAGACTGCAAATGAGGCTAATTTCACATGGCCAAGTTGGACTTGATAAAGGTCCTGGCACAGGAGACTCTCTTGCTCCTCTTTACTCTCTAATAGGGTAAAGGAAACAATTTCCTTTTCCATTCAACAACCAGATACAAGTTCCTTCTTTTACCAAACAAGAACAAAGAAGTGCCGAAGTGTTCACAACTCCAGGCTTTAATTTCACAAGCTAGAGAGTAGGAGCAGAGGTGAGAACATTCCCAGCCTACAAGATGCATCTTTTCTTTAAGCGGTATTTCTGTTCCAGGTGCACATTCAGCTGCAGCACTAGGTAGCACTAGGTGTGCATGATCACTTGGTACCATGACAGGATTCTTCTCCTGCATTTCCCATGTGCACCTGCAGGATGAAGTCACAGGAGCATATGGGATATGAAAAGGTGCAGTCAGAGGAGCACAGCACGACCATTGTGTATCCTCAGATTATGTGGATGTAGCAAACACAAGCAGAGAGTAAGCCAAAGGAACGGCTGCAGAAGATAATGAGGTGTGGAGGTTTGCCAAGGCCTGAGTACTTCAGCAGCTGTGCCTTGGGTTCACAGAAACAACTCGGAAGATCTGCTTCATCGACTGAGTGCCTGCAGACAGGCATTTTCCTTACCCTCACTGCTATCTCCTGGGAACCCTTTAAGTGCCCCTGGTCCTCAAATCAAAGATGACCTCCCTATAGCTCTTCCCGTAAGTCTCTTCCCTGAGACCAAAGGCCCAGTTTGGGGAGCAACTGTACCTCTTTCCCAGCTTTGATCACAGACTCCAGCAGCGCTCCCGTGTAGCGGATGGATGATTCAGGAATGTCCGCGTGGCTGTGAAGGAAGACAGCTGAGCATTAGAGCTAGGGCCCGCCAATTCACCCATCCTGTACCAGCTGCACCCACAGGCAAAGAATTGCTCCATACAGGAAGGTGAGGAGATTAACATCTTTCTAGTTCCTCCTATGCCCAATTTATCCACTCAAAGCAGCACAACTTGTGCAGCTTTACAGGATTCAAAGCCAAAGCTACGAACACAGCCCTGCCTCACAGAAACCCTCCACAAGCTGGGATAAGAGGCCCAGGCCTCTTCTTTTTTCTGTGCAAGAGGGCCTTATTTTTGGCAAGACTAAACTTCTACAGGGAGGGTTTCCAGTACTCGTGTGAGACCCAATCTTGTTAACCACTACCAAGGTCTCAGAATTTCATGAGATGAAATGTAAAGTCCCAATGACTTTTCATCCCAGCTCTGCCAACAGGAAGTATCCCAGCATCCCCCCTGTATTTAAGGGCTGGACATCACTGCCTCCTCACGATTATCAATACTGTGAGCAGCAGCTGCAGTACCAAGTGCACACCCTCACTACCTTCTCCTGGGAAGCAGCTAGCAGTATCAACATCACAATGCTGAAATGACTTCCACACTTCACAAACCTGAAATGACCCACATCTTTCCCCAAAGTGCAAACCTGACAATGGCATCACCACAGATGTGGCACAAGTCAAGGAGCACAACAGTGAACCTATACACAGCTCAGTGCTACTTACAGCTTCAGAAGGTGCCTGACAACCTGCTCAGGAATTAGGCGTTTCTGACAGACAGTGTTGGCCTCCCACACCACTGCCTCACAGATGGTGCCATCCTGAAATCGACGCAGCTCAGACTTCTCCCCCCAGAAAGTCCGGAAATCCACAGCCTGAGGGAAGACATAGACCAAGACAGGTCAGGAGCACAGGTCACCACTCAGGCTGGCAAAAATACTCCTGTGACTGCCAGCAAACCCTGCAGCTACTCACAGCTACAGCAGGGCACCAGGCCTGCTCCAGTCCCCAAGCTCCCTTAACCAAAGCAGATCCTCAGGATGGGTACAGCAATGAGGAGCGCTGGTCTGGAGTCTCCCACTGCTTCTTCCATGTTCCCATCCCTTCCTACTCATCATCCATCCCAGATCAAGTGGCCTCCCCATTCCCGAGGGCCTTCCTCCTACACCCCTTATGTCATCAACATCTCACAGACAGCACCACCAGCTAAGCAGTCCCCTCATCCTTGACCCACAGTGGTTTGTCCATGACAAGGAGCCAGTACCACATATGACAAACCCCAAAGCCACAACTCTCCCCATCCACTGCCATCCCACTCCACACAAGGAGAGCTCCATTCACCTCAGGGCGATCAGCCTGTGGTCCCCTCTCCAGCATGCTGGCAGCAAACTCAGGGACAAAGAGAAGCCCAAATGACAGAGGCCCAATATCCTTGTGTTTTGGGGGTTCAGTATCAATTGTCCACTGAAAGGAAACAGAATATGAAACACATGGAGAGATGACATTCCTGCAGTGGTATCTGCCAGGACAGATACACCTCCTGCTATGCAGGACATGCTCTCAGGTGCCCAGATGAGCACAGATAGAGAAGACATCATTTAACAGGTCTTCCTGATGAGAAAGTCAGTTGCTATCACCCTGCCTCAATGATGGGCCAGGACTTTTGCCTTGATGAGGTCTCCCAGCCATACCCCAGTTAATGGATTCAGGTCCTGTCCCCCACAAAGCGGACAGTCCCATCTTACCCCCAGTGAGCAAAGTCCTCCCCAGGACCCAGCAGTGCCACAAGGGATGTACAAGACCCCACAGGCAGGGATGCAGTGTCACTGCGCACTATATTACCTCAGGGGTCTGGGGCAAGGAGTGAGCCACGAGCAGTGCTCTTCCAGCCAGACCACGGGCCAGCAGTGAGACGATGAAGGGAAGGGCTGCAGCCACGTAGTTCCCACCCCGATCCATCAGCTCATTCAGCAGTTGCATCTTCTTGCAGGCACTCTGCAGCTTGGAGATGTGCTTCAGGCTACAGGAGGAGAAAAGCCAGTCACCTCTCTCTGACTACTCTATCAAATCCCTTCCGAGAAAGAGAGATCCTAGAGGATGGGTGAAGTGGGGAACAGAAAGTCCCAGACCAGAAAGAGGTCTAAAAGAAGGAACACTGCACTTCAGCAGATCAGGACAAAACTTGCCACTCTCTTCCTGGGATGCTATATAGGCAATACAAGTGGAAGGACTAAATGCACAAGGCACCAGTGTCTATTCCAATGCAAGTACAGTCATCTCCCACCAGACAAGTCTGAATCCACCTTGCTCAGAAACTAGCAGCCCACTCCTCCCTGAAGAGGATCCCTCAGCATCACCCCACAAGCATGATGAGACTCACTGGAAGACATGGTCAAACGTTCTGAGCATGGGCTTTGAGGTCATGAGCAGTACTTGGAAGCCATCCACCATTGTGTCATCCAGAATTTCCAATGAGTGTTTGGCTTCAAATTGGACCTGAGCAAAGAGAGAGCAAGAGCAGGAGGGAAAAGGATGAGGAAAGTAAATCCAGCAGCAGCTACCAATGCTCCCCCATCAATCATGGCCACCTCAGCTCTGTGGTCACCAGCAGACCCTGAAACCAGACAGCTTCTGTCCTTAGCATGTACTCACTCAAGTGATCAACAGATATGCTGCTGGTCAGACAGCCTTTCCTTGACATCCCTGCCATAAAGGTGTATTTTACTCTGTTCCAAAACAACTACTTCTGCTAACAGCTGCTTAGCTTCATCCAAAGTTTCCCACAAGAAAAACTTTCCTCCACCATTCAAGCCAAACAGGTAAGGCAGCAGTAAATCCAAGTCTTAAAATTTACTTCTAAACTTCAGAGCTGAGGATGGATGCTTAAAAATCCAAAAGTGAACCCCCTCCCCATTCCCAATGGCCTTCTCCAAGACATCTCACCACTCTCCACAAGCCTCAGCTCACTCCTAAGACAGCATCTTAAGCTGTCCTCACAACCTGCCAGTACCTGGTGGTATTTGCTGGCAGTCATATCTGCACAGAGGTTCACCAGCCCGGAGGGATCCACAAAGACCACTTCAAATGCCTGGTGGAAGTCGGCCAAGGCAGGCTGGAAGCACAGACACAGTCCTTAGTGCCACGGCACAGCACAGACATCACAGCACCAACCACCACCCCACTGCCATCCCACATCCCTACAACAGGCACGTCCCTTTTCCAGCAGCACCAACGCCAAGGCCAAACACACACACTGCCAAACAGTTGCTTACCAGGGAGGGATCTGCGTCCTTTGCAAGGCTGATCCCTGTCACACTCAGGTCAGTGGTGGCTGTGAGAAAACAGGAAAGGGCAAGTCATGCTGCTATTTGCATCTCCCCCACTGGTCAGTACCACTGTGGTCTCAGCAACATTGAACAGTGCTGCACCATGATGCTGGTCTCCACCTTGTGATAGGATCTACCCAATCCACTCCAAGCTACCCCATCCAGCCCTGCTCTGGCTCCCTCTGCCCAGAAAGGCCCCTAGACACTCACCCAGAAACTGCAGGACATTTCTCAGCACCTGGTACCCACTCATCACCTTGACAATCTTGCGTTTCATCAGCAGGTAGGCAACCAGCATGGAAACCAAGAAGCCACTGAAGCATCCCAAGCCCTGTGAAGACAAACAGCCAAGCCAGCAAGAGCTCAGTGAGGCACCACAAGTCGTAGAGCCCACCCCATACAGTCACTGTCATCACCAGAAGAGCAGTCCTAAAGCCCCAGCCAGGAAGATGTGGAGGAAAAACCCTGTACAAAAAGCAGAGATGTGGATGACCCTGCACAAACAACCCCAACTCTCAAAATAAAAACGCATAATACATCACTCTGAGAATCTAAAAAAGAAAAAAAAAAAAACACAACATGAATTTCTGCTTCACACAGACCCACCACAACGTACAGGGCAGGACAAAGATCCTTGAAATCTAACACAGCTCAAATCACAAGCCAACCACACTACCCACTTGAGCCAAACCACCACCTTTCCACCCCAAGAGGAAGGGAGAACAAGCCAAACGTACATCAGCCACATGAAGAGAGCCCATCCTGTCTGCTGACAGAGGACTTACCTTGCTGAGCTGCCTCTGGTTTAGCCAAACTTTGAGAAGGGCCAGGCCATCCTTCATGCCTGGGAAGTCAGCGGACACACTAGACAAGAAGTGCAGGTGGGACAGCAGCACCATGTCAGAGAGAATAGAGTTGTTGTAGTGTGGAGTGGGGGGTTCAGGAGTTCCTGTGCAATGAGATAACAGTATGTTGGACCCAACTACAAACCTCCCATTCAAAGAAAAGAGCCGCAGTGAATCCAGCTCCTGGCACTGGCTACAAGCTCCAGCTGAAACAAGCAGCTCTCACTCCCCCAGCCGTAGGTCCTACCTTCTTTGGGGGCGGTCTGCTCCAAGAACCAGGCTGTCCGGATGTTGTTCTTGCTAGGATAGAAGCGGCTTGGCTTGAAGAAACCCGGGGCAGGACAAGCATGGAGTCGCACAGTAACCAGCTTCTCATCCTTGCCTGTAAGCATCAAGGGGTATACGTGTGAGAGGAAGAGATATCAGAGACCTAGAGAGTACCTTGATAAAGGAGGAAGCAGCCCTCACTTGGAAAAACAAAAGTGCTCCTTCCCAGCAAAGCTCAGCAGCAGTGGAAGTCATCTCACAGCAGGGAGTGATCACATCCCAGAGCCAGCAATAACCCACAGGTCTCACTGCTCATGCCCAAGTCCTGTCATCCTCCATCCCCACTGAGCAACCAGGTACACATGCAGTCCCCCAGCATTCTCCTGCCTGTCCTGGCCTTGTCACTCCACTGCCTGTTCCAGATCCAAACACCCTGTCTCCTTGAGTCTGGAGAAACCACATGTTACACCTGTCAGTCTATGCCTCCCACATTATCTCCGCAAAGAGCCAGACTGCATATAGCAGCTGCCTTGTGAAGGCAAGAGGATAGCAGAGAGCAGGAGTGGCGAGAAGGGACAGGAAGGATTGTGCTAAACTCAGCCATATTTCTCTATGGTCTCCTTTACTCCACAAAGTACCCACGGTGTGCCAGCCAGTATGGCTGGGGAGTCCTACCAAGCTGCAAATGCAACTCAGAAGCCGTAGGACAAGAAGAGACCATGAGGACTGTGATGTGTGTGGAGAGAGGAGAGAATTTCACCAGAGAGAGAGAAGGGAATTTCTCCAGGGGGACCTGATAGCAGCCTTCCAGTACCTGAAGGGGGCCTACAGGAGAGCTGGGGAGGGACTCTCTAGAAGGGCATGGAGCGACAGGACAAGGGGTAATGGCCACAAACTGGAAGAAGCGAGATTTAGGCTACATATTAGGAAGAAATTCCTTCCTGCGAGGGTGGTGAGACTCTGGCACAGGTTGCCCAGAGAGGCTGTGGATGCCCCCTCCCTGGCAGTGTCCAAGGCCAGGCTGGATGGGGCTCTGAGCAACCTGGTCTAGTGGGAGGTGTCCCTGCCCACGGCAGGGGGTTTGGAACTAGATGGTCTTTAAGGTCCCTTCCAACCCAAACCATTCTGTGATTCTGTGAATCAGGAGCATCAAAGCTCCAAAATTTATTACCAGTTGCAAGGATAGCCCTGAAGTGACCGATCTGCAAAGGGCCTGTTACACAGTAGAAGACCACCACTCTTCAGCCAACACCATCATCAGCTCAGAACCCCCGCCAGAGTAAGGGGAAACCACTACCTTGAGGCCTCAGGAGCAAGATGGGCTTGAGATGGTTACTGTTCATGTAGGCAAACTTCACGCTGCCGAAGAGCTTCTCCTTGGAGAAATGATGGGCAATATGGGCCAGGTACAGAGCTCTCTTGCGGTGGTAGCGCTGGTTCAGGTTGTCCTTGTCCTGGAAGATTTCCTGGAGCAAGTGGCAGAGGGGAATCTCACCTTTCCTGCCCACAGAGCCTGACTAAGCCTGAGGCACACCTACAGCTCTCCCAACCTCACAGACAGCCCTATCTCAGATATGCAGCTACAGCCCCAGGGAACACCATGTCAGTCAGGAACACTGCTTTGTTGCTGGCTGACCAGGCTCTAGGATCACAGGGCAGAGCCATGTAGCCTAAGAGGGCATCGTGTCATCTCAAAGCCCATTAGAGCAAGACTGGACAGCAAAACAGCAGAGCTCTAGACCAGTAACAGCCTACAAACATCACCCTCCTGTTAATACAGAGCTGGGAGTAGGGTTAGAAGCACAGTGGTGTACAAAGCCAGACAGCATCCTACTTCCCTAGATACGTGGAAGAGGGAATGAGGATCCTCAGGCGCTAAAATGAAAGCAGTTTGAAGCTCTAGGTCTAGCATAAGCATCGAGATCACACTGCCCAGCTGCTCATGGAAGTTGACATATTGCATGTCCAGACACTGCTGCCTCATTTACAAATCAAGAGAGCAGAGCAGGGATGGCAAGGGACAGGAGAGGATGAGGCTCAGCCCTGTGCCAGGCCGCTCAGGAGTCAGAGCAGTCAGACTCACCCGCGGCATGGTCACCGCCACGTCCACATTGATCTCTGGCTTAAAGCAGGTGCCCAGCAGATAGCTGCCCACCACGTTCAGCTCGGCCGGGGGCAGGAAGCAAAACTTCCCCTTCACATTGAAAGGCACCTGCAGGAACGGCACCTTCACATCCTTTGGGAGCCAGGCCTGGTCAGTGAGCTGCGAGCAGGACGCAGGAAATGCTGTAAGCATCAACAACAGTAGATGGGCAGAGACCAACATCCCTCCTCCCAAATGGCACAGCTCCGTGCTGGCAAGAACCTGCACCCAGGCCGTAAGATGGAACATCCCCCTCTCCCTTCCAACAACTGGCAAAGGCCAGTCACCCGCAGTGCCTCCTCCCTCCCTCTAGGGCATACATCAGTTTCTGAGGTCTCTGGAATGGCACTCAGCAAGCTGTTAATTTCATGGAGGAAGGCATTAATCTTCTTCTTCTTGGCCTCTTTCAGTGTCACCTCCTTTAGAAGTTCTTCAATCTGCAAGGGAAAGGGGACCATGAAAGGCAGCTGCAACATGGACCTGTTTCCTGGGCAGTTTGATCCAATGATCTAGTGGTTGGCAATCCTGTCCATGGCAGTGGGGTTGGAACTAGATGATCTGTGAGGTCCCTTTCAACCCAGGCCATTCTATGATTCTGTGACCTGCCCTTCTCCTGGGCCTTCAGCATCAACGGTGAGCAAAGCAAAAAGGCACCCGGCGAGTCGGGCAATAACCAAGTCTCTCCACTAACTCTGCTCAGAGCTGGGAGAATGGTCAGACCATAACAGAGCTTCTGCAGCCTCCTGTGAAGCGCTAGATGGAAATCAGCTCCACGCACTGACTTCTGTGTCCCGCCACAAAAAAAAAAAAAAAAAAAAAGTGGCCTGATTCTCATAGGCTGTGCTCTCAGAAAAGTTTTTTTTATGAGAAAGCATCAGCTCCAGGAAAAGACCTTGCAGGATGCCACCATAAACAACATCCAAGAGATCCTGCTACCAAAACTCACAAGTAGTCAGGAGATCAGAACTGCTTCTCATAAAAATCACAAACACAGGGAGCACCAGGAGCTATTTAGTCACCACCTCCTCATACAGGCTCCTTGTTTCACCAGAACACAGAAGATTATATTTGCAGCAGCTGATGATGTTACTTCCCCACACTGATAAGCAACAAATCACTGCTCAATAAGATACAACAGTCACACTTCCAACATACTGCAATTTTGTCTGGGAGGAGCTCTATTTTAAAGGCCTAAAGGAAACAAAAAGCCTGGCATGGGATCATGGGAAGCTAACAGTAACTACGGCAGAAGTACCAATAATATGCTCCTAAACCCTGTGTCTTCTGCCCCTGCCTCACACAGAGACCCTCAGTTTGCTGAGGAGAGGCTGGGTCAAGGGTGCTCAGAGGCCTGCTGGAGGCCTGCCGCTACTCCTCGCACGATGCCCAGAAGCGCCCGAGCCCGGCCCGCACTGTTCCCCGCTCCCAGCTCCCCCACAGCCCTGCCTGGGCTCAGGGTCACGCGTAGCACGCGGGGCCGACCTGCAGGCGGAGCAGGCTGGAGTGGAAGAGGTCCTCGGTCTCCTTCAGCCGGTTCAGCTCCTCGCTGGTGGGCGGCTTGTACAACTCGGCCCGGCTCAGCTTCACCGGCTGCAGCGCCAGGGCCGGGGCCGGGGCCGCCGCCGCCGCCGCCGCCTTCCTCTTCCT
>VXAV01000988.1:123409-135699 GCA_013399715.1 Alectura lathami
GAAAGAAAGAATTCAATCTCTAGGGTAGTTCCCAAGACTGGGTGTGGTGGAGAGAGCCAGGAACATGCAAATATGGCACTTATTTATCCATGGCTTAAACCTCTGAGTGACAAGGTGCCTGGTGATGTGTGCCCATGCCCCCTCAATCCCTCCCATCTTGTTTCGTATGGTGGTGGCTGTCACAGGGCCAGGGGGGCAAACAGGGCTGAACTGCAGTGGATGGTGCTGAGGTGAGGGGATCACCTAGGCAAGACAGGAAACATCAGTGGGGTGAAGAAGATGCTGATGACTTGATTAATTGAAGGCATGCCTGGCTCAGACTGAACAGCTCTGGCTCTTTTCATCTTTGTCGCAGCCCCCATGGCCCTTCAAGACCACTGTGGTTCATCCTCCTCACTCATCCAATGGGGAAACTGAGGCACAGCAGTGGCAGGTCTTGCCGGGGTGCAGGAGAGCTGAGCGAGGGCTGGCACAGGCAGTCAGGCAGCTCCCTTGCAGTTCCCATTCTGCTCACTTCCCACAGGAACGGAGATAATGCAGCCATGCGGCTTGTCACAGCCAGATCCTTCTTCACTCTGAGCTTTGAACCTACGGGGCAGCTGCACCCACCAGATGCAGGCATTTTGGAGATGCTTTGGGAGATCAAGAAGCTCAGCTGGGAGGAGACAAAGGACAAAAGTCAGTGCCTCCACTGCGAGGCAGCTTGCAGGGAGTGTTGAACTGCATTACCAGCTGCAGGAGACTCCACACAAGAGGGTGCTAGTAGAAACCAGGCACCAAAGCAACTGCATCTCCAGGAGCATCTAGCAGAAGTGAGCAAATGTCACTGTTCTTTGTGCTCTCCAGTCACTTCAAGTTTCCTTTCCCTCCCCAGTGGCTGGCATCTGAGCAAGTACGAAGATACAGACTTCCCCAGTCCTGCAGTCTGGGTTAGGACAGAAGTATCCAAGGGAGAAAATACAGGCAGGGGACAATTTGAAGTTACCAGGGTGGTGACATTTCACTTTGAGACATTTTCTCTTGATTTATCTTTTAGACAATCTGGGGGGGTGAGGGGGGGGGCACACAAAACTCAAGGTGCTTATTATAAAAGGGATGGAGACAAAAGGGAAGCCATCTTCAGGTGTTCCTAACACCTTAAGGTCTCAGTGACCATAGAAGAAACAGCTGTGCAAGCTGGGACTCTCTTGTTCTCAAAAGGTGTGGATAGGAATGGCTGTGGCAAAGCCTGTGAAATAATGAGGGGTAGAAAAGGACTGGTCATCATCTCCTCCAATATGAGGATGAGAGCATCAGAAAGGTGGCAGGGTCAAAACAAACGAAAGGAAATGATTCTGCACTCAAGCAGGTCATTAGACTGGGCAACTACATGCAACAGGATGTTGCAAATGCTTAAAATTTATCCAGCTTCAAAAATAACTAAACAAATTAATGAGAGAAAAATCTACTGTATTGTATTACATACAAAGACACTTCTGACTAAGGGAGTTCGAGTCACAGAAAATTGTCAGAGGATGGGGAAATATTCTGGAATCATAGAATAATAGAATGGCTTGGGTTGGAAGGGACCTCAGAGATCATCTAGTTCCAACCCCCCTGCCGTGGACAGGGCTGCCAGCCACTAGCTCACTGGATCAAACTGCCCAGGAACCCATCCAGCCTGGCCTTGAACACAGCCAGGGATGGGGCAGCCACAGCTTCCCTGGGCAGCCTGTGCCAGCACCTCACCACTCTCTCAGGGAAGAATTTCTTCCTGATGTCCAACCTAAACCTCCCCTCTTTCAGTTTTAGCCCATTCCCCATTGTCCTACCATTATCCACCCGTGTAAAAAGTCGGTCCCCTTCCTGCCTGTAAGCTCCTCTCAAGTATTGGAAGGCCACAATGAGGTCTCCCCGGAGCCTTCTCTTTTCCAAGCTGAACAATCCCAACTCCCTCAACCTTTCCTCACAGGAGAGGTGCTCCAGCCCTCTGATCATTTTGGTGGCCCTCCTCTGGACCCGCTCCAACAGCTCCACATCCCNCTGCTGGCCACCCCTCTCTTGATGCAGCCCAGGATGCCACTGGCCTTCCTGGCTGCAAGAGCGCACTGCCGGCTCATGGCCAGCTTTTCGTCCATCACAACGCCCAAGTCCTTCTCCGCAGGGCTGCTCTCAGGGAGTTCTTCTCCCAGTCTGTACACACACCTGGGATTGCCCCGACCCAAGTGCAACACCTTGCACTTGGCCTTGTTGAACCTCATCAGGTTCTCGTGGGCCCACTTTTCCAGCCTGTCCAGGTCCCTCTGGATGGCATCCCTTCCTTCAGGGGTATCAACTGCACCACTCAGCTTGGTGTCATCAGCAAACTTGCTGAGGGTGCACTCGATCCCACAGTCTAAGTCATCCATAAACGTGTTGAAGAGCAGCGGCACCAAGAAGGACCCCTGGGGGACACCAATGGAGAAGTATCACAACTTCTAACATCCTTCCATGGTTTTCCAGAGTGGACTTTCATGAAAAGAGGCACTGGGCTTGATGGACTGTTTCTACATTCAGGAAAAGGAAGGCAATTATTTTGAGGTTGGTTGTGATTCCCTTCCTTCCCTACCTGCCAACAGAAATGCCTGTTTGTGCTGTTAGAGGGACTGGAACCAGGTAACTTCAGGCAGTAAAACAGTCTCAGTTTCCTAGTACTGAAATACCACATTGGTCATGATAAGTTTGTTATCCAGCTGTGTGAATCTGGCCATGGAGCTCAGCCTAGAGCAGCTGTGTGGGACACAGAATCTGCTGGGATCAGGGCACAAACAGGGTACAACTTCTGAAATAAACAGGGCACACACAGAGAGAGATGCTCTATAGAGGATGAAGAGTAACAGGAGATGCTGAGGGATGAGGGATACTCACTTGCACCGGTAAAACCCAAAGCCCCAGCAGCAGCAGGGCCAGGATTGCGAGGGAGACCAGGATATTTTCTGTCCGCAGAACTGGGAAAGCATCTCCCAGAGACACCTGGCAGGTGGGGAGCGGAGATAACGCCTGTCAGGAGCAGCATGGTCTGGCTCCACAGATAGGGCAATGCAGGGGATCACTTGGTGCAGAGCCTTGATAGAGCACCAGCTGCCAAGACGCTGAGCCTGAAGGCTGTGAGATAAGGCGAGGGCAGAAGGAGACAAGCCTATGACTTGTATGCAAGGAATTCCAATTCCAAATCTCCTTTCTTGTTCCTGTAGTGCAGAACAAAATGAATAGGATAGGATAGGATAGGATAGGATAGGATAGGATAGGATAGGATAGGATGGGATGGGATGGGATGGGATGGGATGGGATGGGATGGGATGGGATGGGATAGGACTGGACAGGGCAGGACAGAACAGAATAGGTTTAGCTCAGTTGGCAGACGCCTTCAAAGATCATAAAGTCCAACTGCCTGACCACTTCATGGCTAACCAAAAGTTAAAGCCTGTTGCTGAGAGCATTATCCAAATACCTCTTGAGCACTGACCAGCTTAGGGCATCAACCACCTCCTTAGGAATCCTGTTTCAGTGTTTAACCACCCTCATGGGAAAGAAAGGGAAGTGTTTATAGCAATTAATGCACACCTGAGCAGCTACAGCCCAGCCTGGGCTTCCACAGACTTCTGGAATAGAGCCTCAAGGTCTCTGATCTCTCTCTGTAGCCACCTCCAATGTCAGCAAAATGCTGTCAGCTACATTGCCAGCCTGGCACCCAAGAAACACAAAATCCGTAAGAAGTCTTTTGTTTGTCCTGCATCACCAAACCTCTGGAAACAACTCCAAGAATGAGAACTGCTGGGAATATCACAGGTTACATCTAGTCCCGTGTCCTGCGCTCTGAGAACCCTAGATAAAAATCTGAATTTTTATTATTTATTAATCATCAGAATATTAAGAGTAACAGGAAGATATATTTTCATTGTGTGCTTGTGTCGGAAACTTTGACAGGTACCACAAACTTTTAGATATCAAGTAGATGTGACAGAAGCATATATGTATACCTATTTAATATATGTACAAAAGACATAATGTTGGTGAGGGTAAATGAAATGGAGGGTAGGCAGCAAAAGCAGACAGGAGAATGAATGGGACAGATAAGAAGACAAAAAGAGAGAAATGCCTCACAATCATGTCAAGCGGAACTGGAGATGGCTCTGGAAGAAACAGCTTTATCTGGTTAGAGGATAAGCAAGGCACCACGTTACCAAACTCTCCCTTCTAATTTCTGTTTCTCATAATTGATCAGGTAAATGAAAATATGTCTCACTCTAGAGAAAAACTCTGCATTTCTGAAGCTAAGCACGTGTTGTGCTGCCAAGGGAAGGATCTGAGTGCCCTGGTAATGCTCACCAGTGTTGCACTTAAAAAGAAAAAATAAAAAAAAGAGAGAGAGAGAGAAATATATTAAAAATGGATGCCAAGAGAAGAGCACGCTCGAGATGGAGAAAAGGTTTTATCCAAGTTGTGCTGCCTTCACAATGTTTTTGCCACTTCTTTGCAATAGCAGGCATTTGCTCAGTGCAAGCTGCTTGCTGCCCCGTGCTGCTTTGCAGCCCCTGTCCCCCCAGTGTCCACCCCTCTCATACAAGAGGGAAACAGCTAATGCTTGCCTTTTTGGTCCTTCCTATCAGCCAGCAAGTACATTCAGAGGTGTTTTATTTTCCCTAGGGCAAGAGCAAGGAAAGGTCCCTCGATGGTCTCAGAGATAAGGGCAGCATGAACCAGTCAGGACTGGGCTGCAGCCAGCTCACCCAGCTGAACACCTCCCTGCAGTGCCAGGGAATGCGTTGGCCTCCCTCACTGCTTCCCAGCCTCTACCAGAGACATGAACAAGGGCGTTTTGGTTTACAACAGCTGGGCTGTGGAAATGAGGGTCCAGATGCAAAGGCTTAGGTTGTCTTTTAAGCTCCCTCCCTCCATACCCTCAGGAGTCCCATGCAAAGATAAAACAAAACCATCTGAAATAAAATCCTCAGTCTGCTGTTCAGATGATATTTTCAGCAGCATCAGAGCCTTCTCCACCTTTAAGAGGAGGATGTTCCTGCAAGCTTGCAGCCTGGCATCAGCTCCCTCCATGCTCTGCCAGACTTTGCACAGCAGCCAAGGTTCAGAGAACTGGAAGGACCACTCCTGCAGGCCAGGTAGAGGACCCTGGGATGCTGAGATGTGCTGGATGAGTCAAGAACATGGGATGAGCAAAACCCACCTTGCACTGAGAGCTTTGAGTTGATGCAGTCAAGGAGCTTCCTGCGGTATAGAGAACCGGGGGGGTAGTTCATGCAAATATCCTAGCATGGAAAACAAGTCTAGAGGAGATTTATCTTCACCTGCAGGCAGCTGTAGTTGAGGAGTGACATAGCTGGGGTGTACCCAAGGTCCGCAAGAGTCCAATGGGCTGTTGGAGAAAGGGAGACCATCAAGGGGTGGCAGGAAGGGACACGGGGTGCAGGGGATCTGGTGGGGCCAGGGGGCAGGAGTTCAGTCCCACCTGTTGCCTCCTGAGCTCCTGGCCTTGCAAGCTGGCACTAAGGCTCCCATCCCTTCATGGTCCTCTTCAGGAAGGCTTGTGAGCACTGATCTCCCATGTGGGCAAAGCTGGAGAACTTAGGCCTTTTGAGATCAGAACAGTGGCTTTCTGGTTGATTTTTAGGACCTCTTAGAAGTACTTCCTAAATTTCCAAGGGACTGCAAGCCCCAGGATGAAGATGACGAAACCGTTCAACACATTCAGGCCAGGCAGTGAGGCTTCTCCAGACTTGTTTGCCTGTCTGAGGAATTTGCATTAATTACCCTGGTGGTGATTCAGGCTCCAGCAGGAACATTCATCCTCCTTCCAGCCACATGTGGACGCACAGGGGCGTGCAGGCCCTCTGCAGCAGTTCTTCGTCTTTATCCATCCCAATGCTTCTGAGCAGGGCTTCACACCCACCAGTGTTTTCAGAACTCAGAGCCTGCTCATGCCTACAGATGAGTGAAAAATTGTTTCTGCCACATGAGCCCTGCAAACTTTTTTTTTTTATTTTTTATTTTTTTTATTATTATTTTTTAAGGAGTATCTCAGTTTAGGAAGCTGGAGGAGGAGTCTCTAAGGGAGTCTCATGTCCTGTCTCTGGACCTCCTCATCCAAGGCCACCAAGTCTCTCACCAATACCTGGAGCTTGTTGGTTACACTGCAGTTTGGTTTCCATCCTCTGAATCTGTTTGTATTTATCATGGAAAAGCTAAAATGTTCTGGGTCCTAAGCTATGCATCTTCAGCTCTAGGCGTGATGTGAAACCCAGAAAATCTTCTTCCTCCTGCTTAATGTCCTTCTGCATTGTTTCAGAATGCTCTGATGGAATGCCAAAGGGAAATCTATCCCTGGTGCATGCATTGTCCTTCTCACATCTCCCTCCTTCCCTTCTATGCCTCCATATTCACCCCTCTCGCCTCCTGCATTTGCAGCTGCCAGTTGCTTCAAGCTCTCCAGACAGTGAAGTCCAAATGCCGAAAGCAGAAGCCATGGTATCTTCAAAGAAAGCCAGAGGTCACCAGCAGGATTTCTGAGTTACTGACATGCACTGCTGTGCAGTGGCATAGGCATGAGACTGCTGCTGCTCTGAGGGTGAAAGTGGGGTCTGAGAGACCCAGAAGTCCACCAAGCAGCTGCCCCATGGGTTCCAGCCCTTCTCACCCCTCTCCCAGCACTTGCCCACCTTGGTTTGCTCATCCTCAATGACAGGGACACACAAGAGACCCAGCCTCATGGTCAACTGCCCTTGAGGGAAGGTCAGTCCTTCCCCAAATAACCTAAAATCCCAGTCCCCAGCACAGAAACTGAAC
This sequence comes from Alectura lathami, assembly GCA_013399715.1. Taxonomy (NCBI): domain Eukaryota; kingdom Metazoa; phylum Chordata; class Aves; order Galliformes; family Megapodiidae; genus Alectura; species Alectura lathami. The sequence continues at coordinate 130,229 of VXAV01000988.1, forward strand.
TGCATCTCAGTTATATTTCCATCAATAAAGTGGTAAATCCCCAGGATGGCTGCTTGGGAGGCAGAGGTCAGATTGAAAACCTCTGTGGACCACAGCACATGCCACCACAGCTGGAGAACTGTCCCCACAGCTAGCAGGTCCAACAAGCCCAGAGACTTCTGCGCACTGAGCCCAGAATAGGAGGTGTAAGGTGACCTGAAGAGTGGGTTACACAAACTGTTTGGAAATGCAAACCATCGTCTGACAGGCACAAGGCCACATCGTCACCCCCTCCCCGGGCCCAGGAATCATAGCTGAAACAGCATTGTAATGTGCTTATAATTTATTCATCAGCTGAATGAGAGCAGCAGCAGGCATTTTTATGGCACTCTTTTATCAAATCCCTGTGATGGACTTCATCCATTTTAAAAGAGCAAACTAGAGTAGAAAGGTGGGGGAAAAAAAGGTGGGGGGAAGAAAAAAAAAGGAAAAAACAAAAACAAAAACAACTTCATTCCATTCAAATTTAAACAAGCAAGAGAAAGGGCAAATCAAAATAAGGTTTAAAAAGCCCTCTTTTTTTCCTTCCCCTTCGTTTTTCTTCTGCTTTGTTCTGAATCTTCCAAACTTCGCATTTCTCTGCTGGTGGCTACTTTGATGCATGAAGCTCCTCTTAACCCAGATGCTGCCGACTGCCTATCAAAAGCATCCTTTCATCTCTGTGATGAAATCTACCTGAGGATCTGCTTGCCCCACTTTTAGGTGAAAGAGAGCCAAAAGGTGAATTGTGGCCAGACCTTTATCCTCATAGATTCAGTCACTTCCCCATGGCATTTGGATCTGCTTCCCATATCCAGTCACTACATAAGTGAGAATTGCATGTTGATTCCCCTCACTAAATGCCTGGGGATCTTCTGGAGAAATATTTCCTTGGCAATAGGGCCTCAGTGTCTGGGCTGAGTTCCTCACCACGGTGCTGCGCTATCCTCTGGTCTGGAACCAAGGTCACAGGTGTAAATAACAGAAGAAATGCCCACATTCCTCAGTCATTCTTTTCTCCTTGAAGGAGAATCCGGTCTGTGAAGTATGGTGGGAGATCTGCACCATCCTGGGTGACAGCACTATGGGGAAGGGACAGAGGAAATACCTCCCACCTGATCTCCATCACAGCATCCATCTGACAGTGTTCAAATTCAGCATGAACTCCTGGAGCCATCAGGGTCCCTGTTGATGCCTCACCAGAGCAGAAGAGCAGGGAGAAGGCACCAGGAGAGGAGATGGCTACATCTTTTCTCCTAGGCTAGTCCTGTTTCCTGGAGGAAGGAGCAGATGTCTCATCCTCAGAGTCACTCAGGAAATAAACTGGATAAAGCTCTGCAGAAAATCATGTGAGATGATTGTGCCCTGGGATCTGAGCAGTGTAGGTGGCACTGGGCCTGTCTTCACACCTTCTGTCCCCTCTCTCTGACAGCTCATGGGGCAGTAACCCTCCAGTGTGACACCAATGCAGCATTTGCATTTCCAAAGCTCCTGTGGCAGACTTCTGCTGTTGCTAAGCAGAGGAGTTAACTCTCAGTTTGTCATTCATGAATGTGGCACTAGGGAAGAAGGAAAGAGAAGAGGAAGAGAGATATTAAAAATAGATTATGAGAACAAAGCAGAAGGGGCTTGAAGAGAAGTTTTCATCTCAGATTTACATAAAACACCAGTGGTACCTGAGGATGGTCCAGTGTACAGTGACCAGCTTTGCACTGGGGGCTGTATTAATGGCACATGTAGCCTTCACTCAGCTGCTCAGACTTCCCCTTCCTGGAGCCATGCTTTCCTGCACCAGATCCTATTTCTCCTCCTCCAAGCCCAAAGAGCAAAGCAAGTCCTTCTGGAAAAAAAAAATAAAAAAATAAAAATTGAGATGGAGATAGCACAAGCATGGGGTTTGTGATAGCACATCACATGGAGAGCTCCGTGTCCATGGGAGAGCAGTGCCCTAGCCTCCCAGCATTCTGTTTTTGTGACAGTTTCTGTTTTCTGTAAGAAGTGTATGTTTCTGTGAAAGGGGAAAAAAAAAAAAAAAAAAAAGTTATAGGGAAAAAGAGCAATATTCTCAATATTCTCTCTAAAAGCAGTCCTGATGGAAAATGTTCAGCCTGCCCTATTGAATACACCAGGGCTTTCTTTACTTTCTGCCTTGCATGATCACCTCTTTCGTTAACATTCAAGACAGGCCGCAGGTGGAGATAAGTCCTGAATGGTGAAAATCTCTGCTTCTTCCATCTTTCCCAGCAGTGGAACAGTTCAGACAAAGCCTGTGTTGGAGGCTGGCTGCAAGGAAAAGTGGTGCTTTACCATAAAAATGGGGGCAAGCACAATCCCTTTTGGGCTCGGTGCCAACCAGTTGGATCGACCCAACATTGTCCTCCAGGGCTGAGCAGAGCTCTGTTTCTTCAGCAAGCTGGGATGTCATTCTAACAGATCAGAGTAGGAAGGTCATTGTGGTGTAACATCAACAGGGAAGGATGCTCCAGATCAGATGCTGCCCCCGACTCATCGGCGATGAAAGCAGGGCATGTGCACAGGCAGCTGGCAGTGGATGCTGAGCCTTGGGCATTTGGGAATGATGGTGGCGGTGGCACTAAACCTGTGTGTTTGGAAGGTAGGGATGGTGGGGATGGAGGTGTGAATGGAGTTGATAGGGTTAGTGGAGCAGTTGGGGGTTGGGCTGTTGGGTTTGGGAAGTGGGATGGAGCCAGAGACTCATTGCTGATGGATGCAATGTGGCAGGCAAAGGTGAAGTGCTTTTACTGCTGAGAGCACTACGCCTGGAGCCCTTGCAGATGTGGCCCAGACGTTGAGAAGGGTGGCTGTCCACCCTGCACCACTGGACCTGTGACAGCTATCCCATGCACGCAGGAAAGCCCATGGGTCTGGAATAGGCAGATTACAGGAGTAGTGGTTACCCATGTGGCTGTCCGCAGAAAGCAGCCAGTGGTGGTGGAGGGAAGGCAGAGGGGTAAATCTACACAAGGGTGGAGGGATGGTTGGGCATGGCTTCTCCAGGTTGTTTGCCCAAGTGGTGTGGGCCACTGCACAGTGGAGCAAGCCCCACCACATGCAGTAGGGTGAAAGCAAAGCCTTGCAGAAATAGATTAAGGTATCTCAAACATGAGGTGTCCTACGAATCCCATTCCTTTCTAGGTAGTACCTGTTATAGCTGATACTCTTATTACCGTCTAGATCAACATCATGCTTCTCTGAACTTCCCTGGACAGAGTAACATCCTGCAACAGTGAGTCCCACGAAGTAACTGTTCTCTGTTATCATTTCCCACTTTCTGGACCGTCCTTATGACTGTTTTGTTCTTTTTAATTATCTCATCTCTAAAGTAAACGCTCCTCAGTCCCTCTCTATTCATCACCATCTCAAGGTCTTCAACCATTTTAAACCTGTACTCCATGTAATCCAATGCAATAGATTTACATTGAAGCATGACATGATTTTTACTTTTATTCACCCACAATTTTTCTTTGATTACAAGTACACAGACAGCAGGGGTTTCCTTCAAGTAACTCTGACATTTTGGAGGACACTAACATTATTTCAGAATTAATCATAGCACATTAGCTATTAAAATGATCCCTGTTAGAACCACATGGATCCTGTACTAAGCACACATCAGCACTGTCAGTACTGCGTTACCTCCTCATTACTTCTCCTGCCTTGGCCGAGGCAGGACTTCCACCTTGCTGTCTGTGCCAGGCACGCTGAAGGCAGCTGAGCGCTCCCATATGCTGACAGGCAGGTGCGTGCCTCAGTGCTTCCAGAAGCGAAACCCGGTTTTGTGCCATCCGCAGTTGTGCTATGCTGTTTGTCCTCCTTCTGGATCATTGCTGTGTTATTTAATTTGTTAGAGACTTGCTGAAGAACATGAGGAAGCAAAGCCTGAGGTCTCTGCCTTGCTGGTGTTCACAGCTCCGCTTGTGCACGGCAGGTACCTGCTCACCTCTGGAAGCATTTATTTTCCTCAATCTGGTGGCGAATGGGAGGAATGAGCTCAACTCCACTTTCCGGCCACAGCAGCCTGTGCATCTATGGAGCAATATGAAAACAGCACCCATGTCTAACAGGGCACTCATCTGTTTTAATTTCACTGCTGTTTGGCTTTGGCTGTGGGATGGCTGAGGGATGCTGGCTCAGCCAGAGGCCACTTTCCAAGGCCTCTGTCAGAAAATGGCTTCTCAGCCATGAACCTCCATGTCCTTGCCTCACACTGTGGCAGGTGTGATTGGGGCCATGCCGGCAGGCTGTTCTGGGGAGCCATGCCAGAATGGTGACTGCCCGCCACTGTCACCGAAATTGGGAATAATAAACCTCTTAACACCAATTAAGCACTAAGAACAGGCATTCTTTATTGCGGTGCCAGATGCATGGGGGATCATTCCTAATGTGCATGCTGAGGAACAAAAGAACATCCTTCATATACATTAAGTAGATAAACATTCATACAATTACCCCAAATTGTCTGCCTAATTCCAGGGATTCTAATACATACACTAATACATCACAAAACTGGGCCTACGAGTTCGTACTAAATTGGACAATGGTTTGCAGTTGTCTTGAGACCTCAACTCCCCACCAATTTACTCATATGAGCATTGTCTGAAGAATAAAGAATTCACAACACCTACTTCTCGTACCTCAGTACGGCAAGGCCAGGATATTCATAAATATCCTGCTCACGTCTTTTGTCCTGTGGCATGATGGGACCATTCAACCTGCAGAAGAGGAGGCTCAGGGCAGACCTCATTGCTCTCTGCAACTGCCTGAGGGGAGGCTGCAGTGAGGGGGGGTCGGCCTCTTCTCCCAGCTAACAGTGACAGGACGAGAGGTAACGGCCTCAGGCTGTGCCAGGGGAGGATCAGGCTGGATGTTAGGAAAAACTTCTTCTCTGAGAGAGTGGTCAGGCATTGGAACAGGCTGCCCAGGGAGGTGGTGGAGTCTCCTTCTCTGGAGGTGTTCAAGAAACGTGTGGATGTGGCACTCAGGGACGTGGTTCAGTGGGCATGGGGGTGTCGGGTTGGCGGCTGGATGATCCTAGATGATCCTAGAGGCCTTTTGCAGCCTTATGGTTCTACAGTTCAATGCTGACCTGCTAAATTTGTTTACACAAAGGAGGCCTGTTCTTCTTAGGTGTGGTATCACCACCAGCACCCTGCTGCCGTTGGCTCTCCCTGTCATCCCTCAGCGTTTGTCCACCAAGAAACGGGACACGCTGCTGCAGCAGCTCCTTCCCAAACCGCTACCAACAAACACCTGCACACCTCGCTAGGGCCCAGCCCCTCACCTCAGCCCCCCTCCCCTCGCTCCACGCGGCCTGGGGAAAAGCATCTGACCACGCGCCCCCGCAGCCTGGGCAGACCACCACGCGCAGCACGGCGCTGCCCCTTTAAGCCCTCCGGTGGAGGCGTGGCGCGGCGGCGCGGGGGCGCGGCGGC
>VXAV01000988.1:141290-167476 GCA_013399715.1 Alectura lathami
TTATTGTGTGTGATATGAAGACAGATAATGTTTTGCTGTTCTGGTACTACTTGAAAATACAATGGTGCCTAATTGCACACATTTGTGTGGCAAGAAAAAGAGCTGTGGCGCAGCCTACCTCTGCCATTAGACTAAAAATGAAGAGCTTTCCATTTTGAAGCTCTTCAGTTGTTGGCCTGCATATTTTTTTCCATTGTTTGACTCTATTTCTATGAGTTTGCACAGAAGGATCCTTGGACAAAGTAAAAGACAGCATGATTTTAGTTGGGTAGGAATGCAAAGAACTGTGCCTTTTGAAAGTTCTTGCCACTCTGCTCAAGTGGTAGTAATTCAAGGAATGCAGGTAGTTTAAGATCTGGTTAATCTGTGAATTACTGGATATTTTTTACTTTATAATGCTAGGGCATTCTTAATTCTCCAATAAAGCAATGACATTATGTAGTGAATATCTGAGTGCAGGACCCCATCTGTAACTTCTCGAAAGCTCAATCATGTTCTTACCTTGCTGTTTCTAAAGCCATGCTTGCACTGCCTGCTATTTTACATGCAATATGTTCCCACTGGTTGTCTTAGTTTCAATAGCACTTCAGATCTCTCTGCATAGTGCCCATTTTGTATCTGGAGGGCAGGAAATGCTTGTTGATCCTTAACTCGGGTGTTTTTGGTGACATGCAGTTTGGCTATGTAGTTTTTGACTGTACCCTGGTATTCATAATAGTAAATGGTGAGGACTAAATGTTCGACATTGAACATAGCTGACTTGCACTTGGCAATATAACCAGGATACAGATGGGCTATATTGTGCATGGATTAAAGGTTTTATGGTTTATAATTTGGACTGTGTGACCAAATGTGTGCACAGACATGTATATTCACAAAATTAGCTTGCTATTTCCAGGGTTTTAGTACTTCACATTTAAAACCTTAGTATGTTATCCAGCAATATAAATTAGAATTATGGTTAATCTTATGAAGGTTTTGCAGTAGCTGCCTATTGAGAATATCTAGTCTGACCAGACTAGTCTAGCAGTACTAACACTGCTGTTGTATGCCTTCCCCTGAAGTAGTAGTAGCTATGACTAGCCTATCTCCTTTTCTGAAATAAGTAAAATACGTAAGGATTTAACTAAAGTAGTCTGCAAAGGGGAGAAAAAGTTATTGAAATGAGGTACATGTGGGATACTTCGTGGTCGTTACTTGACTTGGAATGTGACTGTAGGTCTCACTGATAATTTATTTTTTAGTGAAGGGTATCACATGGAGAACAAGGGACTCACACAAGGTCTGTTGTAAGTGAAGAACACTCAGATGCCATTGTATTTGTGATCAACAAAGGTTGCCAGGCAGGCAGGTTGTCTTATTCATCAAGGTTTTGATTCTGAAAGAATGACATGATATTCCTATTTGCCTGTTTTGTTCTCTGGAAAGTGTACAAGTCATTTAGAATTTCAGGTGAGAAGCTTTCACTTTGGAGTTGAAATATTGAAATCATAGGTGTGGAAACAGGTTTGCAATAGCTGTGTCACTCAGGTGCCCTGGCTCAAGAATTGAAAATGTACATTTGTGTTAACTGTAGCAAAGCATTTGGAAAGGTTAAGATGAAAAACTCTGCCAGAGTATGTAGTCCTGTAAAGACCAGTGCTTAACCAGTTGTGCCATGTGGGTCAATTCTTGAATGATGAATTCCTGTTATACAAAATGTCTTCATTTTAAGTTAATCCTTACACTTTTCTAGAAATGGAAGCCTTTCTTTGTCAGAGCTGGGCAAGGGCTTGAAGCAAGATTCACTTTTGCAACACTCTTTGGCTTTCTCAAAACAGAGCCATACCACAGAGTAGCTACAGCTTGCAACAGGTTCTGTGAAGATACATTTGTTCTTGTGTGGAGTCTGGCTTAAGCTTCCAATTCATGGATGCAAACTATGCACTGGTTTGCTTATCTTGGCTACAGTAACTTTGTACAAACGCTCACCTTTTCTTAAAAGAAAGGCTTATTATAATGTATTGAAGAAAACTGAATTTCATCTTGGTGCTCCTATTTCTCTTGCAGAGTAGTAACTGTACCCACTTAATAGTGAAAGGCATTCAGCTAGTGCATTAAGTGGCGAGAGAAGTTAACATCCCTTTTATACCTGTAGGTGTTGTATAGCTGTTATCTAAATCCTTTCTAATTTTTTGTCCATGTGGCAACAGAATGCACAAGTGTTTCAGATGAAGGTGTGTGGTGCGTCTTGGTTAAGTTGGAAATAGGTCTTCTCTGTTCGTGATGATGTTGCCGCTTCAGCTAGATCTCTGCTGAACCCAATCTTTGACTTCTTGGCAGCAAAGCTTATTATGGCTGCAAGTTATTCAAAATGCTAAGCAAAAAAAGGTGTGGAGGCTTAACTTGTCTTGAATACTTAAGTGTTAAAATTCTGTGAATGACAGTAACATTTCTTCTCTTGTATAGTTCTGTAAGTGTCAAGCAGCAATTTCTTGAGACAAGCACAGTCATGTTTAAACAGTCCTCTATAGAGGACCTGTTGTCACTTCCCTTCTGAAAGACTAGTGAACGTCTAAATGGAATTAGGCATCTTATTGCTGGATGAAGGATATAAAAATGGAAGCTTTGAGACCAACATATGGAATGACTTCCATTTCTCAGTGTCTGCCAGAAATCTGAAGGCTTATGTGCCTCAAAATTTGACTAATATGCTTTCTTTTTGTGATTTTTTTTTTTCTCTTCCTGTTGGTAGCAGTCTTTCATGTGTAGAAGTTTAGCTGCTGATGGCCTGAAACATACTGATAGTGGCACTACAAGGGGAAGCTGGATAGGTAGGATAGACTTCAGTGTGAGTGAACTTTTGAGCTTTTACACTGTGTAGCAGGCTGGATTATTTTTGATAACTAAGTTTAGACCCTCAGGTTTATGGGCAGACTCATGAGGAGCTAAACACCAGCGTAGGCAGGATCATTGTGGAAAGTTGTTCTGTTGGAGTTCCTTTTTAAATGGCAGCAATAGCACACTTTGTCTTGAACACATCATTGTTATCCTCCAGATGAAAAGATGTTGTAGTTTGTATTGGCTTCTGCTGTTGAGGGATGAGCTCAACAGGTGGCTGGTCTTGGCCACTTTGTTGTGGATGTTATGGAATGAATCTGGCTTGTACCGCTATTAGCGGTAATATTCGGATTTCGCTTATTTGGAGCAGGCTGCTTAATGTTCACGTTTAACTTTCATCCAAGTTGTCAGATTATCCGGTACCTACTTAGTATGTGAATGCTCATTTCATTTCTCTGATGTAAGGGATATGCTTGTGCTTGGGCTTCTCGACCGTACACATTTGGCCTTCAAGGGGCAAACCAAGTAACATGCTGGCAGTCAACAAACACTATGGAAAGCCATGCTACTTGATAGAAACATCCTTGGGGACCTCATCTAAGCTGGCCGTTGTAGGTATGTTTTGCCTACCTGAGCCAGGGAGCTGCCTACTGGGAGATGCGTGTGTGTGTTGTGGAGTGGTGTGATCAAGTCAAATAGGAGCAAGGATTGTCAGTGACCATCCCGAACAGGTGTTGCCTATTCCCAGGCCTGACAGGAATACTGTGAAATGCCATGTGGTGCTCTCAGGCCTCTTTATCTGTCTTGGGCTCTTTGGGAATCCAGGCTCATCTCCGATCTCTCCCTTCTCTTTCATCTTGTTTCCGTTTCCTGTACTGCACTGACTTTGGTGCATGACTAAGGGCTGATGTAAGGCCACTGTGTGTGACCTGATGAGAGCTCCTGGTGTCCTAGCCCTTTCTGTTTCATCTTTCCCTCTGTAGCCATCAGCTTTGCTAAGGATGCAAGATGACTTTAACCTCTTTCTAAGAGAGCAGTGAAGTGTTTCTGACCTGCCTACTCCAATCAAGACTCCTAAGGTGGCTGATTTCTACTATGAAAACAAAAATGAGCTTCCTGGTGATGTTTGGGGGAACCTGTGAGTTATACTTGAGCAAATCTAGCACTGCTGTGAGTAGGGATTGGTGGACAGAAAGCTCTCTGGGTGCTGGAGTCTGCATCTATTGTATATTGAACTCTAATTTAATTCTGATCTCCTAGCTATATTGTTCAGCATGAATTAATTCATATGTGGGAATACAGATAAACTTTGGAGTTTTCCTCCTCATTTTTCTGTAAGCATAAACCAATGGCTTCTGTATTCTGTCAAGAGGAACAAACACAACATACATCTTTTCTGGATCAAACTCTCTATAGGTTGCTTTTTTTTTTTTTTGCATTTTTCTAATCTAAACTGATATAAATCTCTCCTTAAACATATGTATTGTATATAATATGCATGAAGACTGTATTTCATGCTCTTCTGTCACAATGATGGCACTGGGAAGAAGAATCCTTAAGTTTAGAAGGGACTTAAGTTAAATTACTTGGCTGCAATACATAACTTGCGAAACTGTGATAATGCAGTAAAACTGAGGACAACCAAATTTGTGCCCAGCCTAAAGCCTGCTACTAATCCACAGTTAGATCGTAATTTGTGGATTAATGACTAGATGATGTCAGTATGAAATGAAAGGGTTATGGGAGGTGAGTTCCTTCCTTTCAGGAAAGGTTTCTGTGTTATCAGGTGCTCTTATGGCCAACCAGATGTTATCTTCTAAGTAGCAGCCAGCAGGTTTTCTTCAGTACTTCTTTATTTCAGTAAATCAATTAAATACTACTGTGTCACACCTAACTCAGAATGTGAACAGCAACAATCTGGTGTTAGGCTGGGTGAAAGCAATGCACAGTACAGAATTCATCCTCTGTTAGGCTCTTTGTGCGCATGAAGTACGGCACTCGTCGAGAACAGTCTGTGGGCAGTACGTAAACAGGATGAAAGAATGAGTACAGTGCATTGTTCTGCATCTGATGTGAGAGGTGCTCTTCTGAAGGACATGGGGCTAGGATTGGAAAGGTCATACAGCAATGTGGGGATCTTGTGTAACTTTGCTTCATTGTAGGGTAGAGCTTAAGTACTTCTTGATAACAATAAGAGGCAGTATGATTTAGTGAATAGGGTATGGACTAAGTCTCTTATCACTAATAGGTTTGAATGTATGATCTTTTGAAAAACTAACATTTTTATATAAAATGGATATATCTTATAATACCATAGTTGACTACATCTGTAGGTAGAAAGCATTTTGCTTTTTATAAATAATACATGGAAAAGCTTTCTTCCAAAACAAATTAAACTTGTATGTTTACAAATAAAGTATTTAAATTTTGAAGAGATAAAGAAATTGTCAAGTAAATAGCTTTCAGGCTACTTAAGCACAAAAGCAAAGGGATTTCTTGGAATAAGAACTTCTACTTATTCCTGGCTTTAAAAAAAAAAAAAAAAAAAAGAAAAAACTGAGCAGTTTTCTGAAGCACCCCAGCACAGATCCTGATGTACTGACACGTTACACTCCTCTGCACAGACTTTGTCCATAAGGCAGCTGTAGCAGTTCTCTAAGAGCAAAAAATAAAGCTGGGATTGTATAACTTAACCTGGGGGAGGAGGCATTCCTTGTGTTGAAGAGGAAGCTGTCAAGGCCTGGACATGTAGGCTTGCTAGGGGAGACTTGAGCTATGCAGGCTTCACACACAATTCTCACAAACAGGGTGCCGGGAGGTAATCTGGGTAAACTTCTGAATGTTGGAGAAGGCAGAGCTATGCTTTGGCTGCCTCATCACCTCAAATGTCAGAGGATCTGCAGTGATTTCAGAGCTACCTAGCTTCTTCATTTTCCACCTCTGGGATTTCTGTCTTGTACTGTCTTCATTGTTCTAGCTCCTGTGCTCTCCTGCTACAGCCACCTCAGGTATTCTCTTCCTGTGCTCTGAAGATTAGGTTCAAAACAAAGCCTCTCAGCATTGTGAAACTGGCACGCAGGATTTGTGTCAAGTGTGGAAGTGTGAAACAGCTTGCGTCTCTGTAGCACAGCCAGGAAGCGGCCTGGTGCGTTACTCTGTGGGACCAGGTCATTTGCAGAGCAAGATTAGGTTGTAGTAAGTTAAGACAGGGTTTAAAGTGTGTTATTGACATGCCTCTGAGTTCTGTTATGCTTGTCACCCAAAGTGCAATTACCCAGGCTATGCCACAACGCTGAGCTTAAAACAACACATGGGCAGAAAGCCAGATTCTACACTTAGCAAGCACTTTAAATAGAAAACTAGAGCACAACTGACCTGCAGGTACCTTGCTTTTTATAAAGAAGACTGGTATTTCTAGCTACTAAAGCTTCTTCACTTAATTATGCATGTATTTTATAAATGCTCTTTCGGAATATGTATTCACCAAAATGTTGTGTCATAGCTTAGTGTAAATGCGATGTGGAGTTTGAGTTTCAGGGTATAAAATCTTTTCCTGTTCTAATTTGGCTAACTTGGTGCTTTCTCCTTTAACACTGTGTCAACCATGACAAATAACCGAGGTTTGCAGTGTTAAACCATTGAGATCATGTTGTAGTCGTTGAAGTACGACTGCATTGCAGCAATGGCACAACCAGCCCGCAGCGGCCTGGCAGCAGCAGTACGACATTTAACACCAGTCATGAAGCGACCCAGTGCGTGAGGTGGTGTTGCAGCCTGTGCCTAATCCCACGTTGCCATGGCTGAACAGCCGCTGGGTCTGGGCTGGCTGTGACAGGCCTTGTGCAGGTGCAGCTTTAAACCTGTGTGAGCTCTAGCCATGATGGCCTTGTAGGTGTAAACATGAGAGACTGCCCTTGTACTTCTTCAGATACTGATGGTATGGGGACACTGTCAGGAGAACTGGTGCCAGTCACAATGTTCCTGCTGGCTTTTCCTGCATTTTAAAATACGTAAGTTCTGATTGAAGCACTATGTGGGATCCCGACTTCAACTTTTTTGTGAAGCTTCTGGAAACTGAGTGGTGTCTCCTGAGGCCTCGGCCACTGGCTGCAGCTTCTGTGGTGACGTGGGGACTGGAAGTTGACAGGGACTACTCGGGCCTCACTTTGTTAAAACTACACGTAGCTGTGGGGATTACTTGCTCATTAATTTACTTGTGGAAGTTCTGTGATATTTAAATACAAGTATATATGGGCGTGTATTTTAAAGGCCTATGTGAGCTTGGTAAGTATTCTAACAAATACTGAGTCACACTCTTCTCCTCATGGTAACAAAACAAAATAGAGTGAGGCTGAAGTAAACTAGTGAAAGCAACAGCACAGGCATGCATGGACTTGATTTGAATGTGTACCTCTGTGATCACAATCTTCCCCTTCATCACCTCAGTGCCCTGGAATTCAAGCTATCAGACTTCCAGGTTTACAGGAAACCTCACTTCTGAGAATATAATCAAAACAGATTTGTTTCTGTGGAAGGGGAAAAGTTGCTATTAAGGGAACTTCAGTTTCTTAGGACAGAAGATCTCAAGGGCTAATAAAAGCTTTAAAAAAAGCCTGATTTCAAAATGACTGCTCCTGGCAGCTGATTTCTTAGAAGTCCTGGTGAACTGAAGGGAAGCCCAAGATAGATGAGCTGAGGTGCTGGTGTTGATGAAGCAGTTGTCTTGGCAACTGCAGTCACTTAAATATCTCTAGGAAAATAACTAGCGAATGTTCATATTGGGAATGGTTGACAGAAGAACTGGGAGCAATGAGTAGCTTGAGATTTACACAAGGAATAAATTAGGCTACAGTGGCAAGTAGCTGTTTTCAGGGGTGGGATCCTTCAGCAATGCAATGCTGACGGCTCTCCTCATATAACCATAGCATATCTGGCTGCTTTCTTGCTGCATGAAGCAAGATCCTTGAGGGGAAAAACCACTGACCTCTCTAAGCACATTCATGCCCGTAATAACAGGAGATGAATGTGGTGGGAATTCTGGTACTACCAGAGAGCTTCATTTTGTAGCCCCACTTTTCAACCTAGTCATACAAATACTGCAGCAAAAACTGGTGCAAAACAAGCTCTCAAATGTGATTTTTTTTTTTGTATAGAATTGTATTTTATTGTCAAAGCTAAACTGCAGAAGCTGCAACTGCGTCAAGGATTGTTCTTAGGCCCTCACAGTGCTTACCATGGTGAGACGCCTTATGTGTTTTGTAGATTGTGACTGCACGTGCTGTTTTGAGGTTCTGTAGGTAAAACTGGTAAGTTTTAATATTTTCCTTATGGAACACTGAATTCTCTTTTACATTTACACAAAAGACAGACTCCAGAGAAAGGCTGACTGAATAAAATGAGCAGAGTTTGAGCCAATTGTTTCCTGCTGCCACAAGCATATTTGTAACTGCCAACTATGACAGGTATTTCTACGGGCATTGAATCTTAAGCAGAACACCAGGTGCTAGCAGATGTTACAGAAGACTAAGTGTACATTTTTCTGTCTCTTATTTAATAGCTGGCTTGTGACGTTCTTTATGTAGTAACTTGTGGAAAGTTGCATTCAAAATCTTCTTTCAAACAGAAGCATGAACTCATAAGTTGCTACTTACTGCAAAGGGTAGTAAGGGATGAAAGCTGGTGGTAGGATCCATTTCCAATTACGTTTTATCCTTTCCTGTCTTCAGTAGGAAAAATCCTATCCTACAGCAAAGCCATTATATTTACGTATGTAATTTTTTTTACCTGTATACTTAAACTACCGAACTCTATTGATGGTGTTCAGGTACTAGGCAGGTTTGAAGTTCCTGCGATGCAGGTCCGGTTAGTGTTCTAGTTAGTTCAGTCAAAGCTTCCACCATTTGACCATCTATTTCTGCTTTGACTGTGCTGAAAAATACAGCTAAGTCTCTTCTTTCTCCACTAGCAATGTAAGCCAGTGTTACAATTTATAGTTGATTGGGCTTCTGTACCTTTGCCAAATTAGGAGTAGTTTTCCTTGGCAAGTGACATCAGCTTCTGCAGTACTGAAATGTTAAAGTGAAAATTCCAGTTGCTGGCATAATGCAGATAGTGATGGCACCTTTGGTGTTTTTTTTTTTTTAGTAACTTTTGCTGAAGGAGTAATGGCAGAGGATGCTTAGGTTTTTGGTTTTTTGTTTTGGCTAATAAGCTTTTAACCTCTCACATCTTCCTCTAACCAAGGTGTTCTTGCACTGGAGAAGTGCTAATAGCAGGAGGCTTAAGGCTTCTGAAACTTCATCTCATACTATGATTAAAGTTCAAAAATCACATCTGGAAATTTTGCTGCATTTTCCAAAAACCTCTTGTGGGCAAAGAATACTTTATTAAAAAAGTGAGAGTACACGATAGAATCTGTATAACCTGGTGTGAACTCTTTAAATTCTGCACTAATAGTGAACTGCTCAGCTGTTTGGATCTGCTGTTCTCATTTTGTGTCTACTTTGACTATTTTAACAGCTGAAGGTTCCAAAAAGGCCTGATACAATCAAAACCACTCTCTTGTCAAAACAGCTTGATATAGGGAGCTTGATAAGCTGTGCACATGAGTAGTCTGGGTTTTCTGGAAAGAGCATATGGTAGCTGACACTTCAGCTGGAGATGACTTGGTAATTATAGCTCCTTTGTTAGAATTCCTTTGCCATTTCATGAGGCTAACAGCAAATTAATCTGCTCTTTGTGTATGTAAGGAGAAGCATGCTACTAAAAATATTTGGTTACTGCACATATTCAGTTATTCTATAAAATTGTATTGGGCCAAAAGCCTGGAGCTGAAGGTCTGAGTTCTTCTAAAATGTATTTTACTGGTGACAGGTGCTCTTCTGGATGGAGAGGGACCTTGATTCTGTGGTTGATCTGTTTTAAGGCAGGACAAGGCAGATACAATTTTTAGAGATCTTGTGTTTTTTTTTTTTTTTTTTTTCCCCTATAGCTTCAAGTAGTAGCTGTTCACCAAAATCAACATAGAATTGCTTACCTGAGTGTTTCGTTATGATCTGGCTTTGAGGCTGTGTCAGTCTGTGTCAGTCAACTTCTGTGACTTAAATGTCTCAGTTCTAGTTTGTTGTGTTGCAAGTGTTCATGAATCTAAGTCAGATAAACTTGGCCTGAGTTGCTTTTATTCAAAGATGAATGCAATATCCAGTTGAAAAAGCTCACTAAAGAAGTTTGAACTTGCAAATGAAATCTAGTTTTGTGCTGTTAGGTAGGCTTATCCTTGGTATGATTTAGCAAAGAGTTGTTAAAACAGTGGGTATGGTCTCTACTGATCTACACTAAGCAAAACAATCAGAAAGAAGAGTTTAACCATGATATAGTAGCTGGCTCATGCCACAAAGCTTGGTGTTCCTTTAATCCATTTATAAACTGTTTTATCCTAGCTAATGTGATTGTGGATGTTTTTATTGCCTATATAATGTCTAATCTCTTGAATTCTGCTAAACTGTTGGCCTTAATGTTGCTTATCAATTATTAGTGAAATACAGGTCTTTTGCATATTACTCAACTGTTGACCAAAGTTTTGAATTTTTCTTGTGCTGACCTGTTAAACTTTGGTAGCATTCCACTGTTCAACATGTTCATGCTGATGCTCAGCCAGGTTGCTATCTCTGTGCTCAGATCCTATAAGCTTTTCTTCAGAGCCCTCATGTTATGTTTCCACTTGACACTGAAGGCTTTTAAGAGTGCTTGATAGCATCCCTCCTAAACTATGAAGTATTTTGTAGGAAGCTTCAGATGCAGAAGGAACACAAAGCATTTATGTCCGTTTTTGTGTAAAATTGTGAGCTGCATAGGTGCCTCTCATTGTACTACTTCCAGTTTCACACCAAGGTTAAGTTGAAGGATACTCTCTATACATCGTGGCTATGATAAGGAAGGGATGGTAGCTGGCATTCAGATACTTCAGATGTCTGATTCGGAGAATGTTTAGCTTTGCTAGGATTTTAGAGAGGTCTTTACTTTGTTCTTGATTCCTCATTCTTCCTTTCTCAAATGCGTTTTGCCTGCTAGGCAAGCCTGGTTCTTCTGGATCAAAGTTCTTAAAGATAAATAATACAGATTTGGTAAATATTCCCTGCTATGTTTGTTGCAATATTTTTATTCTCTGCATCAAAGTTTTAAAGCAGTCTCTAGTAAGTAGGATAAACTGAAATTGTGCAGAGCTGCCTGAAGTGTGAACACATTCAATACTGAAAACTTTACTGAAACTTTACTGAAAACTTTATCACTTTGAAAAGTGATAAAGGCTACCCCACCTTCAAGTGCCCATCTTTGTCCTGGGACTTCAAGGAGTTCTGCTGTCACTGGTCTGGAACAACTGTCCTCATGGCTTTGGTTTACACAGGGAATTTAATAAATGGCTCTTGGCCCAAAGTAGTGGCTTGTTGCCTAGAGAAGTTCAATTCTCTCCTCCTCTTAAAGAGACTAAACCCTTTTCTGGGTGAGTGACATAGCCATCAGACTGTTAGTTGGTGCAGAGGAGTCCTTCATTCCACTTCCCCTGGCTGAAACTTCACTTTCTATGCAGTGGGAGAGCTGCACAGTGGGGTAGGATCAGCTCCCTTTGCAGTGTGAAATATTTATAATCCTGACAGCTTTTTCCAAGCTCTGAGCGGGCTCAGAGCTGGCTTAGTCCCGAGCATTCCTGTCTGGCCAGCAACCTGATGCCAAGGGGCAGGCTGGCAAGTGCTGTGCTCCGTGCCCTCTGGGGCAGGCATCCACCCAGAGCTGGAGTACACAAGTTCAAGTGCATTTGGGCCAAATGCCCCAGTGCTAGCTGGCTGAATAAGGTGTCCCAATTTAGCTGCTTTTTTGAGGAAATAGGCCAATCCTCAGAACCATGTGTGTGGTGAAGCTGGTCATGTACAGGATTTTAGGCTCTGATTCACTTGTACGCATACCTGCTGGTGACTGTGAGTTCAGGATTAAGTTCATTGAGTTTAGGCTGCTTCAAGGCATTTCTTTTTCTGTTGCTGCTGTTGGGCCGTTCTCTAAGCATTACCAAGGAGGGATATATAGAGAACCCTGTGTTTTGGTGTGGAGTTGCTTGCTATGGCTCTCTGGGTTGGTGCTTCGGGCTTGTAGTGTGCATCTGTGCAATGCTTATTGTTTCCCATGTTCTAACACTGTCCAGAATTTCAAAGAATGAGCTATTTGTAGACCGCAACTAGGTAACAGTCTCTTCTGGAGAATAGAGTCCTTTTTACCTGCTTAGGCTTCTGTTCTTACCTTTTTGGAGAACACTGCTTACATATAGGGTAAGGTGATAGCCTTGCTCGGTTCCTGTTCTGAGCTCAGTGCTATTGTGTATTTGTGGAAGAAAGCCTTTCAGTGGAAAAAAAAAAAAAATTACTTTAAAATCCATCTTTAAACACCTTGTGATTTTCTATTTTTATTGTAATCTTTATGCATGTTCCATGTGGCTGACTTGTTTGCATATTAATTTTTAGTGAAATTTGCTATTTGGTTTGCTTTAGTCAGTTCTCTTAGATGAAGTTTTGACTTTAAAGAAATCATCCCCTGGGGTGGCGTCCCTTGGGGAAACTGTCCTTAAGGGTATGGGAACAGAACAGATCTGGCAGCTCTTTAAGGACACCTTTCTGAGAGCACAAGAGCTTCCCATCACCTACAAGAAGAAATTAAGCAGAGGAAGTAGGCAATCAGCATGTCTGAGCAAGGACCTGCTGGTCAGGCTGAGGGAAAAGGAGGAAATGCATAGGCAGTGGAAGCAGGGTTGTGTAGCCAGGGAAGAATACAAGGATGCTGTTTGGAAGTGTAGAGGGGATCAGGAAAGCCAAGGCACAGAGGGAGCTGAACTTGACAAGATATGTGAAAAATAAGGGGTTCTATAGGTGTATAGGCCAGAAGAGAAAGGACAAGGAGAGTGCACCCCCTCTTATAAATAAAAAGGGACAACTGGCTTCCTCAGACATGGAAAAAGCAGAGGTACTCAGTAAGTGCTTTGCCTCAGTCTGTGCTGGTGGTCAGGCTTCCCATGTCTGTCAGGTCCCTGAACCTCTATGTGAGGGTGAGAGGAGCAGGCTCACACCCTCATACTGTAAAGAGCAGAACAAGTCCAAGACTGCCTCATGCAACTGAATGTGTACAATTCTATGGGGCCAGATGGCCTGCATCCCAGGGTTCTGAGAGAGCTGGCTGATGTGGTTGCTGAGCCACTCTCCATCATATTTGAAAAATGATGGCTGTCAGGTGAAGTCCCTCGTGACTGGAAAAAGGGAAACATCACTCCCGTTTTTAAGAAGGGAAGACCTGGGGAACTACAGCCCCATCTCTGTCTGGGAAGATTGTGGAGCAGATCCTCCTAGAAGCCATGTTAAGGCATGTGATACAAAGAGGTGATCTGAGACAGCCAGCACAGCTTCACCAGGGGCAGATGGTGCCTGGCCAATGTGGTGGCCTTCTGTGATGGAGTGACGGCATCGGTGGATAAAGGAAAGGTTATGGATGTCATCTGCCATGCCTTTGACATGGTCCCTTACCATATCCTTATCTCTAAATTGAAGAGGTGTGGATTTGAGGGTGGACTACTTGATGGATAAGGAATCGGTTGGACGGTTGCAGCCAAAGGGTTGTGGTCAACAGCTCTGTGTCCAGGTGGAGGCTGGTCATAAGTGCTCTCCCGCAGGGGCCCCGTCTTGGGACCGGTGCTCTTCAACATCTTTATCCAATGGCATAGACAGTGAGTGCACCCTCAGCAAGTATGCTGATGACACCAAGCTGAGTGGTGCAGTTGATAGCCCTGAAGGAAGGGATGCCATCCAGAGGGACCTGGACAGGCTGGAAAAGTGGGCCCACGAGAACCTGATGAGGTTCAACAAGGCCAAGTGCAAGGTGTTGCCCTTGGGTCGGGGCAGTCCCAGGTGTGTGTACAGACTGGGAGAAGAACTCCTTGAGAGCAGCCCTGCGGAGAAGGACTTGGGCGTTGTGATTGATGAAAAGCTGGCCATGAGCCGGCAGTGCGCACTTGCAGCCAGGAAGGCCAATGGCATCCTGGGCTGCATCAAGAGAGGGGTGGCCAGCAGGGAGAGGGAGCGGATCGTCCCCCTCTGCTGGTGGGGCCTCACGAGGGCAGAGTAGTGCAGTGTCCAGGCCTGGGGCCCCCAGCACAAGGCAGACTTGGAGCTCTTGGAGTGGGTCCACAGGAGGCCACGAAGATGATCAGAGGCTGGAGTACCTCTTCTGTGAAGAATGGCTGAGGGAATTGGGCTTCTTCAGTTTGGAGAAGGCTCCAGGGAGTCCTCATTGTGGCCTTCCAGTACTTGAAGGGAGCTTATAAACAGGTTGTTGAGTGACTTGTTTTGTGGGTTCATGGTGATAGTTCAAGGGGGAATGGTTTTAAACTAAGAGAGGAGAGATTTAGGTTAGATGTTAAGAAATCTTTCACTCAGAGGGTGGTGAGGCCCTGGCACAGGCTGCCCAGAGAAGTTGTGGATGCCCCATCCCTGGAGGCCTTCAAAGCCACATTGGGTGTGGCCCTGGTCTAGTGGCTGGCAACCTTGTCCACAACAGAGGTTGAAACTACATGATCTTTAAGATCTTTTTCAACCCAGGCCATTCTGTGACTTCACATTGGAAGCAACTTTAATGTCCTATGATAACATGTACAAGAATGTCAGATCTGTTGGTGTTTAATTTGCAAGTTAAAAATCTTGTTGTTGTGGCTTTTTGTGTTAAACTGCTGAACTGTAAGGATAATGAACTAGTGATGCAGACTGCCGTGATCATTAATCTGGTGTTGTGCTAGCTGTGTTCAAAGCTAACTGTTCACAGTAAAGAAGCAAATGAGCTATGTGTTACCATTAGATACAATTAGATATCCTGCCTTGTATGTTTATTTTGGAGATTAGAGCAGAAACACATAAAAACCCTGTGGTACAGTCTGCAATGCCCAGTGCAGAAGTGATTTTACAGTGGATGTGAGCTCTGAAACACACAAAGCTTAGGTAACAGTGTGGGTTACCCTGCGTTGGATTCGATAAGAATTTTTTCCTTGCTGATAGGAGACTGACAGCATTTTGATCCTGCTGGCTATGCCCAATATAAAGTCCTGCGTGAAACACAAAATCTGTTGTCCACGCGCATGCTACTCTGACAGGCTGGGCAATATTCCAGCAAACATGAAGGAGCTTGTGCTGTTTATATCATAGCTTGGATACTCCTGAGGTCACTTCAACAACATCTGTCTCCTTGGTTTTCCCTTTGAGGAAGATCTGGACTGTTGAAGCTTGAAGTGCCATCCTATTTGCTGTTACTGTGGGCTGCAAACAGCCACTGTGGTCAACCTTTTAATCTATGCAGGCTTTTTATCTTGAAAAGATGACATAACTTCACTGAACTACTCTAAACAATAGTTAATTATGTAGATGTCTTCCAGATACTTTTTCAAGATAAACACTTTGAGGATGTAAAATATAGTGGATCTGCAGCAAAGCTGCCAGTATACTTGCCCTTAGCATGAGAGCCTTCTTGCCAACAGGTAAGTTGTTCTTCCTAGAAAAAAAAACTAAATTGCACCTTAGCATGCAGTTGAAGTGTTATCACCAGGAGCCTTGCAGCTTAGGGGCTCCACCATGCAATAGCTAAAGGTGTATCGCAGAAATAGGGGCAGCATGCCACGGGCACTATTTTTTTTTGCCGTTTGAAAGCACAACCATTACAGAAGGCTGCTCAGGTTAATGTGCATATTTACGTGCATAGCTGTGCTTGTGCACATGCAACTACAGTGTGCTGACTGCTAGAGGTAACAGCAGAGCACTGCAAGCTGCAGTACTTGTGCAATACAAGACTTGTTTGGGTTTATAGCCTTCCAACCAGTGAGGAGTAACAGGCACAACATTAGCTGGGCAGGGCAGCCCACAATCCCAGTCCCACAACCGAGCACCCCATTGGTTGTGGTCTGTCACACTGGGGCACAAGCAGCAATCAGAATTAAAGGCCAAAAGAGATGATTAAAAGCTGGATGAATGACATAGCATGGCTAGCATTGTTACAGGCATTTCAACCCTGACCTGTCCCAAACAGAAGTGCATGAGCTGTTGTTTCTGCTCCTTAAACTAAACAGAGTTCTTATAAATCCTTAGGAATATTGCTGAAGAAAGGAACTCAGTGTCCAAACACTAAGCTTTGAACAAGAAGTACAGTATGCTAGTAAAGCAGTACAAGTTGCAGCAGAGGTGGTTTACACCAGAACTGACACTAGTGCTTGTGCTACAAAACACAGTTCTTCATTTTAATCTAAATGAATTTTGGTCTAAACTTTTGGAAAAAAGGGGTCACCTTAGTGTCAAGACCTCTAAGTGTGAGACTCTTCAAGTGGCAACTTTTTTTCATAAAAGGTGTGGAACTGCCCACACAGGAGAAAACAACAAAACAGCCAGGAGTCTCTACTGTTAATCCTGCACAGATATCCCTTTTCCCCCAGCAGAGAACTCATGACACAGGACAATTCTGTAAACTGACAGTGTTTTATATGTATGAAGTGTTTTTAGGTGTTACTGATCATCTGAAAGTAGCATTCATGTATGTGTATATACATTTTCTTGATCACTACTTCTCTACTCCGGGAAGAATAAACATAGCCATGAGTTTCCTACTTCCACCCCAATGTATGGGCAGCACCTTGGGATGCTCTAGTGCAAAGAGCAAGGAAGGAGAAATAAGCATATAAGTCACTAACTTAAATCAGATTGTGTGGTGATAGACAGCCAAACCATGAGTTTTAAGCAGCCCTGGTGATCACCTGATTTACAGTGTAGATTTGAAAATCTACAAAAGTCTCAGCAGCACGTGTCCCTCTACAGAGCATGTCATTAATATGCCATGTTCAGAGTAGAAGATGCAAGTACTCACCAGAAGCCAGCTCTTACATAACTTAGAGCAGAAGAATCAGCTGTCACCACCTTTCAGAATACACTGGCTTCCAAAAGAGCTCTAATTTACTTACATTTGCATGCCATAAGCAGCACAGTAACCATCATTTTTGCAGTTCAGTAATAGCCACGAACCTCTTATTGTACTGTGGGCTGGGTTAATTTCCCAGATTTGGGAGCACCCAGCAAATCATGGCCTCATTACACTGCATGTTAGAGTGACACCTCTCACCTTCAAGATAGGCTAGTAGGACTGACTGCCTCCTGCAACAGGAGACAAGGTTCCAGCTATGCTTCTTGACTCTCAGTATACAGAGATGAGCCTTGAGTATGAGGTATTTTTGCTGCTGATTGAAATGCTTGAGTTACTCTGCAACGTTTTCAGTTAGCCTCTTCCCAACATTGGATCATTCTAAGCAAGCATGAATGTGCAAAAGCAGAAAGAAATTGATGCTGAAACTAACACAGGACCACTAGGTACATAGTCTGTTCAATATTTTATGGTAACTGGTGGTTCTGTGTTAGTTTCAGCATCAGTGGTGGGTTTTTCTTTGTCTTGCTTTCACACATTGGTGCTTGCTTAGGTAGCAGGCATGTTTGGTACTGAGAAGATGTGTTCCCCAAAGATAGATGGGGAAGGAGGGTGTCTTTGGGAAGGTTCAGATTTCAAAAGAGATCTTGACTTTATTTCAGTAGAGGTTTATCAGATAGCTGTGTGGAGACTTTCTGCTATTATTTCTCTTGGACAACTGTATCAGTAAGAGCACACCACTTTCTCTTGGCAGTACCACCTTAAAATTGAAGTTTCTCTCTTCAGCTGAGGAGCTAGATTCACATCTTTAATCTCCTTTTAAAACTAGTATGTGTTCACCATCTAGTATGTCTTGAGCTTCCTGAGTGCTTTAATGAGTTCACTGTAACACTTTCTGTTATTTTAAAATGCCTCCTTGCTGTTGACAGACTCCTCGTGCTACAGAGCAGTGAACCTGACTGCATGGAAAGTAAGCTTGAAAGAATCTCCAGATCTGTTTTTGACACTAATATGCAGTTACTTCTGAACAGTTGACACTTGAATCTAGCTGTCATATTTTAATTCATTGTCCTTCCTGATACTGATTTGTGCAATAAATCAAAATCACTTGTCTGCTTAGTCCCCTGTTTTGTCCCTGATACTGCCTCATCTGTTTTTTGGTGGTTTTTTTAATAATGCAGCTAAACTTGCATTGAGTTGCATATTTTGGTGGAGAGGAACAGAACAACAAAAGAGAGGCTTTAAATATGGCTTGGTCAGTTCTTGTAAATGATCACAGGCATTTGTGTGCTCAGCTACTTTCAGCATCTCATCTGCATCTCTTAAATGCAGAGTTGCAGCCTCTTGTCCTCCTCTGGAGAGGTGAGGCTCTGTTGGGGTCTCTGCAGTGTGTTTTGATTGCCAGAATCCATTGCTTCTGATCTCTTTCATCTTAGCAGAAGGATAGTTCAGTGAATATCTCAGATAGCTTTGTAAATCTGAATTTTCCCTCACAACTGT
The DNA here is from genome assembly GCA_013399715.1 of Alectura lathami. Lineage (NCBI taxonomy): Eukaryota > Metazoa > Chordata > Aves > Galliformes > Megapodiidae > Alectura > Alectura lathami. The sequence continues at coordinate 159,591 of VXAV01000988.1, forward strand.
TTTTTAAACTGCATTATAACTGTTTGCTAAGTACTGCTTGAACTGTGTAGCACACTGCAAATAATACTGCACTAAATATGGCTTTCTGGAAGGATTTTCTAAGAGGGATCTAGAAGTCTAAATGCAAACTTCTGGAGTATGTGTGGTTGGTTTATCTGTTCTGGAAAGATTCAGGTGAAACACTTGAAGGCTCTAAAGTGACAGGCAGAACTGGCATATTTTCCTGTGGATCACTTTGATTTTGGACTGGTCCTGAGTATTCAAGCTATTTTGGAACCTAATGACCTAGCAGTTCAGTGGGAGGAGTTCAGAGCTGTTAGGACACTGAAATTTAAGATTAAGTACTACCAGGTGGAAAACCTTCCAGATGATGCTTCTTGCTTGCACTTTAGAGAAGGGCTAAATGTGTTTAATGAAGTTGATAAGGAAGTTTCCTTGACTTACAAGATCAAGGGGTCACAGGGGGCTGTTCCAAGCAAGTGAGGCAGGTGCCCATTTAGCTTCTGATAGCCCGGCATCAACAAGCTGCCATACTTCATTAGGCTGCTCTGTGCACGTGAGTAGGTTTCATTACTGATGCCTCTGCAAATCTCATAATTGGCTGCTGCAGTTCAGCTGATGACCTAGCTGAAACATTTCTGAGACGGGAGTGCCTTGACTTCACAGGCATACCCTGTGTTTGCATGCACAGCTCATACTCCAGATTCTATAGAAGAGCTGCTGCTCTCCCTTATAAACACTGCTTAGCAGTTGAAGAAATGCTGGTTATTAGAGATGAATTGCAGACATTTTTGCCATAGCACACAACTAGAACCAGGCAGCTGCAGCTGGTTTCCTGGGATACCAGAGCAGAAGGCATGAGCAGATGAAAGGCTTTTTCCCCCTGTGTTGTTGGACTCACTGACTGTGTTGCCAGTGTTGTCTAATCACCTTGCATCACAGGGCTGTCTGAAGTGTGCACTATTTGGATAAAAATTGGCAAAATCAATGTGACTGACTTTGTAGCACGGAAAGTTGAAAACTGGTGAGGCAGTCACAGGCAGACACCTATCATCTGCTGTACTTTGTGTAACTCCCTAGTCTCACATTAGGAAGGTTAAGAATTCCTGACAAGGCTGTGTATTACTGCAAGTGTATATCTTAACATGACATGTAGCCAAGCAGCCTGATTTTTTTTTTTTTTTGATACCCAGATGAGCTGTGTGCTGTTCTTACTTTAATACCGATACTTGATTTTGAGCAAGCTTTGACCTGGCTACTTCAAATGTTGGGAATATCAAAAAGTCCTTTGAAGAAAAGTGATCTCTTTTTTGAGCTTCTCATGTGGTGGGTAGTGAATGGCAACCCTCAGAGCAAAGCTTGAATCCTTGTAGCTACCAGTCAGGAATGTGCAGGGTATCTCCTGCTATTTATGATAGTAATTGAAGGGAAGGCGACAACTTCCCCAAACTTCAAAGCATAGTGTGCTAATTTCAAACTGTGTTGAGTGTCTTGAATTGCAGGCAGTTTAAAAAAGACAAATCCTTACCCTGCTGCTAAAACCTAGTTTATCTGAACACATTCAGTGTTGGTGGTATTAATAATGGACTAGAGTTTAATACGCTTTAAAAGTCAGTCAGCAGCGTAGTGGCCAAGTTGTGGAGACTGAGCATCCCAAAATCTGTAGCTGAAGGCAGATCTCCTGTTTGGGAGAGAGAAGTCCTTGCTGAGAAACTTTTACTCATTTTTACAGATTGTAAATCTGACTTGAAACAAAAGCATATATAATGACTGTTGTCAAGACTTTATGCTGCTTCTGCTATTTCCTGTGATAGTAATGGCTTTGATTCCCTCCTAAATTCACATGCCAGTGATAAGTGAGCTGTCTTGCTCTCCAGCAGGTTTCAGAATGCACCAGCTTCTGCTGACCTAATTGATGCCAAAGGTGATAATTAAGCTCTGTAAAAAGCTCTGAAGGCAGTCCTATTAGAGTAAGCATTCATGACTGTACTAATAGGTGGGTGCAAAGTGGGAGTTAAAAGGGATTCTCTTATCTCTGTGTGATTGCTTAGCTATTGCTGTGCAGGGGAGGAGAGCTCATCTGTTACTGCAGAGCATCTTTTAATAAGGAGATCACAGTATTAAAATAGAATCATTGCCTCTGGGTGTGTTCAGGTGCACTGAAATGTGGTGTTTAAAAAAACAAAACAAAAAATAGCATTTTTACTTTCAGACTTCCAAGAAATTTTTTCTTAACTAAATGTATCCCTTTGTGAAAGCAGTGTGATTTCTTTTAAAATTAACATGTTCAAGATGGTAGTGCTTCTGTGAACATCAAAATGAATGCAAGCAATGTTACTTGTCAGTGGATCTGGCACGCAGAAGAGCCAGCTGTTAGGATATGCCACTGTGTTGAACCCATTTGTCTTTTAAGTCTAATAGAGTTGAGTTCAAAGTGTTAGATGGTCTCAGGCTTTCAGTGGTCTGAGACTGGGCTTCCAGTGGGACAGTTAAAGGTCCAGAGGCACTGCAGGATACCCTAGCACTTGATCCTTCTCTGCATCATGCACGTAAGTGTATTTTGTGCTGATTGCCCACAATCCTGTCTTGGTGTCCCTTGTGGGCATCACCAGGGCTGTTTCTTTGTTTGGATGTTAGGAAGAAATTCTTCCCTGAGTGGTGAGGTGCTGGCACAGGCTGCCCAGAGAAGCTGTGGCTGCCCCATCCCTGGCTGTGTTCAAGGCCAGGCTGGATGGGTTCCTGGGCAGTTTGATCCAGTGAGCTAGTGGCTGGCAGCCCTGTCCACGACAGGGGGGTTGGAACTAGATGATCTCTGAGGTCCCTTCCAACCCAAGCCGTTCTATGATTCTGTGATTTCTAGAAGACGCAGCATCTGTATTTCACTGGGCCGTTCAGGGTGGGAAGGATGTGGAGACAGACTGATCTGTGGCATGCATGCACCTTTTGCTGCAGGCAGAGGAGTGCTTGTGTCTGATACCCAGCTCCAGCTGTTTTTGGTGCCAGCAAATGTGGTTGTTTTTGTTTCCATCACTGTCTCAGCTGGAAACCATTTTGCTTACCTGGAAGTGCTTTTCATTAGAGACTATGAAAACTGGGACAAGGTGGGGTAGGAGAGACTGGGCATTGGCTATAGTCAATGTTGAATTCCCAAGAGTGGGAACAAGGATGATTTTTTTTTAAGCAGAAATGCTTGGAATCTTCCTGTACCTGCACCTGCCATGCCTCTTCTGCAGTAGTGCAGGTATTTCCACCACTTGTTACTAGTAACTTTTTGCAGTATGGCAGTGTGTAGTCTGAGGTGGTTTTGTGAGCTGATAATGTTCCATAATTGGTCCTTTTATGGCTAGCTACTTTTTAAACCAGCACCATATGTATAGCAGAAGGCTCTTTGTAGCCTAAAGTTTCTAGTACATGGCTGCTTCTGTACAGAAACACAACTGGGGGAAACAGAGTAAAGCAGAGCTGTAGGAAAGCAGTTGACAACTGTTGGTCACCTTGCATGGTTCTCCTGTCCCAGGAGAATCATAGAATCATTAAGGTTGGAAGAGGCCTCTAGCATCATCTAGTCCAACTGTCAACCCAACACCACCATGCCCACCGGACCACGTCCCTGAGTGCTGCATCTACACATTTCTTGAACACCTCCAGGGAAGGAGACTCCTCCACCTCCCTGGCCAGCCTGTTCCAGTACATAGCATGTTGATCTCCCTCCAAATCTGCCAAGACATACAAATCTCTGAATGCATGTTGTTGCCTGCTTGCTCCACAGCAGTATCTGGAATATTCTGATTTTCTTCATGGAGTAAATTTCATACAAGTACATAATTGTAACTAGCTGGAACTATGGATTTGAAGACTATTTTAGGGGGAAGAAATTGTATTTGACTTCCAGTCAATCTGCTGTGTAATTCTCATCCAGAGAGCTAACACAACAGCGGGGTTGATTATAAATATAATTTAAATAATATATGATACTTAGCTTTTTATATATAATTTATTAGACAGAGAATGCCTTGAGAGCTGTATGTTCTGTTGCAGTGTATCCGGATCTTCTAAAGCAAGCCCTGTCAAGCGGCAATTGCTGTAGACATACTGATCATGTGTAGATGGCTTTTCATTGGGTTTGCGTGTAGCTGTATAATTTCTGGTAGTATTTGAAAAAATAATTTAACTTCAGTTCTGTTAATGATTTCCTTTTGAAAAATTCTAGTGTATGTATCAAGCACATTCACAAAAAAAGATAGAAATCTATTTTATTTTTTTTGTGAGAGAAATCTTCCAGTAGCTGAAAACCAAGCCTCTCTGAAGTGCTTTGACAGTATGTAGTTTATAGTTGCTGTTGCAAAGTGCTGAAGCAGCATTAACCTTTTCGACACCTGAACCCTTTAACAGAAGTCAGCTGTTTTGTTCAATACCTGATGCCAAATGTCCCTGTAAGTCCTTCAGTTCTTTACGGGCTAGTTCTGGAAACTAAATGGTATACAGATAGATGCGAGAAAATCTCCAAATTATTTTGGACTTCTGTGCTAGGCTAAAGAGAGCATTATGTTAGCATTGGTGTTTACCAAAAAGTGTTATGTTTCCAAACTTTCTGAAGGAATGAAGTTAACTTTCCATTTTTTACTCTACAGCAGGCCAGCATGGCTTCTTCATGCTCAGGTGCAAGGTTTGAGAAACTGTGCAGGTTCTAAGTCTGTTCTCGAGCTTGCCAAATGAAGTGCAAATGAGTGCTACAGTTGGTACTGTCAAAGAAAGTGCATGCTCTGGAAAAGTCCTCTTCTAGCAGCAAAGCATTGTATGGTCTGGGCACATATGGAACATGCTGCTCTGATGTCTGTATAAAGCTTTTTTTCCACAAAACATCCAAATTACTGTGCGTGTAGACACAATTCAATGAAAAATAGTGGTCAACCTGTCAGTATGTGATTTGGTGCATAAATCAGATATAAGCACTGCTCTGTGCTAGGAAACTTTTGGAATTTTGTTCAGTGTATGTGTGAAATGCTGTCTACAGTCTAAGCAGGACAGGAATCTTCCTTATTGGATCATGGCAATGTAGATTTGTAGACAGAGCACCATTTAAATCTGCCTGCTTGATGCCAAGTGTTTCTGTGGCTTTCAGATGTTGATTGCTGGCGGTCTGACTAGAAGCATTTCATTTGTAGGCTAGCATGAATGCCAGCAAGGTTGTTCCCTTACATTAGTGGTTACAAATTAGCAGATACTCATCTGCTTTATCACCACTAGAGGCTCCTCCAAGTCATGCTTTGGATTTGTTTGTGTGAGGGGAAGCAACTCGTGCTCTAAGTAGGATGCAGATGTCTGAATCTGCAGGTGTAACACCTCTTTACAAGTAGTGATGTAGCTTTTATTAGAAATAATAGCTCATCCTGTTGATGGTATAGCTGAACCTGAATCATCGGTTTGAAATAGTTACTATTAACTGCTGGTGAACTTCAAAAAGGTGTTGAGTAGAAACTTGCAGAGTTGCTTACCATTAACTAGAGAAAAGCTAGTGTGAAAGTACTTCTGGTGTTGTGTGGGTAAATCATCTTCATTTAACATGAGCATATTTTATCCTGGCATAGATAAGGCTATAATTACTAACACAGATTACTTCAGGGTCCACATACTTCCATGTGTGTCTGGGGTAGGTTTCCTCTGAGAGGGCTGCATGCTTGCATTTTCAAAACACTGTCAACTTCTGCTGCAAGCTGATTGTTCCTGTGTCGAAGATGCCTGCATCCAAGTTACATCAGGTGCTGTGTAGCGAAGATGCAGGCTTGAAGCAAACAGCTGAACATTAGGACTTAATTTTCAAAAGTTAATCTGATAAGAGAGAAGAATATCATCATAGGTTCACGGCTTGCATAGAAATCAGGATGAATTTTCTGTTCTCTGCCATTCCTGGGTTTTGATAGCCTCAGCTTATTCCATAGACAAGCCAGCAAGTCCTGTGCTCAGGACTTAGACTTCGTAGATGTGCAGGTATAGTATTTCTCTGAATGGAGTAAGAGATGTTAACTCCCAAATGGCCCATGTAGGTGCTACAGCTGGAGCATGGCAGTATGCTGGAGCAGTTGGAGACAGCGTACATGCTTGTGGAGTAAGTGACAGCAATCTCTGGTCACAGATCTTGTGTGTGCTGACCTTGCTCCTTTTTTGAGCAACAGGAGTGTGTTTAGATGAGTTTTTGCAGGAAAACAGAATGACTTGTTTCTGTGGAGTCTTCAAAATAGGAAGGTGGTGTGTGGTTGCTGTCACACACAGGAAGACCTACTGGAGGGCTGGCTTTTGTTACCTGTCCCCCTAGCATTCAGTTAGTGTTCTTTAATAACCTTGGAAGGAAAAGGTGAAGTCAAAAAATAAGTCCTACAAGATTCACCAGAGGGTTCTAAGGGGAAAGCAGTATCTCACAATGGAGAACTTTCTGTCTTTTAAGTTCTCTAAAAATTTTTTTCTTCAGGCATCAGCTGTTCCTACATACCTCCATAGCTGTAGCTGTAGCATCCCTTGTAAGAGTTCACTTCCTGTGGAAAAAGCAATTCAAGTTGAGCAAAACAGCACTGTTAGGTTTCTTTCTTTTTCACTGTAGCTTTTCTTCATCCACACTCCTGTTCTCACTACACACAGACTGTCAGTCTGTGATAATCTACCCTTCTCCCTGGCATGACACTTCTATTTGATTGCTTATCTGTCACTCACATTTCTTTTGAAGTCAAGTCAGATCTGCCACTTTAAATCAAACGTAATATCTGTGACATGTGCTGAAATACAGAAATAAAAGCTAACCAAGTTTTAATTTCTTCCAGTTTTCCTTCCTCTTAAGAGTAGACAATAGTGCATAGTGTTAGAGCTCTTTGAGTCATTGTTACTCATGCAGGTGTACAGCTTTCCTCTGAGATCTGGCAAGGTCCAGCTTTCTCTGTCCAGAGGCTCAGGTCCCCTGCCTGGCTTCTCACCTTACACCTGTATTGCTAGATTTGACCTTGAGGGCCGCTTCACATGCAGTAGTCTGCAGTGGTTCTTCCTGCATGGTATTAGCTATGCCTTCTAATTTAATACAATTGTTTACAATTAATTAGATACAACTTGAATTTCAAGGGTGTTTGTTCCTGTACTGAACTCAGCTCTTTTGTCCTGATTCCTCTTTTGTCAGAGGTGTTAAGGATATGTTAGTATCTGTGCTGCACTGCAGAGGAACCAGCCTGATTTGCAACCTTTTGCTGGAGCTTTCAGGGGATATTTTAGGAAATTGAGAGCTCTGGCTTTATCTAGATGTCATATTAGTCATTTACCTAGAAACTTGTTGGAACATAGGTATGAGTATCAATGCTAGCTCACACTTCAGTGTTGTTCTTTGTCTCATATAGCCATCTGTCCTGAAAGATGTCTTCTTAATCATCCATGTATTAATGAAATCAAAAACATAGAATCATAGAATGGCTTGGGTTGGAAGGGACCTCAGAGATCACCTAGTTCCAACCCCCCTGCCGTGGACAGGGCTGCCAGCCACTAGCTCACTGGATCAAACTGCCCAGGAACCCATCCAGCCTGGCCTTGAACACAGCCAGGGATGGGGCAGCCACAGCTTTTCTGGGCAGCCTGTTCCAGCGCCTCAGCACTCTCCCAGGGAAGAATTTCTTCCTGATGTCCAGCCTAAACCTCCCCTCTTTCAGTTTTAGCCCATTCCCCCTTGTCCTACCATTATCCACCCGTGTGAAAAGTCAGTCCCCCTCCTGCCTGTAAGCTCCTTTGAAGTATTGGAAGGCCGCAATGAGGTGTCCCCGGAGCCTTCTCTTTTCCAAGCTAAACAATCCCAACTCCCTCAACCTTTCCTCTCAGGAGAGGTGTTCCAGCCCTCTGATCATTTTGGTGGCCCTCCT
>VXAV01000988.1:168209-192315 GCA_013399715.1 Alectura lathami
CCTCCTCATCTCACATGTGCCTTAGCATCTCCTCCAGGAGGATCCGCTCCATGATCTTCCCAGGCACAGACGTGAGGCTCACCAGCCTGTAGTTCCCCGTGTCTTCCTTTCTCCCTTTCTTAAAAATGGGCGTGATGTTTCCCTTTTTCCAGTCAACGGGGACCTCGCCTGACAGCCACAGCTTTTCAAATATGATGGAGACCATCTACAACCATTTTGTAGATGGTTTGTCTAGCCTCTTGTCACTAGATTTAAAGTAGGACATGGTTGCTACAAGAGGGTGCTACAACAGGCTGGTGATCCTCAGAAGATGAGGGCTGCATATGAACTTCAGTATCCATTTCCTTAGGGCCATGCTGCGAGCGTAAGGTCTGTACGGTGCCTGACACAAAGCAACTCAAGATGTGTTTGAAACAGTGGGGGCCGCTAAAGACTGGTGCAGTTGAACATCTTGTCCCTGTGACTGCAGCAGCAGTACTGTCTAATGACCTGGTTTTGTAAAAGTGTTAAAGAGCTGGTCCTCTGCCCGCTGTAATGCGGTTGTTGCGTGGATTTGAAGGAGCTGAAATCGTGAAATGAATTAAACATATGATTCCAGCTGCTCTCCCTTTCCTTTAGCAGGTGAATGCTCAAATCTAGATGCTGACACTTTGATAATGTTGTGTTTTTTTGTTGTGATTTGAAAAATTAAATCTGAGCTAGAGTGCGTCTTTCATTAATTCTTATCCCTTATAGTGCTGGTTGCTGGAAGTCCAAGTCATTGCTGCTCACGAGTAAAACTGCACTGACTGCTATGCTGCAAGCTCCAAATCATCTTGCCTTTAAAAGGCAGGGGTGAAAAGAGGTAGAGAATGACACAATGCTTAGTGCTTCTTGAATTTGACTTGCTAACAAAAAACAAAAAGCACCCTGCTACCATTTAAAAAAAAAAAAAAAGCCTGAGGAGCGAAGTTGTGTATGTTATCGGCTAATGCAGTTATTTTAGGTTAAACTTAAACTTGATCAACTTAATTTAATCAACTTAGATTAAACTTAAACTTTTTGTAGCAGCCTATACCAATGGAACTGACAGGCACATCATTATGCAATAATGTGAAAATATGCTTTTGTATCTCAAATGTGTGGTTCTCACTAATGAATACCTCCTGACATGGTGCTAGTTTCTGCAGGGAGCTGGGGGACGCTTGACAGGGAGGCATTTCACATGTGTGTATTGGAGCTTGCTGGCTCATACAAAATTAGGGACTCTTTGCAGACAGGTGCAACATAGAGCCGTATTGGTACAGGACTGTAAATCTTTGACAATCCTTGTCTCCACTCTGGGAGACAGTGCTGCTGTATTAGCTCTCTGGGTTGCAAGAGGTAGGGTAGAGCCTGTCAGATATGCTTGCTGTTGCTGAGTGTTAGCTGTGTCGGCCTTTGACCAGCTCTGAAAAGGAGATTTTACAACTGGTAATGCAGTGACTGAAAGATAAACAGCATGGCTGCCTAGTGCTTAGTTGGCTTCTGTGTGGCAGCCAGCATATATAAGTTTCTCAGAGACGGCATTTCCTGGATGCTGCAATCCAGTTGCTAGAAATCTGTATCTCGTGTTTAAATAGAAGCTGGTGTGCCAGCTTGAGAAACCTCTTGAGAAGAACTGCTGCCGGCTGTGATGAGAAACGTACAGTTGTGTAACACTGCAGCACAGTGCTTTGGTTTACACTTTCAATGCTATAAATATTCCTTTCCCCTTGCTGCTTATGAAAGAGGTGACTGCATCAAGGCCTGCCCTGAGTTTTTAGCAGAACATGTGATTGGTTTCCCTTGAGGAATGCTTTCCTCTTGCATACAGCCTGGATTGCATATGAAGAGAATCAAGGCAATTAGTCATTGACTGACTCGTGAGTGGTTAGGCTGGTGTGTGTTAACGAGTTCTCTGAAAATAGTTAAAATAGGCTGAAACAAATGGTATTTATTTATCAAGCTAGCTTGGACATCATCTTTTTTTTGCTCAGCAGATGCAAACTGTATGGCCTGCCTCTCTGGAGAATAAGCAAATGTGCTGTGGTTTAGTGAGTGTGCAGACTGCTGAAGTGGAGTGAATAGTTGAGTTCTTAGGAACTCTGTCAAGCCTGATGCGAAAGATTATGAAACTGTTCTGTTTTGCTCCTGATCATCTGAATTTGAGCAAACTAAACTAATAGAAATGACCAAGAACACTGAGTACATCTTACTGTTTCCTGTTTAACCACTCCATAGATGCGAGGAGTGTTTGTGTAAATCTGCTTACAGGAAGTTACTTGCCCAGATCATGAAGCTGAAAACATGAGATTGAACAGGATGCTGAATATGCTGGAGGTTAGTGCATCTCCTAATGAGATGCTCTTCCTGACCCTGGGCGTCAACCTCATACATACTTCACTGGAGGGCTTCCACACATGCTGCCAGAGATGCCGGTAATGTAGCATGATACTTTGAATAAACAGCTTCAAATAATTCTGCCACTGCTTTAGCAAACCCTTATTATTTTTGGAAATAGAACCAGAAAATTCATTTCTCCAGAAGTGAACACAAACCATTTCTAGAACAGCTCTGGCAGTGTCAGAGCTGTACTGGGTCAGGTACCAGCACTGTCGGGTGCACCATCAGCAGGACTGCTTCAGGAGCCAGCTTCTCCTTCAGAGCAGAGACCTAAGTGGAGATGGAAGCCTTAGGTGCAGCATTGCCAGGTATCTTTAGCTACTTCAGTAAGACTCTAGGGAGATCTTAGTTTCATGCACTGGGAGTTACTCTTCCTTTTCTGTCCAAACAGGGAAGTCATTATTTCTGTACAGATATAAATAAGAACTGAGTCAACTCTTTTTGCCTGGAAAATACTCATACAGGCAGACCAGCCTTTGCATAACGTGCACCCAGTGAACCAGACTTCACGCTATACAGCTTGTGTACAGTCTGCAGGGAAACTGGAAATCATCAGAACCAAGAGCACGCAGCCTTGACGTGAGGACTTAGGGGATCTTTTCACATCTGGCCTGTCAGAATTTGATCTTTTCAGTCTTACTGCTCTTAATCAAGCCTGATCCTGGAGCAAAGGCAGAACTAGAGGCAGAATTGTGTAATATTGCAGCATGGAAATTCCCAGGAAAGTACAGAAACCTCAGTATGGCATCAGCTTTTCATGTCGGAATGTGAAATTGCTTTAGCACTCAGCTATGTGGGTGAAGTTCAACAGAGCTATTGGGCTGGCAGCTTGCGGTGCAGAAGAGGACCAAGCCGTTCTGTTTGGTTTTCTGTCCTGTATAGCTACTGGTATCTGCCTCTTCTGTGATGGGATGGCAGACAAACGCAAGTGGAAAGTGGGCGTGGTAGAAATTCTTCAGCTCTTCACTTCTGGCTCAGTAACTCCTGCTGCACGTGACTGCTCCTGCAGCCCGGGGCATGGTGCTGAGGCAGGAGAAGCCTCCCCGCATCAGAGCTCGGGCACTGCAGGTCTGACCTGCATGCAGCCGGCGATGGGCACCTGCCGTCCCCATGACAGTGAGGCTGTGCTCGGCTCTGTGGCCAGGCAGCTTCGTAAGCATGCAGGCAGTCTGCTGCCAAGGGGAGCTGTTGTTCAGCTTTCACACTGTCCCCATCTCTCTGTTTGTGGCAAGCTCTCCAAAATGCAAGTGCTGACAGCTGCCCTGTCTGCAGCTGGATGTTCCTTAGCCCAAGAGCACTGACAAGGAGGGTAAAAAGCAGAAGCCAAAGTGTCTGTCTCAGCTGGGCAGTGTTGTGGACTATTACGGCAGTAAAACTCACTGCAGGAAGGAAATGCATTTTCTTAATTGCTGAACTGCTCAAGCTGACCTGTGCAGGCTAACTCAAACTCTGACCAGACAGCGGCTGTCGTAGGCAGTTTTCATTGTGAGGCTAAAATCTCAAAACTGAATTTCTAGGATTTCAAACAGTGACAATATTTAGAGAAACAAAACAAAACCCCTTTTGTTTCTTTTAAGTAATGTTAGAAGAAAAAGGTCTGTTTTCCAGGCACTGCTTGTTCTGACTGACTTCATTGTTTGGAGCAGTTTTATTTACTGGTATCCCTTGAGATGCTCCAGACAGCAGAGTGTGAATGTATGAGATCACAGGAGCCTGGATGTAATCCAGCTGAACAGGGCTGCAGTGAATTCCCCCCTCTGGTGTCATTCAGTTCAGCTACAGCTTCATGTCTGTGGTTTGTCCTTTGATTTCAGACTGAAGGAGCTAAAGACTGATAATGTGGTTCCAAGCTCTTACTTTAGAGGGGTAATTGTTGTTTTGATGGTCGTATGGTAGGCTTCCTGCTTCAGTCTAGGTTGTGTGACTAAACTGTCCCCGCTTCATGAACATACAACTACGGGGGCCTATTGGTAACATTTCAGTGTTTAGAAGAAGTTTTGGTAAAAATAAATCTGTTTTGTACCTGAGTAGTCTTCCATTGAAAATGACAGCAGTTGATAATGCCCCAGATTAGGAAGCGTATGTAAGATTCGTCCTGGTGTGGAGCAAGAATGGGCTCCTGCCTGTGAAAGCGGACTCTCATTTGTCAGCTAACTGCACTTCATGACTCATCTTTGCCCTGCTCACTAGTGGCTCTATTTTCTTACTTTGCTGGGGAGCTTAATCTCCTTTTTGAGATCTAGTTCACTTCACATTCAGGTCTTTGTGATTTAAATTCCTGGTGAAACAGATGAGACAATACAGAATATAAAGCATTTGATACTGTTAAAGGTCATAGGGCCATTGCAGCAACAAGAGTTTTCAGTGCTCAAAAGGCTAAATTCCCCTGGTCCCTGACCGTCTGTCTTGGATCAGAGGTGTGCTCCTCATTCTCTGAAAGCACAGCGAATGTCAGCATAGTGACCTGGTGCTGCTGGGAGGTGATGCCAGAACTGGGGCTAAATCGCTGGGGCTGTGTCCCATTTTGCTGCAAGAAACTTGTGTCTGAAGTGGTAATACCTGAAGCTGAAACAGCAGCATTGCTCATGCATTCATTGTCGCCTTGTCAAATGGTTAGCCATGTAATGTGGCTAGCTTTAGTGCTGCTTTTCGGGTTCTGAAGCTGAACGGCATCAAGGCGCTTTAAACCTCACTGATGTGCAGAACAGGCTGGCGGTGCTTACTGCTGACCTCCACTAAACGTGTTTTCTGGCACACGGTATTTAATAGTGTGTACAGTAATCCAGGCTTAATATGGGAGAGGGAAATCCACTAGATGAACTGTATAAATGCTTGATGTGCTAAAAGCAATAAAGGGCATTTTGTGGGATTAGATATTAATGCTTAACCCCGTGGTGGTCTGTAATTCCTGCTCCTGTTGGCTTTCTCTGTTAAGTGCATGGGGTGGATGGCACTGTGCTGGCAGATGTTCATTAGGAGTGCAGCTGCGGAACACGATGTGCACAGCAAGGAGCCTGGTTCTGCCTGTTAGAAAAATAAAAATGAGGAGGCCTTGTGCTGTCTGCAGGTGCTCTAGATGATCTGCAGGAGGCCTTGAGGTAGCTGCATGCAGCCTGTAGGAGCTGGGCTGCGGTATGGCTGGAGCATGTCTACAAAAAAGCACAAAATACTTTAAAAACTTCCTTTGTACCTCAACTTAATGACAGTTTTCAGAGGACACTCAGTTTAGCTGGTGCTGCATGTTCATGGGGCTTGTGTTGAGCTGCTGATGTTACGAAATGAAAATTAATTATCTTAACTGGCACTGTCAGAAATATCAAGCAGCTACAGTTTCCACTGGCCGCTGTAAAAGCTGCTGCTGTTCCTGATATCCCCAAACCAGGTCAGTTGTTGTGACGCCTGTGGCTTTCCAGGAAATGCATGTTCTCCCCCTGTTTTTCCCCCTCCTCTTGCCTTTCTGCAGAGGACAGATAGGACTGATTCCCTGTTCCTGCCTCTGCTGCCTAAAAATGGAGTATCTAGGTTTTCCTCAACATGAGGGAAGTAGGAAAAAATGTCAAACAACAAAATGTCATATATGGCTAGGCTGGAATAAACACTGAATTTCTGGGCAGCTGATGTTGAGTGAATTCTGCTTGTGTTAAGGTTCCCTACCAAGGGAGAGATGGTATTAATGTGTAAGTGTCAATAAGTACATGGCAAGATCTCTGGAAGCTCAAAGGCACTGCACTAGTTATTCATAGTGACTGAATCAGGGCTTAATTCAGCAGCTGGTAGAAACAAGAAGTTTGCATTTTCAGTCTGACTTGGATTTCTAGTAGGATTTTGTTTTTTCCTACATGTACAGATTTCACTATGGCTGTGCATTACCAAGTGTGGAGTAATGAAAAAAGCTTAAAACATATCTGAAGTGCAATCACCACTGACAATGCCAAAGAGCAAGGCAGTAAAATAGGAAACAGCTGATGTGAGTGTGCTGTCAACAATAATAAAACATTCTGTGGTGTGACTTAGACAATGAAGCTCTTGTGCAGTAGCAGCAAATGCCTGTGAAGGGCTGGACCTTATGCCAGTCTGGTCTGCCGGATGTAGCACTAAAGGAGTTTGTTTTGTATTTTTTTCCTAGGGTCTGTAAGTATGTAAGGGAAGGGAGAATGCACAAGTGTCTGTGGTCTTCACCTTCCCCTTATCAAGTGCATTCTGTGGTGTCAAAGAGCCATGGTGAGATGACAGCTAAAATCAGGACACAGAAATAGGGTTATGGCTGGAGGAGTCAAGCTCATGGTAGGTGCAGTGACAGCTGTTTACTTGCAGGTGCGTGTGTGCGGATGGAGGCGGGCTAAATCCCGAGTCCTGAACTCATCTGCATCTCTGCCACTTTCTAGCATGTGGCAGTCCTGACTGAGCTTGCCAGAAATGGGAAGCAGTTTGGAGAGCTGAACTTGAAACTGCAGGGGGGAAACCTTGTGAGCTATTGCTTTGTTTCAAAAGTAAGCTATTGCCTAATTCAGTCTCATTCTTTTTCTCTTGGTTTCACTTTTCAGCTTCTGAATGATCTCAGTGTGGGGACCTGAAAGTGGCACTTCTAGGAAAAATCCCTGTTTATAATGTGGAGTTTCCTAGTTTGGTGGTGGCTTTTGGCTCTGAAATCAGGCTTTGCACAGAACCTTCATTTGTTTTACGCTCCAGTACAGCATCTCAATGTGCTGAGCACACAGGCTGCTAGAAGTGGCTTGCTGACAAAGTGGCCCAAGGAGTCCTCTACACATGCAGCTGGTTACAGTCAAGATGGGGTCTCAGCTGCCTCTGCACAAGCAGAAAAGTTTTCCCATTTCTCTCCAGTTGCATTTTCTGGAGCTAGAGCTTGAGGCATCCTTCCTGTGGCAAAACACCAGCTTCCAATAATTCTGCAGTGAGTGCTATTGCAGGCAGTCAAATACCTCTTCTGTTGCAGAGTTGTGACGGCAGAACAGGATTTAGAAATTGGAAACCATCTTGCACGATTTGTAACATCAGCATGACTGTGTCATGCACAGAGACCATAAATGCTGCTTGGACTTGGCTTTCTCAGTGGTCGGGGTTAGATGACTTGAGAGCAAAGGGTCAGTACGGGGAGGAATGAGGTCTGCTCCCTCAGCCCCTGACCATGTGTGTGGGATGTGAACACGCCAAGGCTGGTGAGGTCCTTTTTAGTTGTCTAGGAACTATACACATGTGTGAGACATGCATGCAGCTTCTGCCAAGAGATCCTGTAGCTAGCTGCATCCTGAGTTTTGTTGTCTCTTGCATTTTTAATTTCAGTCCTTGGGCTGTTTCATGTTTTGGATCTCACGAAACTGCACGTAAGCATAGCATGGGCTTGGGAAAGCCCCAGTGATCCAGAGAAAGTCCACAACTACGAGCTGCAAGCGCTTGAGCTGATGTAAACGTGCCCTGCCCTTGGTAAATCTTTGCTCTGCTTCCAGTCCCGGGCAGCATGTTCCAGAGCCAGGCATTGCCTTGCTGCGGCAGCTGCCTGCTTCTGCAGCAGCGTGGTGGTAACAGGCACTTGCCTGCTTCTCTTGGAGCAGTGCCACTCACGTAACTGACCTTAAACTGTGGGCTAGGATTGTTTAAGCAGATCGTGAATCATTTGGCTGTGAACGTGCCAGGGCAAACTCCTGAGGTGTAAGGGCTTGATGCTGCTGTGACATACCCATGTGCAGTCAGTAGCACGAGCAGAGTGCAGCGTGTAAGCCAGGTGAGCCACGGAGTTTGTCATGAGAGTTCTGCTCTTGGCTGCCTGGCACTGTGGCCCCATAAAATTTGGTTTACAGTGCACAGGCGTATGCCAATCTGTAAGTAAAACTGTAGCCAGCTTCTTAACTGCACATAAATTTTGCCTGCCTGTTTAATGTTTCTGTGACTTTTTTAAAGAAACTTCCCATGGTCTATCCTATGAACAAGGTCAGCAACCTGCTTCTGGGGTGGGTGGCTAAGAGCCAAAGTGGCAGGGGGTGAGAAGGGCTTCAGCTTTCTCTGTGTATGACTGACTTTGGGGTTTATTTCTTGTGTTCAGTCTCAGCTTGTGGTGCAGGGGACATGGGATTCTTCTCTGGAGATCCCACCTGAGGCTGGTGGCAGGGCTGCAGGCAGGGTGAGCAGTGTCAAGGGAAGGATTGGGCCTTGCAGTGCAGAATGTGGTGTGTGAGCCCCAGTTTTCGGATGGGAGCATTTCTGGCACTTAACCTGGCCGGATCCAGCCTTTCTTCCTACTGGCTGGCTTTTCTGGCTGTGAAGAATGACAGGAGAGTCTAGAAGTTAATATCCAGTGCTGGGATCTCTGCACAACTCAGCTCTGAGTCTTGCCCAACTGCTGTGCGCTGACAGGTATGGGACAGTAACGTTGCTCTCCTGGCCCATCAGCATGTGGTGCGTTGGTTTGCACAGATCGATCAGACAGACACAAAGAGTTACTCAGGGTTGTTTGTTGTGGCAAAGCACATACTGTTGGAACCTAGGCAGCTGGACCAATTTTTTTCTTGCAAGAAAGGCAAAAACCCTTGGGTCTCAGCTGAGCAAGTGTTTAAGTCCTTTTTCCCCACAGAAAGGTTAATTTAAAATCTTTGCACTGGCACGTGTGAAACAGGCCTTCTGACTACAGCAAATGTTTTTAGCCTGCTTCTGAATCCTGCAGGAAAACAAGGATAACTTGTTTTGTCTTTTCACATCTATTTTACCCTGTTGGTGACAGCTGTTGGATAGTGCTGCTTAAATTAGGACATGGTATACACCTTTTGGCCTGTTTTCGAGGCTGATATTGTGGGCCCACACTGGTATATAAAGTGAATTGTTCAGTGGCCTTGACTGAAATTGTTTTCCATTTTTTCACTGCAGTGGTAGCTTGTTGCTCTCCTTTTGTTCTGTTTCCTGACTGAAATACTTTGTTTTTTTTTTTTCAGGCTCACATTAAATTTCCTATTGACTATCCATATTCACCACCTACCTTCAGATTTCTGACCAAAATGTGGCACCCCAACATTTACGAGGTAAGTCTTTTGTGGTTTTTTTAACAGCTTTTTCTCGGGCATGTGCAAAAGTTTTCTAGTTTCTTAAACTTACAAAAATACTGTTGGTGCTAAATATCTCTATCCGTAACTGAAGGGGTTAGCTGTTTTGTGTAAAATGTCAGTGTCATGGTTGAACAGTTAATTGCAGGACGTGTAGGAAATGCTGTTCTTGTAGGCAGGGATGGAGCCTTTGTCATACTGGCAAGTGCAGCAGGCAGCCCCAGCTGAAACACTGTACTGTGGGTGCTCAGTTTGAGGGGATTCTTGGATGAAGCTGTCTTACCCCACTGTGATACATAAGTAGCTAGTGGTTCCCTGTGTGCTTTTCATCATCATTTTGTCATATGCCACAGAACTGTGTGACACAACAAGATAAAACAGGAAAAAGTCTTCTGCAGCAGCCAGCCTACAAGTGAAGGGGGTTTGGGCTGGGGGCTCTGAC
The DNA here is from genome assembly GCA_013399715.1 of Alectura lathami. Classification (NCBI taxonomy): domain Eukaryota; kingdom Metazoa; phylum Chordata; class Aves; order Galliformes; family Megapodiidae; genus Alectura; species Alectura lathami. The sequence continues at coordinate 178,104 of VXAV01000988.1, forward strand.
TGCAGGAGAACTGGAGTCAGCTTCAGAAGTCTTGTGCAGGCTGGTTGCCAGTTGGAAGCACCCCTTAGTTCAGTGTGTGCATGGTTCACGCTCCAAGGGTAACGCTGTGGGCTGTTGCATCCATGGCTGGATCATGGGTAATAGTAGCTTCTGGAGGGGAATGTTTTCATGTAAATGCTTTTCAGAAAGCAACACTCCCTCGCCTGAAAGCATTGTTTTTGTGATGCTGAGCACAGGCTTCTTGGAGAGGCTTTAGCGACCACTGCAGTCAGTTCAAAACCAACCCATTTCAGCAAGCCTTGTTTGAGAGCTGCAAGCCTGTTCATGATCAAAACATGACTGAAGCTTTCAGAGGCCAGTCGAATTCCTGCTAAACTTTTGAATATCCTTAAACATCAGCCTGCTAGGACTGCGGCTGGAACGGTTTTTGAGAGGCTAAGGGCCTTTTGAAAATGTTCCTGTCACCTTGTATTCCTATGAGAGGCTCTGCAGGCTTCCTGTGGGTCCAAACAAGAAAGTCACTTCTCTTCCTTGCTGTGAACAAATGATGGCTTCATTTGGTGCCTTGGGCTTGGAAGGCCCTTTTGAAGCAAGTTGCTGCTGCTAGATGTCCGTCCTGGATGAGTGCACTCCAAATGTCATACTAAACTGCACTGATGTTTGAGTCATAAATAGCCAAAAGCCTATCCAAACTTCAGGGCAAAAACAGGACAGTAATCAGCTCTCATTACTGGATGCTCAGGAGGAGTGCCTTGCTATGCACAGGGACTTCCTAAAAATCAGTTGTCTGATAGTCTACTGGCTTGAATTTCAGACTTGACGACAAATCTACCATGTAGCCAAGGATGGTGTTTCTCTTTAAGGCTCTTTTTAGTTTCACCAACAACAGCAAAAAAAGTCTTGACACCTGCAGAACTGTAGTGTAGGTGCCTTCTGAATCCAGAAATTCTCATGCAGGAGGTGAGTGGGAAATGGTTACCAAAATGATATGTACAAAATGAATTTTGAAAGGACTTCTCCCCATCCCAGTGCAGAAGATGAAAAATTGGTTCTAGAAACAACTGAAGGTAGGAGGAGAAACTAACCCAAAACTTGATAGGTGTATTTTGGGTTTACTCTTCAAATACCCCAGATCTCAGCTTTGTACTTTGTGTTCGTAGCAGTATTTCTTAGAGCTGAGGGAATCTGTAGCAGCTTGCAGGCTGTTTTGGAAACAACATTTGAGCACTGGAGATGAGGCACTAGGATAACTCCAAATGAAACCGAGAATAAATCAGTAAAGGGCTGGAGGTTTGAGGGTTTGTCAGGAGGGAAAAAATATCTTTCAGTGTAGTGAAGATGAAAGTAGCAGTTAGCAGAATCTGCTGGTGAGACCAGATGGAGAGGTTGAGGCTGACGTTCTAGTTTTGAGCGAAGACTTCAGTAACTTGTGTTTTCCTCATCTCCGGTTTGCTTGGTCATCTGGCTGAATTTTAGTAGAACTGCGTTTAGGTCTAGGGCTTTATTTTTGAGGTAGCAAGGCCTTTTAGTTCTGTCATAATAGATGTATAGGCTAGTTCCTGTGTTTTTTTCTTCCTCTGGCAGATAAAAACAAGGAGGGTGATATATTTATCTTCCAGAAATATACTTGGGATGAGCTGTCCTTCATCAGGTCCCACAACACTTCTGTGCTTCCAGACTAACTCAGTGTTGCCTTATTTGAATTCTCAAACACATAGCATTGATCATTGCAAAAGGGGAACCTAATATCTTTGCTTCCCTCTTTATTTTTCTGTTGCAAGTATTTGTTGGCCTGTGTGCTGCTTAACTTGATGGTACAGGGGGCTTTCTCCAGGTGCTGCAATGCTTTCTCCTGGTCAACAGCACTACATTTTCTTGGGAGATGTTTCAAGGAGAACCTGTGTAAACTGGAGGAAGTCAGGAATAAAGCCAGAACAGGCCATAAACATAACTGGACTTCAGTAAGGTTAATTTCACCTTAACATGAGAATAATATTTATAGTTTTTGCAAGTCTTTTGAGGTCCTAAAAGAGAAACTACATTGTTATGACAGACTGTTCCAGCAACATAAGCGTGTGCTTCGGTATTTTCAGCAGCTCCAGGTGCTACCTTGCTTTTCATAGTCACGCTCTTGACAGAAAGCTGCTTCAAAATGACGATGGCTTGCTAAGGTAGCATACCTGGCAGGCTGAATTCTGGATGCTGATCAGAAGCCTGCAGTGTTGAAGTAGGATCTCATCTGACTGTAAAACAAATATCCTTTGTTAACCATCATGAGCTGAAGCATTTGGGGAGGCTCTTCAGGTGAGATGCTGCTATCTGTAGCTGTGATCACTGGCTGGGGCTCAAAGTCTCGGATGCTATCGCTGTGAGCAGTGCTGCTTTGTGCTCCAGCTCCCGTGGGCAGAGCAGAGTTGGAGAGTCCTCAGGGTGCAGCCAAGACCCAGTGCTTGGAACTGCCAGTTTACAGTCTTGAACAAAGCTGATCTGCAGTTTCTTGTGTTCTTAGAGTCAATGTGTGCCTTATGTCAGGGTGACAGGGGGCAGCAGCAGCACTGCCCATTAGCGGGGCTGTGCCGGCTGAAGGCATAGGATGCCCCTGGGAGCTTGTAAGTAACCACACAGCTGGCTGCAAGAGGCAGCAAGCCAGCAGGGCCTGGAGTCCTGGCTGCCTTGGCTGTCCCACCTGCAGCTTCACCCTGACCTGCATGAAGGCACTGGGACCCTGTGAGTCCCTGGAGTCAGCTTGGCTGGGGAATATCACCTGTGGTGGATATTGCTGCAGTCATCCTATGGAGTAGTCATGTCAGGGTGCTGTTGCTGATACAGGTTTGGCTTTACAGCCTTCATAATGCCTACCACTTTTAAGTGCTCTAAGAAACTTCAAACCTATATTCAGGCTATAACACCGGTGGGTTAAACACAGACTGAGGTTTATGTGGCCGCATGGCTTCCATATGCTGCTAAAACATTCTTCCTCTTGCATGCTGGAAGGGGATTCCGGTGAAACCTTCAGAGAGCATCTCCTGCTTTTTCACCTGGTATTTCAAACAGCCCTGTCTTAGGGGACCAGCCTAAGCCTGCCGTGCACCAACTGTTCAGCCTCTGCATCCCAGGAGAAGCATTGTTTTGATAGCTGAACTAGGACAGAGTGCTAAACCCCTGAATTTAAAGATTCCTGTAGCTAACTCAGTTATCACTGGGGGAAGAAAAATAACCCTGCTTTGAGTCTCATGTGACCAAAGTTCCTTTCCATCACTGTGACAGTATATGCTATCTGGGGACTAGTTTAGTTTTCTGTGGCTACCACTGTTTTCATTTGCTTTGCTACATTCTTTTAAGCCTCTTGGTTTTGTACCAATTTGCAGACTAGCTCTAAGGAAGGGAAGCCTTTGAATGTGTTGCTACAGTAGATCCAGGTATAACAGATCTGTTAGAGGTTCTTGTATGGTTTTTGCTGGCAATTGGGATGTTTGTAGCAACAAGGCTACTGCTCAAACATAGCTGCAGTTGGAACTGAGTCTTTAGACCTTTACCTTGAGCCAGGCTGTTCTCAGTTTCTGCTGTTTTCTTTCAGAATGGAGATGTATGTATTTCAATTCTTCACCCGCCTGTAGATGACCCACAAAGTGGAGAGCTGCCATCTGAGAGGTGGAACCCTACTCAAAATGTCAGGTAAGTGTGAACCAATGATGCACAAAGCAGAGCTCAAAGGCCTGTTGTCTCTCAAACTAAAGCCAGTGTTGGGAAAAAACTTGGAAGGGAATTTAAGACTTTTGAGTCTTGGAGTCAGGTAGGAACCAGACTTTCCAAGCTGTCTGAAGATACTGGAGTGCTGTGTGTCCAGATTCTGGGTTAACGATGTAGAGCCTTCTGCCCTCTTCAGGTTTCCATTTTCTTAATGCAAGCTATCTCAAGTGTCTTAGCCTTTGCCAGCCCGTGTTAACCTACATTTAACTTACTCAAATTCTTCTGAGATAGCAGTAGTGGAAAAGAACATCTTTGAGTGTTCAGGCACAGCTGGAATAACTTTGTGCATAATCCTGCCTGTAGTTTGCCTTCTAATACCTGCCCCTATCTCTGTCCCATGGTGTCTTGAGCAGTTAGCTAGGTAATTCTCTTGCTGACAAAAACAAAGGATTATGAAGTACCAGAGCCCTTCAAGGCTAATGTGTCTATTTTTTAAACATCACCTGGGTTTCACTCTAACTTGGAGGCTCTGCCAGCAAGGAGCTGACAAAACAGCTATCAAATAGCAAATCACTGACCTGTGCAGCAGTAGTGATGTAGTGGAAAAGCCTTGAACTCGGGTACTTCTAACTACTTAATGCTATTCATTATCCAAATAAGGTTGAAATAATTGCCCCCATTGTTTTTCCCATATCATATGGGAATTACGCTTGTTTTCAGAGTGATTTATTAGTTGTTGGTTCTTTAAATCTCATTTTTCTGGTAGATCCAACTAGGGATCTCAAACCCTGTGAGCAGCGGTTGGAAAAGGGTTGTCTGAAAGCTTGCCTCTGCTTTTGTCCAACATAGCTTCGTTAAATTCATTTGACAACAGCCTTTGTCAAAGCGAAGATCTGGCAAGGGGTCATTATGGGGTTCTTGACCCTTGGAATGAGATTGTAACACACTGCAAAGCCCTGAACTAGAAATAATGTGAAAGGAAACTAGAAACTAACAGGCATCAAATTTAACAACTGATGTTCCCTCCTGGAGCATACTACAAGGTTAAAAGGCTCCGGAGAAATGGTGCTTTGTTGCTGTGTGAAGTTAGGAAAGGTTGGGAATCTTACCCTGAAAGCTTATGGTAAAAGCTCCCCAATCCATCTGTCCCAAGTACAAGTCAGTATGGGGCAATCTCTTGAAAGTTCTAGTTCAGACTGGTTTAAAATAATGGAAGAAAATGGTGTTTTCAACTGTGTATCTCTTGAGCCACATTCAGTTGTTGTGCTGCTCACATGGCTGCTAAACTGTTCGTGTATTTGGTGTGGTTATCTCCTCCAGCTATTACGAGATGAAAAGCCTCAGTTCATAGCTGGGAAACAAATTAGAGCATTAACTGCTTAGGTTATCTGCATGTTTTGAGTATTTCACTGTACACAACACAAAACGTGAAACTTACCTTGCTAGTTCTGACTGCTTTTCCTTACTGTAGTGCCTGCTTGCTTGGAATGAACTGACTTAAAGGTGACATTTCAGGAGAAAACATTCCTCAGGTGCCTTGGCGAGCGGCAACAAAACTCATCCTGAACTGCAGGCCCACTGCCAGTGTCACCTGCTGGGCACGTGCCACGTACAGACCTTCCTGCTGGGGTCCCATCTGGTTTTGCAGGGCTCCAGATCAGAGGCAGCAGGACTGGAGGTGCATGAGGGAGCACGCTGGTGTGTAGTGAGCTGCGTGCATAGCCCAAGGCTTCTGTTCATTTTGTAGGCCCTGCTGGGTATTGGCAGCTTCCTACGGGTGCCCGTGGCTGAAGCGCCTGGAGTCGAGGGGGATATTCTTCCACTTTGAGAGCAGCTTTGCGTCCACCTCTAAAGGTGTCAAGCATAATTGTTTAAGCATGGTGACTGTAGACTTTCACCCAGAGCTGAATGAGTTAGCTGTAAGTAAATTCAGCAAACATCCAGCAAGATCTTAAAAGATGTTAAGGAGTGCAGCTGTGGTCTGTGTGGCAGAGGATACTGTTCCTTCTCCTGTCCCATGGGCCGTAACGCTGAGGAAGTGGTGGCAGGACCTGGGAGGTGAGGATCTTTGATCATTTAGCTGCCCCTCTCTGTACCTCCCCTGGCTCCACTGTGCCCTTTGGGGCAGCAGCCCTCGATGTCCAGTGGGTGCCCTCAGCACAGTGTTCAAGGTGCCTGTGCATCCATGTCTTGTGAAGATGGGTAGTGATGCCCTGCCTTGCCATTGCTCCCTCTCCAGAGGGTGCTGACTTGTGTTGGCTTTTTCAGCTTAATGTACTGAGCTGGTTGCAGACACTGTCCAGGCCTATCGTTACTGTCAGTATAGCCAAAGACAAAACTTTTTTACTGGAGAATAAAAGTGTGCTAGGACAAATCTGTACGTGCTTCTAAAAGTGGCTCTGACAAGCTATGATGTGGGTAGCAACTGGAACAAAAGCCTCCTTTTCAGTAAGGCACCGGTTGGGAGCCCCAGACAGTCTGCGTAATGTCTGTTTTTGTTTAGACAAATTCAGCTGTTTCTGAGCCTTCTCTTGATTCGTGAGATAAAAAGGCACTTAACAGGGCTGATTCCTTGAGCTTCTGCTGGTGCCTCTCCTCCGATAACGGGCTTCAGAGGGACTTGCTCTGATGCAACCAGCACTGTGAACATCTGAAGAGCAGTGGCATGGCAGCTGGTAGGGAGCAGCGGGCAGGGTAACATCCCCATAACATGGGGCGGGGGGGGTATGGCAGCACAAGGCAGGCCTGAGATCCCCACTCTGTGCAGACAGCTGGAGTGCTGCAGAAGGTCAGTCTGTGCACAGTGTGGTGCAGCTCTGATGCTCAGGGTGTTTTCAGGCCCCACGCAGACAATTTTTTTTTTCTGTGGTTTTTAAACCTGTCAGATCCCATACGCTGAGAACCCTTTTTAGCTTACCTTGCTTACCCACAATAGCTCCAGTCGAAGGAGAGTGTCCAGTTCTCAATGTACCAAAAATCATGGAGATGAGTTAACACACTGATCAGCTGTGATCAGCCTCGCCTCTGTCCAGTTGCTTTGGTGGTGTACTTAAGTGGCTTTGCACTGACTTTGAAGGTTTGAGCACCGCAGTAGGAGTCAGCTTCTCCTCGCTTTGGTTGGTGGAAGTGGGGCAGGGCAGATGCTAAATCCAGGTGCTGATTCCTGCCCTGAGCCTTGCCCAAACTTTGCTCCCTCTGCTGTAAAATCGCCGCAGTGCTGCTGGAGCTAACCTCCTGGTTTCACAGCCTGTTTGCTAAGGGCTTTTAGATAAATCCTTCAGATTTATCTATCTTTCTCTTCCTACTGAATTACCTTTTTTGGAAAACAAATGGTAGAAGACTCTCCTGATGGCTGTGCTGAGCAGTCTGGCCAGACACAAGCATTTAGCTTCAAAATCTTTCAAGAAGCTAAGCATCCGAATGACCCAGCGTTTCCTGGAATTGTATCCCAGTTACACGAGCTGTTAGATGAGCTCAGCATGCACCGCTCCAAACGCGCCTCTAAATCAATGTGAGTACAGAGGGGGCTGCAGCCTCCTTTTTCCAGTCCTGTAGAGCAGTTGCTCTGTGCACTGCTGTATGTCAAGACCTATTACGCGTCTCTGCTCTTTGCTTCGATTCGGATGGCAAGCCTTGACCAGTGCAAAGGGCTGTAGGAAACACAGGAGCTGGGTGAGAGGTGCTGCTGGCCCTTGCTGAGTGCTGGTGGAGGGGTGTGCCCAGCTGGTGCAGTGCTGTGGCCAGAAATCTGGGAGAGCTCCGTGCAGGGGTTACGCAACTGGCTTGTGCTGGTTTTGCTGAGGACCAGCAGCTGAATCCTGCTGGGTGCTTGGCGGTTTGCCTTGGTGTTCAAAAAAACGTGTGCATTGCCTTCCCACTGCTGTGCTTGCAGAGCACGTGCTGAGGAGGGGTGATGCCTGGCTCCAGCCTCTGAGCTGGGCAGGGAGCGCAGCGCAGCCTGGCTGAATGGCTTTGGGTCACAGCAGTCCCCTTGCTATGCAGAGGGATGGGCAGAGAGCCCAGCGTTCTGCTGGGAAGCTGAATGTCACAGGAACAGGCTCCCCAAGCACGATTCCAGCCCTGCACCATCCACAGGCAGTGCGGGTGAGCTGAAAGCTGGCTTGGGCTGTGCTCTGCTGGCCACCGCGTCACAGACACATGAGCAGAAGTGGTGGGCCAGGTGCCAGAGTGCATCAGCCTTGTGTTCCCTCTCCATGCTTGTTTTCTTCTGGCTAGAATGCAGTCTCCTGGGTCAGGTACTGAAGGAAGGGCCTTGGCAGTTCAGTCTGTGGGAACCCTTGGGCATGGCAGCTGAAGCTCATAAACACCTGCTCTCCCTTCAACTATTGCTCAGTTATCCTTAAGTTTTTACCTCAGACACTACATTTTGGTGCCTTTCTGATGCATCACCTAAAGAAGTTGCCAGCATCCAGAATCCATGAGCGCTTTCACTCTGACCCTGCTGTTGCGGTTACCTTTTCCAGGACTATCTTACTGAGTGTCATCTCTTTGCTTAATGAGCCCAACACATTCTCTCCTGCCAATGTGGATGCATCAGTCATGTTCAGAAAATGGAGGGACAGTAAAGGAAAAGACAAGGAGTATGCTGAAATCATAAGGTAAGTCTTGCTGTGTGATGCTGTGCTGCCAGCCTCCTGCTTCAAATCCCACAAAACAGACTGCTTGCAGAGCTTGCTGAAACCAGCTCCTCACTGTGGTTGCTGCTTTAGAAATGAATTTTACAGTCTTATTCCAAGCCCAGTTTTCTGGTCTCTGTAGGTTTTTCAGCACAGAATTGATGCAGACTTCTGGGGCAGAAGGACCAGGCTGATCCATCTTTGAATTGTTCTTTCTTCAGATTAATGTGGCATGATGCGCTGCAAAACCTGTTGGCTGCTAGTAAATCCCATTCAAAGTCTGTGCTTGCCTTTGAGCGCTGCCTGCATTGCCTGGGGTGTAATTCAAACTGACTGCATCCTACTAATTCTGTGCTTTATGCACTCATGAATCATAATCTTGTCCCTCCAATTTGAAGGAATATCAGCAGGGTTTGGCAAGTGTCTGCAAACCTTGGGGTTCGATTAGCTTGAAGCACTGCTCATTCTCTACTGTCCTGTTCTCAGAAGTTCACGGTTCATCAGGTGCTGCTGAAGACAACACAAACGTGAGCTAGGGCGGCTTGGAAGCGCAAGTGAGCAGCCCCTACTGCAGAGTGTCTGCTGCCACACTTGCCTGTCAAAAAAACACCCTAGCTAGCTGGGCATGCTGGATGTAGGTTGGAGCCAAGCAGGACAGCTGCTGAGTTGAGGTGTGCCAAGAGCCTTACTGGAGGCTGTCAGTGGAGGCTGTCTTAGTGCCCACCAGCCCTGTTTGGCTTTGGCAGAGCTGGGTGTACTCTCCATGAGCAGGGTGTGACGAGCTGGCAGGAGGGGGCACTGCTGTCTGCATCCCAGCCCCTCTGTCCTGGGGCTAACAGAGCACACCAGCACCGGGGTTACAGCTGTGCTTTGGGGTGCAGCCCGCTCCTGCTGCTCTCACTTTCTTGTGAGACCTGAGAAGTGCCAATGCTTGTGGAAATCCCGGTGTTGAGCATGCTGGGATAGTCTGCAGCAGTGGAGGAGGCTGTGGACAGCATCTCTGAAACCAGCTGAGTAAGTCATCTTGGGAAACCCCGAAACAGCCATTCTATAGCAAGACAGTCAGTGCACTGAAACTTGCTGGAACTCTGCCACGCCTCTAATGTGGAGTCCCGTAGAATGGTTGACTTCTTGTGTTGTTTGCAGCATGCATGCTTCCAGCAAACTTTGGCATACTCCCAAACCTGCGGCTAGGGGAGTGGAATCTGTTGCTGGTGCTTTCGGTGCCTCCACCTGCTCTGCTGGCTGTGGGCTGGGAGCCGCTGCCTGCACCCTGCTCACCGTGCTCTGTCCTCCTTCCCCAGGAAACAGGTGTTGGCTACCAAGGCTGAAGCGGAGAAGGATGGTGTGAAGGTCCCCACCACGCTGGCAGAGTACTGCATCAAAACTAAAGTGCCTTCCAATGACAACAGTTCAGATTTGCTTTACGACGACTTGTACGATGATGACATAGACGATGAAGATGAGGAGGAGGAGGACGCCGACTGTTACGATGATGATGATTCTGGCAACGAGGAGTCGTGACCTGCTCCCTCTGTGCCCCTGTACTGCCCTGCCGACTCAGGCCAGAAGGGAGCAGCGGTAACCTAGCAGCAGTCCAGCAAAAAAGTGTGGGGGGGGGATAAAAAAAAAAAAAACTCTTGTCTCCTGCTGTCTCCTGTTGTATGGATCTGTTTGCTCCTTTTTTATGGACCTCTTAGAGACCCTCCACAGAATGTCTGAATTCTTGCATTCTTAACCCTTTCATCACTGTATCATGATTTCTTTTTGAAAAAGAAACTCCCCTTTCCACTTCTCTACGAAGCGTTCACAGCGAAAGAGGTTTGCTTACGTTTAGATTCTTGAATTCAATACAGTCTTGCATTGAGGTGTTTAATGTATTTAACGCTGGAACAAACAAGTTGGAAGCTGAGTTTTTGGGAGCTGAAGTGCTGCACTTAGAGGGAAGAAAAAACCCACACAAAACAAATTGCCAAGGTTTAGCTGCTCCATTCACAATAATAGCGTGTGTACATTTGTTTAGCCTTGTGGTGGTGGCTTTTCCTTTTTAAGGTGTGGGGCGGAGAGTGTAAAGCTGCTGTGTGTTGAGCTTTGGTGGGATGTTACTGAAAGGTACAGTATTCCTTTTTGGCCTGCTCAAGATAAGAAACAGGTGGTCCCTGGAGCCCCAGAGGGCACAATCACATTTGTCTCTGAAAAAGGCTTGTGGTATGAACCATAAAATAAACACTTAACACTTCACACCTGTACAACTGAGCCCTGGGTTGCTGATTTTTTTTTTTTTTTTCCCAGATGAAGCTAAGGCCAAAAGAAGTCCAGTTTAGCCATGCTGCTGTGACCTGCAGCCAGTGTTGTCTCCAGCAGGGGGAGAGACTGATAGCCTCCTACCCCAGTGCTCGCTAGTGGTCCAGCCTCCTGTAGCCTGAATCCAGTGCTGGCTGGAGCCTTTTTCCTCTAGCTTGTGTAGGTCAATGTGCTGGCAAACACCTCTGTGCCATCTGTGGGTTCTGCAGAGCAGGCAGAAGTCAGCTCAGAGGGGCTGTGGTGGCTGCAGTGCCCCTGGCTTTTGTGACCAAGTCATGGCTGTGTCCCTGCCTTGCTACGGTGCAGCGATTCAGGGCAGGAAGGCTTCTCAGCAGCATGCTTCAGCTGGTGCACCTGCATGTCCCTGGAAGCTCTCAGCAGAGCTGACAGCCCTCTCTTTGGCAGAGGATCCTGCATGCTCTCCTCTGCAGCACCCTCTTGCTCAGCCCCTCTCCAGCCTGACTCCGTTGCAATGCGCTCTTCTTGTTTGGCTGTGGTGCAGTGGCCTGACCTTACCTTGAGGGTGGTGTCCTGTTCAACATCCCTCCTGCCTTCACCAGGAGCAGCAGAACAACCCTCCTGACAGCCCCACGGAGCGGGCACCCTGCTGAGACCAATGCGTGTGCACTTCTTTGTGCCCCCATTTCATCTGCCTCAGGGTTCTCCATGGTACAGCCCGAGCTGCACGGTGGCACTGGGAGCAAGCCTCATCCCGCAGTGGGCCCCAGGGCCTGTGGACATGTCCTGGGGGCAGGCAGAGGCATGGGCGCAGCAGTGTGTGCACAGGCAGCAGCAGGGCCAGCGTCTGCAAAATGCTGCAGCACAACCGGTGCCTGTGATGTGTCCACCGGTGTTGTGGCACCTTGTCCCTTAGTGATCCCTCAGGTTTGTCCTGCTTGTTCTCCCCTCCCATGAGCAGGGACGTGGCCTTGGGCCCCAGTGTCCCCAGCCCTGGTGCTGTGTGACTGTGTCCCGCAGGGAAAGCAGCTTTCAGTGGGGACAGGCAGCAGGGTGGTGCAGCGCTGTGACCTGGTTTGAAAGGAGGATACTGCATCTTTCAGGATCTCCCTTGTACTTTTGACCGTCTTCACTGTATACTCTCCAGTGACTTGTATTTTCAAGCTTGGTGTTGTAAGATGCATTATCATGATTATTCTGTTACCCTTTTTCAAAGACAAAAAAAAAAAAAAGGTGACCTATTCTAAGAGCTCCTACATTAAGCAGAGTAATTTCTCTTCCCCACTGTTCCTTGCAGTGTCATTGCTTGTTGACTTGCTGGTTTCCTTTTTTTGAGATACAAACTGAAGTTATGAGGGTTTTTTTTTTTTGAAACTATTTAAGAGACTGAGGAGAAATGTTTACCTGATCTGTGTATTGTTTTTACTTAACCCTTCTCCCTGTCTCAGCCCATATTAGCGTTTACATCTGCAACTACAGCCCCCTTCAAATGCAGTTTTCAACCATTCTGAAACCAGCAGGGTACACTAGATTTCTTAGTAGTTTTCTTAGCTGAAATCCCAGATGGTTTCCTTTTTTTTTTCTTAAGTATAATTTACCAGAGATTAACTGATGCATTTTTGTGTTGTCTTCTCCTTAGTAGTTATATTTTGTCTTTTCTGCACATCTGTCTACTAATAAAAAATGTGAAATAAAGATATCTGTCTCCTGTCATGTTGCTGTTAATTGAGCTCTTAGATTTCAATGGGTTAACTTAAAGCTTTGAGTGACAGCTATTCTGTGCTGGCCCTTCAGGGCAACTCATAGACACAGGTAAGAGGATGCTAGAAAATGAGGTATACTGCCTGCTAGCTGTGTGAACAGCAGAATAAAGAAAATAAAATTATTTAGAGGAGTGCCTAACAGGAAGCCCATGGCTTTTGGCAGTTAAAGGCTTCCCAGACTTCAAGCCTAGAGAAGAGCAGCTGAAGATCATTTGAGGGCTGTGGCTGGGAAGCAGGAGTTGGGGCAGAGCTGCTGCCAGCAGCATGCTCCTAAAGAAATCCAGGACAAGGCTGGGAGGGATTGGCCTGGGGCAATGGAGGGGCTTTGTGCTCAGGCAGCATTGTGTGGAAGGTTGTAACTCCCAGCCCTTGAGGGAAAGCTGGGGTGAGGCTGCACCAGGTGGGAGCCAAGTTCCCAGAGGGGTCCCAGTGCCTGGGGCTGGGCCACTCCCATCCTCATCCAGCAGAAGGTGGAGCAATAAATGCAGGGCAGACATGGGCACACCAGGCTGCTGCCAGCCTCGGGTTTTTCCCCGGTTTTGGTGGTTGTGTGTGGACATCGGCTCTACCATGGGGCCAGTGGGAAGCAGCCACACGTAAATGAGGCAATGCAGTGTCACTGCTGGAAGTCCTTGGGATAAGCACGCCTGAGGTCAGTGCTGGTGCAGCACCTAGCAAGCCCCCAAGCCATCAGCTGTGGTGGCAGCAGCAAGCAGGCTGCCTGCAAGGATGTGCTGCAGCTGCTGAAGTCTTGCAGTTATAAAAGACCATGCTGGGGCAGAGGACTTGCAGTGCAGCTTCTGGCATGCTGCTCAGAGGTATGCAAAGGGAAGGGGTGTGCAGTGAAGGAAGCCACTATGAAAGCAAGTGCTGCAGGAAGTGACAGCCAGTGAAACTGACCCAAAGGACAAAAAAGTGGCTCCCACAGTAAAAAGCTGTTTGTTTCATCATAGTGGGTCTTGACACATAACCAGGGAAGTGCAAGGAAGCTCCTGCCTGCTGCTTGGCCAAATATGGCTTCACATTTGCTGCCAGCAGTGCCTGGCTCCAAAGGGCAAACATGAGGCGCCTGTCCCTTGGGCACAGCTCAGAGGGCTCTGCTGCAGCTGCGCTCCCTGCTGCAGGACCAGAACCCAGCACAACAGTGGCAGACACAGGAGGCTGCTGGCACGGTGCTGTGCCCCATCCCTGCTCCACTTCTGCCATGTTGTTTGGTACCCCACCCACTGGAGCTTTGCTCCAGCTGCTGCAGGAAGGGGTGGGAAAGGATGGGCAAGGATGGGCTGCAAAAGCAAAACTCTTTGTGGAGGCTTTGAAAATGCACACAAACACCAGTGATATGCTCAGAACTTTATTAGGTGGAGGAGGGGCTAGAAAGAAATGAGACTCCTAAACCATTCGCCACAGTGGTGCAGGACAAGAGGACCAGGAGTTGCCTTCCTCATCTTTTTTTTTTTTTTTTTTTTTAAATGAGTGGGGAGGGACAAGAGTTTTCCATCCAGCAGCTCTGGCTATCCTGGGCAAGGTGGCTCAGGGCAAAATGAGGTACAAGACACAGCTTATACTTCTATTTAAGACATCATTTTTGCCTCTAATGATGGAAAGGAAGCTCCAAGACACACTGAGCCATCCAAAGGCTCTTGCTCAAGGAATAAAATGAAACAAAACCAGAAAACAGAACAAAAATGCTGTCATCTTTTATCATTTATTTAGAAATTGGAAAATGAGAAGGTGAGACCACAACCTAGGAGCCCAGCAGCAGCTTGCTCACAGTGGCCACCACAGGGAAGGGGGAGACAAAAGAAAGGGGAAGGCCCACAAAATGTTTTTTTTTTTTTTTTTTTTAAAGTAACAGCTATA
>VXAV01000988.1:192322-209382 GCA_013399715.1 Alectura lathami
AAAAAAAAGGGGAAGGCCCCCAAAATTTTTTTTTTTTTTTTTTTTAAAGTAACAGCTATATGGGGGCAAATATCAAACCAACAGGACACATCTTGATTCTTTTTTTAAGGAGCCAGGCCTCCTCATTTGCCTGAATTTAGAACTGCATTAAATAAATGGGCTCCAGCTCCAATATAAATGGTGCAGTTTGTCTTTGACAGAGTAAGAAAGCCCACAGAGCTTGAAAAACAAGGAAGGATGCCCTGGTACAGATGGGAAATGAATAATTAGTTTTCCTACAAAGAAAGAAATAGGCTGCAAGATGCAGAAAACCACATTTAGGCTCTATTACATTTACAAATACATACATAAATATATTACATACAACAGCAACTCAAAGAGGAAGCGGGCGAGTCACACAGAGGATGGCTGGCTGGCTGCAGTTCTCCCCGCACAGATGTTTGGCTGAGCAGTTACTTCTCCTAATCATTCCAAGAATGGGCTTCGGCTTCTTTTTTTCTTTATTTCCTTTCTCTCCTTTCATTCTTTCCCCCCTCCCTGGTTTCGGATTTAGTTTGTCCAGTATGGAGAAGTGCCATAGGCGGTTTTGGTAGCCTGAGACTTTTGCTGCATGGTGCTGGGTTGGTTGCGCTGGCCAGATCCACCCTAGGGAGCAGAAAGGAAGCAGACATTAGCAGGACCCGCAGCGCCCACGCGCTGCATCTTCTCTGTGCTGTAAAACCTGGTCAGAGGCAAGGGGCCACAGAGAGAACAGCAGGGCTGCAGGAGGCAAAAGAGCGCTCTAAAGGTGAATGGAGATGTCAAGCATTCAGAGAGAGCAGTCATTTCCTATTTCTGGACTCTAAAGCAAAACAGGGTGTGGGGGAGTTGAGTGAGTTCACAGAGAGGAAAGGAAATGCACTGGTTGGTGAAACCAAACAGAAACAGGAGCTGAGATGCAGTCTGCAGGGGGACATTTATTTTCACCCCACTCACATCCATGGAGCAGCAGCGGCTGCCTTCGCTCCTTGCTTATCCCCCCGTGCCCTACATCACAATGGCCTCTAGCAAGCAGGACTCGCCCCACAGCCCTTCCCATTCTGGTAAACAGCATCTCGTCTGCAGTCCTGCCAAGGCACCTTTCCCAATGAGCAAAGCAAGAAAACAAGCCACAGTAAATCAAAGGTCCCACGCTGGGAGGTGGGTGGCAGCAATGTGCACCCTGTGAAAGCAGCAGGGGCCAACTCACCTGCCCATCTTGCTGCAGATGGTGATGCAGCATCTGAGAATGAGGCTGCTGATGTGCAGGCAGGATATGGAGAAAAGGGGCTGGAGCATAACCCGGAGCAGCACCAGGGTTCAAGGGCCCAGTAGATCCGAGAGCAGAGGGCAGGCTGAAGGGAGGCGGTGTGCCAGCATGGAATCCCTGCTTGTCAAACGTCTGCACAGGAGGCAACGGGGATATCGTCAAAGACCAGCAGGAGCAGTCCCACAGTGACCAGACAAGAACAAGAGTGGCCTGAACACAGATCCCTGCACCTTTCCTCAACCCCATACACAAGTCAGACAAAACACCTGTGAGCACTTCAGCAGATGAGATTCACCTCCTTTCTCACCCTTATTTCTGCTCTAATGCCTTTAACTTTTTCTTAAAAGTATGTATGTTTTAGTGACTGTGTTCCTTTTTTCCCCCTGACCTCTTCTTACTTCATGGGACCTGGGATGGCAGCAGCTGCTTGAAGTCAGTCCTTCACATCTTGCCCAGGGGGGCTCAAGCTGAATCACTCAACTTACTCAGGGCAGCACAAGAAAATGCAAGAAGAAATTGCACAAAGGTTTTCCTCCCCCAGGCTAAAGCTCTGCCCCTAAGGCTAAGTGTGCATCCAGGAGCTGGAGTCCTACTGGGCACAGATCTCAGCCAGACACCTGATGGGTTTGAGAGAAGGGTGCAAGGATGGGGAGAGCAGCTGGACGTCACCCCACAGCGTGGAACAGCTCAAAGCGCTCTCTGCTCTCGCTGTAGGCAGAGCAAAACCCAGACGTGGAGCAGAGCTGTGCTGGCACCCATCGGAGAGGCCTCAGGTATAGGGGTGGGCACTGCTCCTTGGTCTCTCTGGAGACAAGCAAACATCCCCTTCACTCATCTGCCCTGGGGGCTATTTTTGACCAAAACCACTAGTGCCATCACATTTTGTTTGCACCCAGGGCACAGCAGCAAGGCAGCATGTGACAGTGCAGGGAGCTCTGTGTCTGTGCCAGCAGCTTCAGCCAGGAGCTGAAGTGGCAGAAGCAGCAGGACAGAGGGCAAGACTCCTCTAGCAGCAAGCAGGGCCAGCATACAAGAAGCCAAAGCCTGCCAACCCCGAGACCTGCCCCCAGCTGCCAGACCTTGGCAGGGTCCCACCAACAGCAGGGAGCCACTGGCCTGGCCTCAGGCCACCAGGGAGGAGGGTCCAGCATTCCTCACCTGAGTCTTGTTATAGACTGAGCCACTGATATCAGGCACACCTGTGTTACTTGAGGTCACAGAAACACCTGGAAAACAAAAAGGCACTGACAATGAGAAAGCCAAGCAGCTCCCAGCTTGAACCCTTTGCTTTGCTCCTGGTGCCTCAGTGGGGGAAATCTGCACCCACAGCCACTGCCCACATGCCCTCCTGCTCTGTGCTCTCACACCTACAGCACCCCACACAGGAGCAGGAGGAAGGGCTCGGTTCCTTGCTACTGCTGCAAAGTAGGAAACCAGCGCACTGGTAGGTCACCCGTTAACACTGCACACAGATTATGGCTGGGATCCAAACACACTGCACTGGGCAGCAGCTGGCTCTGCAGAACGCTCACCTAGCTTGCGAAAAGGCAGCTTTCCCCTAGGATTAGGGATGCGTTTGGCTCTAACACAGCATTCAAAAGCTGTCCAGTAGTGCACTCAGCAGCTGCTACAGGCTTGTGCCTTTGTCCTCTCACATCAGGCAGAAGCATGAGGTCTGCAACACTCCTCTACCCTGCAGAATTAGTATCACTGACTCAGGTTGGCTTCCACCTGGGTCACCTGGTGCCACACAAGGCTCACACACACTCATTCACCAGCAAGGTGACTCTCAAACTGGCTGTTCATTTGTGGGTTTACAAAGACTGGACCTGATTGCTTTGCTTGGATCAGAATAAAAGCAGTGGCTCCTTTGGCCGCTGAACCAGAGGACTGGAGTCAATGGATTTGTACTGCCTTTATGCTGCACCCTTCCTAGGAGATTGCGCCTTTGTAGGCCACAGAGCAGAGTGCAATCAGCTTTCGGTTGAAGACTTGCATGCTGACCAGTCCAGTCAGTGTTTCAGATGCACAGCAAATGCTTGGTATTTGCTTAAGCCCAACTAGTTAGTGCTAAGCAGTTCAGCATACATTTCTCATGTCTAACCAGCATGTGCAGAATAAAGCTTTCATACAAGCTGTGGACATTCCTTAGCCTTTACAGTTACAAAAGAAACATTTCCAGGCATGAAACAATGCAACCAGTTACGGAGCATACAGACAGCAGCTGAAACAACAGCCCGGAGATGTATGAACTGCCCTGCTCGCTATGAACACACAGCTAGCTCAGGTGCCTACCAGCAAACTCAAAATCCAGCCAGTGAATTTGGCAGTGGACCATTTCAGCACTGCTGCAAGACCACTTATGCTTCAAAGACAGCCGTGGCAGGGGAAACAGCTCACCATTCCTCCCATGTGTAATTGAGGACAAAGCTGCGCATCAGCCACACAGATCCTTACGCGGAGTTCAGCCATTAGGCTTAGAAGGAATACTTGGGCCGTTAGAAAAAAAAGCATTTTGTATACGGGAGATGGAGAAACAGCGTGGATCTTGGACCCTGTTTAGAGCTGGCTGCCGTGTCGACTGCACAGCACTGGCAGTACTGGGAGTTTGCCCTGCTAAATCCCACTCAAGAGGAACCTCAAGTCTCATGTGTTACCTTTCCCAGGTCCAGTGCCAGCAGATTTGTTTTGTGCTTGAGATGACCCACTGTAGCCTCCTTTGCTGTAATCTCCAGCTGCCGTTCCCTGCGTTAGGTCATCATAGCCTGCCAGTGTGTACAAGACAATGTGTTACAGTGTGCAAGCAGCTCTGCAGACACATCAGTGAAAAGCCCAGTGACAAGCATACCTGCTCCATAGCCATGCTGGCCATAGCCACTCGCTTGCTGGAAAGGAGTTGAGGCGGTGTTCAGATTGACCCCGTGCTGCTTAGCAGACGCTGGGGGTACCTGGACAAAGGAGGAAGGAAACAAAAGGCGCTCTCAGCTGGGGAGCAGCACACAGAAAGCAAGCTCCCTCTGCCATCTAGTGGGGAAGGCACCTCCAGCTACAGTAATTTGGAGCTGGGAGCACTGGGATCATGTGGGAGGTGGCACGTTTGCTTCCAGCATCAACTTACTGTAGCAGCTGTCTGCAAGCCACAGGTTTGCTGCTACAGCCGCCCCTGGTCCTGCACCATGTGGCCTTTCTTCCCATTGCAGTGCAACCATGTCTCAGAACAGGCTACATGTTTCTTTCACACATGAAGTAAAATTGACTGCAAGCAGCAAATTCTTACCCTTAAACCAAAAAGGAGTAACCACAGTGCCCTCCAGAATCAAACAAAACACCAATCAGCCCCTGCCTGAGGTTGTTTCATAAAATGCAGCTCTACTGTGTCCTAAAACAGACTCATTTACCCTCCCCTGCCTGGAGCATCACCTCTTCCTAACTTTCTTCCTCCTGAGACTACCAGCACTTCATGGGCTCTCTCCCTTCCTCCAGGAGATTTCCTAGGCACTCTTAGCTGGCTCATTCAGTCTCTGTCTCTCCAGATGCTAAGGGTTTTCAGGAACACCACAGACCCATGAGCTGTAGCTACCTACTATTTACAGTAACCTGTGCCTAAGAATTCTGACCTTGCAAATTTCTTATTTTCTTGGCGAAGAGACAGCAATTATTTTCTCAAGCTTGCACAAATTTTTTGGAGATCCCTTGCAGGATGGGGAAGACATAGGTCAGGTTTTGCTGGAGAGAGCAAAAGGAGAGAGGTACAAAGGGAGAGTGACAGCTGAAGCTGTGACACTTACAAACATGGTTGGCCCGTACTGGAATGCACTGGGTACGCCTGGCACTCCAGCGTAATAGGGTAACCCAGTGTAGCTGTACCCTGGTGGCAGCGTCGGGTTGAGGAAGGGCTGCTGAGTCGTGTGGTGAGTCTGCGTTTGGTTCTGCTGCGGCTGGGCTAGCGTGGTAGCTGGAGCAGGGGAGGCAGAATCCCCACGGCCAAATTTTGTTACGTCACCTGCGAAGGAAAGCACTGATCAGGAAAGTGACCAAAGCTTCCCCACAAGGATCCTCTGAGTACAAGTAAACAACTAAAATGAGATCACATGCTACACCTGAGAGGCTGAAGGTTTTCTTAAGTAAGCACCCTCCCAGTCTCTGCTCTTGATGGCCACAGGGACACTACCTGTTCATGGAACGAATCTGTGCCATGGCTAATACACAGCTAAAATGGAGACACCAGTACTTACCCATCTCACACACACTGGGCAGATTCATCACAATCAAATCATTGCAACAAAGTATGCTAAAAGCAGAACTATGGTAAATAGGCAAAGTGCAATTGGTTGTTGGATTAAAGTGTAACTGTGCTGGAGGTTAAGCCGATTAGCCAAGCTTCATGGGTTGATAGCAAGTTAGGATTTACAGGCAATGATGGACAAGTTTCTGTCAATATGTGTTATTTGTGAAGCATGACTAGTTAGATGTCTGGTTCCTCACACCACCAAAGTTCTGGAGACAGTAGCTGAAGGCCAGGAAAGCAAGGCTTGCATCGCAGACCACCTTATTAAAGAAGTAGGAAGGGAAATTTAGTTATTAAACCAAAACCAGCCTCCTAAGAGAAGTGACTATTAAGCAGAAAACTCCAAAAACACTTGCATTTTCTGACACTTCGGTTTTGTAAGGAGGTGACACATCACATCTGCCTCATTCCTGACCAGTATTCTCCTTTGTTGGTTGACAAGAAGCATGACAAGTTTTAATACCTGCATTATAGGAATTATAATGCATAAGGCTACAGTTTTAAGCTGCAATCAGATAGCAGTGGAAGAAAGCCACTTGACATGAATGCCATGCAGCATGTTCAGCATCTCTGTATGCTGGTAACTGAAGAACAAGGGCAAGAATGAGGAAAGGCTTCTTAGAGCACATGCTTTAGGGAATGAAGTCCATTAGATTTGAGGAGGGCAGGAGAGAGTCCACTAGAGGCAGCTTCTGGCAAGAACACAGAACTGCCAGAACAGCAATAACCAGGCACAGGAAGCTGCTGAGGGGGTTCTAAAAGGGTCTATTCCACTGCCAAGAAAGGAAAGCAAGCCAGCTGAATTTGAAGGAGAAGATTGATTAAGATATCAGGTATTTTCCAAGCACCTGTGTGCTTGGGAAGAGCAATAGCGCACAGCCATTTACATTTTTAACAATTTTGCACTTGTTCTCAAAGACTACCCAACTTCATCCCAGAAGAGGTCACTACGTATTACCAATAAAAACTAGAGTGAAAAATTAATGTCAAAGTTGAGAGTGAGAAACTTGCTTTTATTTGCCAACTTTGGATTGGTGAGGTTTAATTGCCTATAGAGGGGAAAAATGATTGCTCTGAGTAACAGCAGGATGACCTGCATTTAAAACCCAGCACATCTCATTTACATGTTTGTCTGTAAACAGCACTCACCTGAGTATGGGTTGTTAGCAAGGCTCCCATCTCTGCCTGTCAATGTTGCAGGAGCAGGGAATGTAATTCCGTAGTAATCCTTCAAAAGAGGCACCATCATTTATTAACAGTTGAAATCATAACAGTCTGAATAGTTCTTAACAAACCTTGTCTTATAAGCATAAGAATTTTAAAAGCAAGAAAATAAGAGAAGCTGTAAGGGCAGCTTTTGCCCAAGCTTACAACAGAGCTAAAGATTTACCTGGATCCTCAAACTAAACCTACTTTATGGACACTTAATGTCATCTACAGACACTTCATCTCTTAATGGCAGTTTTATGAGCCATGATAAAGCTTTTGCTTTAACCTGCTGAAGCATCTAGGGGAAAGGAAGCTTAGGGCCTAAGAAGCAGGAAACATTTTCCTTATTTTTTCCTTTAAACACACAAGGTCAGTCCAAGAGATAGTTGCTGACAAGCATGTAAAGGTAAGCACAGCTTCTCAATATCTCATGGCCTCAATAACCACGAGTACTTCCATCTCTTGCTAGCTGAAAAACCCTGGTGGTATTGGCTGTAAAAGCATAGAGGAGGGACATTTCCCTCTGAGCATCCACTTCCACTCTAAGGCAACAGCCAAAAGCTCTACTCTCCCAACGCTCAGCCTGGAGCTGTCACCTTCCAGCAGGACTGTGCCTGGAAGAGCAACAGACCACACAGAGTGTCAAAGACTTGTGGTCAGGCCAGAACCATAACTGCAGCATGGATGCAGTCTAAATGTCTTGTACCATGCCCTGTTCTCTAAAAGTGAAAAAATCACCTAGAAAAATAGTACAAACTTCTAAGAAAACTAGAGCAAAAAGAGTTGACTGGAAAAAGTATTTAAACAGTATATTACAGGACACTTTAGATCAGTGGCTTCCTAAGTGAGCTGCCTAAGACAACCCACTGTGCTGCACAAAGAAAACATTTTTTTGAAACCAAGAATTAAATTAACAATGATGGAGGAGATGGGTGCTCAGATTCTTAACTGACAGGACTGCATGACCAGAACAGGTGGAGACCAGTGCCTTAAACCATTCTTTTAGATCATACACAGAAAGGTAGGACAGTCTTCACCCTGTCAGGCTTGCACTCTGAGATGACAGGACACACCAGCAAAAGCAGAGCAGCATTTTATTTTCAGTTTGGGTGAAGAGTTTGCCATTCCCTCTCTGGGTAAGCTCCACCTTTGGGGCTGATACTCTAATACAGTGGTTTTCCTTCTAATGACTACTTACTCCTCACCATTTCTGATCCATCCAGAGGTTATGCATTAACCACTCTTGTACCCATTTCCACACATTCTCCAGCACTGGAAAAGCTTGTTCCTCCTTCAGTTTTCTCTGCAAATCCCCTGACACCTCAAATGCTTTCTCAGAGTTGACTGCATCTTTGACAGTGCTGCGCTTGTGCATGTCACTGCCCTGTTCCCTACACGCAGTTCTCCCTCACCAAACACAAAGCAGTTCAGCAAAGAGCTAGTATTGCAGGAACTTTCTAGAACTTGAAACAATGCCATATTTCATCATCCGTTCATTCCCAGATAATTCCATCTTATCAACACCAGCATGACTCACTTGAAAAAAAAACAACATAAGTGAATTATTACTAAAGGTCTTAGAAGGTTAGTAGTGCTCCCTTTCCCTGCCGAAGAAAATGCCACCAAAAGCAGATTTGGAAAACATCATGAACAGGACTCAGTGGGTATGAACTGGAACAGACGTGCTAGCATTCTCTCTTAAATTAATTACAAAGCAAAACAAAATTCACCTGAGAACAGAGTCCAAGGGCTTCAATCATTCCCACTGCTTTATAGGAACTCCTCTTAAGAGTTCCACAAATCCCTGGCTAACCCACCTCTCACACACCCAAAACAAAAGTCATAGGGAAACAGGAGTGCAAGATCGTGAACAATGTCCAGTCCCAGGAAAACATCAGAACAGACGCTATGTTTTTGGACAATAGATTGATAGAATATCCTGAGACGGAAAGGACCCAACAAGGATCATCAAGGCCAACCCCTGGCCCAAACAGAGCACCACCCAAACCCTGTGTCTGACAGCGGTGTCCAAACGCTCCTTGAGCTCTGGCATCTTGGGGCTGAACCTGTGCCATGCCCACCACCCTGCACCAAGGTGCAGAACCTTTTCCTAACCCCCAGCCTGACCCTCCCCTGACGCAGCTCCATGCCGTGCCCTCGGGTCCTGTCGCTGTCCCCAGAGAGCAGAGCTCAGCGCCTGCCCCTCTGCTCCCCTGTGAGGGAGCTGTGGGCCGCCATGAGGCCTCCCCTCAGCCTCCTGAACAAGCCAAGGGACCTCAGCTGCTCCTAGCACATCTTGCCCTCTGGAACCTTCACCATCTTGTAGCTCTCCTCTGGATGCTAACAACTTGATGTCCTTCTTACACTGTGGCACCCAAACCTGTCCCCAGTGCTCGAGGTGAGGCCGCCCCAAGCAGAGCAGAGCAGGACAACGCCTGTCCCTGCCCGGCTGGCAGTGCTGGGCCTGGGGCACCCCAGGGCACCCACAAATCCCACATGTTTAGAGTTCACTGGGAGTTTATCATTACTGCAGTTGCGATCCTCCAACTTTAGGCTCTCTGGGGAGCGGTTACAGGTGCCATCATTGGCGTTGAATACAAAGGTGACAAAGGCACTAAATGTCTCTGCTTTGTCTGCATCCCTGTTTGTGAGGTGACCATCCTCATCAAGTAACGGACCTGTGTCATCTTGGGTCATTGGTACTTTTTAAACTAACACAGAAACAACATGTTTCAAACAATATAGGTATTTCCTCATCTACAGAAGGTGCATGGGAGAACACACTAAAAATCAAAATGGAAATATCAGGAACAGAGCCAAAAGGTGTGACAGAAAAGGACTGAAAACTAAGAACTGATCTAACATTAAGCTTAACCAACCAGCACACGAGGTACTGCACACACCAGCTAAGTCTCAAGTCCCACCACCACTATCTTCCAAGACCCCTATCACACAGGCAGTCTACAAGAGAGCAGCAGACAAGTTAACATATCCCAATAACATGGAGTCACAATTTACAGTACCAACATGCTCATTAAGAAATTGAGTTGAATTAAAAAAAAAAAAGTATACCCACAAAAAAGGGAAACTCCCATTCTGGTCAGATCAGTGCCTCTCACTGCTGAAAACATTCCGGACAGTGGTGAGGACTGCACTTGTTTCTCTGCCCACATTCACTTTCAGTATACAGACTGACACCTCAAACACCAATATTCCCACCAGGTCCTGTCTGCTAGTAGTAGCAATTTCTCCAACAAATTCAAAACACAAAAAAATAAAAATGAAAGAACCAGAATGAATGCATGCATAGTTAATGACAAAGAATTCTCAACAATCAGGCATTTACTTATAAATTCTCACATACTGAGGAAAAATTACTCTGACAGCACAGGGGGAAAAACATGGACATTCTTGAAAATATTTGAAAGATGTTCTGAAGAGAAAAAGCTGTTCTACCAGCAAAACTAAAGATGTTATACATAAAAGGAAGAGGAAAAAAGGGACTGTTTAAAAACCCAGGAAGTCAAATTGTAAACTGAAACAAAAACAATTTAACATAAATACAAATAGTATCACAATTACATAAGAAAACTGGATTTTAGTAGGCAGGGAAGCTTGAAAATTGAACAAGATAGTCCACAAAAACAACAAAAGAAAAACTCCAAAACATCTGCAGCACAGTAGCCACAAAAGTATCTGCCCCAGCACTTTCACATCCCCCCCACTAAACCACAACAGCCTGGCAGACAGAACTGCCAGCAAGTGGGGCTCACTGGCACCCCAACAGCAGACCTAGAAAAGATGCATATTGCCTCTGCCTCCAGCACAGCCACCATGTGGTCTCACCTTGCCAGACTCAAAAGAAGTTTGAAGGAAAAGAGCAAACAGAAAGCAAAACTGAAAACAGAAGCAAGGAAATTCTCTCTGGATGATGATGAAAGGAAAGATGCTGCACCAAATAAAGTCAGCCTCACAGCAACATCCCAAACACAGCTATTATGAAGCCCCACCAGGCTCCTGCACAGCACAGGCGAGGCTCCACCATGCCTGTGCCCATAAGACCACAGCGCCAAGGGCTGTACAGCGTCCTGCTCCTCCTGCCGGCTCTCGCCACCGCCTTCACCTGCAAAGACCTGACAGAGGGCCCCCAGGATGCCACCTTCTCCTGGAACAACCTCCAGCTCCTCCACGCCATGGCTCCCAGCATGTCACAGCCCTGCCCGCATCAACACAAGCTTTTTCCATTCCCTGAAACCCTCCTTGACACCCACGACATGCAGCAAGCAGCCATCACCGCTCAAAACCTCCTCCAGCACCTCTTCCGCACCCTCAGCAGCCCCAACACTCCAGCGCACTGGATCGACCGCGCACACCAACGCCTCCTCAACCACATCGACCAATACGTCCGCCGCCTCCAGCGATGCTTGGGGCACAAAGCGAAACACCCCCGGAGACGAGGGCCCCGCAACCTTCATCTCAGCATCAACAAATACTTCAGCCGCATCCACCATTTCCTCCAGCACAACAACTACAGCCCCTGCGCCTGGGACCATGTCCTTCTCCAAGCTCATGCTTGCTTCCGACGCGTGGACACGCTCCTACAAAGGATGAAGAGCCCAGCACTTCCCAGCCTCCTTCAAACCCATCTGCACCCAACGATTGTCCCCAGCCAATACTAACGGCCAGCCGGCGAGAGGAGACAGCAGCAGCTCAGGATGGGTCAGCTCAGCACCGCCCAGCCTTCCTCCAGCCAAAGGCCCAGAAAAATGAGAAGACTGGCATGAGTGCACCCAGGCCAGCGGCACCACAGCCTACACCATGGCCAGAGCTTGTCTGCAAGGCAAGAAGGCATCAAGGTGTTGCACACCTGGGGGACAGCTGGGGGGCAATGGAGACACGGGCATCATTTACTATCCAAGATGCTATTGAGGCCATCTCTACTGCAGCCTCCCCTGATGGAGGGGGAATCCCAATGGACACTGGTGGATTTGCATATGCTGATGACTTGCTATTTATCAGAGAACTTTATTTATTTGCCTATTTATTTATATGTCACTCTGTTCTATTATTTATTCATATTTATTTAATCCTTTGTTTCCAGAAAAAAATGTTAATAAAGACCTTGTTTAAAAAAAGCAGAGAACAGGCGTTCACCCTGCACTCGCGCCACAGACAAAGGCAGCCTTCCTGCAGGCAGGCAGGGATCAGCCTCCTGCAGCCTATCCTGCTGACAGGTTCCTTGTTCATTGACAACTCTGGGCTGCCGACTGCTATCACGGACCGAAGAGCTGCCAGCAAACGGCACCACCCTGTACCCACCAAGCCCACAGGCTGCTCCGGTGGATAGGAGACCCCGGCAGTGCACACTTGCCCTAACAACATACAATCGTTCAGACTGGAAAAAACCTCTGAGATCACCAAGTGCAACCATTAACCTAGTACTACCAAGTCTACCGTTAAACCACAGAAGCACAGAATCACTAAGTTTGGAAAAGACCTCTAGGATCATGTAGTCCAGCTGCCAACCCAATACCACCATGCCCACTAAACCATGTCCCTGAGTGCCACATCCACACGTTTTTGAACACCTCCAGGGACAGAGACTCCACCACCTCCCTGGGCAGCCTGTTCCAATGCCTGACCACTCTCTCAGAGAAGAAGTTTTTCTTAACATCCAACCTGAACCTCCCCCGGAGCAACTTGAAGCCATGTCCCTGAGCACCACATCTACACACACTTTAAATACCTCCAGGTTTGGTGACCCAATTATTTCCCCTGGCAGCCTATTCCCATGCTTAACAACTCTCCCTGTGAAGAAGTTTTTACTCATACTCAACCTAAAATATCCCCGGCACAACCTGAGGCCATTTCTTGTCCTGTCTCTTGCTGCTTGGGAGAAGAGACCAACACCTATCTCACTACAACCCCCCTGAGTTGCTCTTAGAGAGCGATAAGGTCTCCCCTGAGCCCCCTTCTCTCTAGGCTAAATAATCCCACTTCCCTCAACCGCTCCTCATAAGACTTGTTCTATAGACCCATCATCACCAGCTTTGTTGCCCTTCTTTGGGCATGCTCCAGCACCTTGATATCTTTCTTGTAGTGAGAGGT
Organism: Alectura lathami; assembly: GCA_013399715.1. Taxonomy (NCBI): domain Eukaryota; kingdom Metazoa; phylum Chordata; class Aves; order Galliformes; family Megapodiidae; genus Alectura; species Alectura lathami. The sequence continues at coordinate 205,216 of VXAV01000988.1, forward strand.
CCAAAACAGAACACATTACTTGAGATGCTGCCTCAAAGACAAGTACAGCAGGACAGTCACTTTCATAGTCCTGCTGACCAGATTATTTCTGATACACTATCCAGGATACTGTTGGCGTTCTTGGCCATGTGAGCATACTGCTGGTTTATATCTAGCTGGCTATTGACAAATAGCCCCAGGATATTTTCCAACAAGCAGCTTTCCAGCCACTCTTCCTCCAGCCTATAGTGTCATATGGAATTGCTCTGACACAAGTACAGGACCCAGCATTTAGCCTTGTTAAATCATGTACAGTTAGCCTCAGCCCATTCATCCAGATTATATATACCCATCTGCAGAGCCTTCCTACCCTCGAGAAGACCAACACATCCACCTAACTTGGTTTCATTTGCAAACTGAAAGAGGGTACACTCAATCCCATTATCAAGATTGTTGATAAAGATGTTAAGAACAGTCAGCAGTACTGAACCCTGAGGAACACCTCTTGTGACTGGCTTCACATGGATTTAACATCATTGACCACAACCGTGAAAAGTGGGCCCACAAGAACATCATGAGGTTCAACAAGGCCAAGTGCAAGGTGTTGCACTTGGGCTGCAGCAATCCCAGATGTGTACAGGCTGGGAGAAGAACTCATTGAGAGCAGCCCTGTGGAGAAGGACCTGGGCGTTCTGGTGGACGAAAAGCTGGACATGAGCCAGCAGTATGCACTTGCAGCCTAGGAGGACAACTGTATCCTGGACTCCATCAACAACGGGGTGGCCATCAGGGGGAGGCAGGCGATCGTCCCACTCTGCTCTGCCCTTGTGAGGCCCCACCTGCAGTAATGCATCCAGGCCTGGGGGTCCCAGCACAACAAGGACTTGGAGCTCCTGGATCGGGTCCAGAGGAGGCCATGGAGATGGAATCATGAAATTGTTTGAGTTGAAAAGGACCTTTAAAGGCCATCTAGTCCAACTACCCTGCAGCGAACAGGGACATCTACAGCTGGATCAGGTTGCTCAGAGCCCTGTCCAGCCTGACCCTGAATGTGTCCACAGACAGGGCATCCACCACCTCTCTGGGCAACCTGTTCCAGTGTGTCACCACCCTTATCAGAGCAGATGCTCCATCCCTTGAATAATTTGTGTGGCCCTCTTCTGGACATGCTCCAACAGCTCCATGTCCCTCCTGTACTGAGGACTCCACATCTGGACGCAGCACTCCAGGTGGGCTCTCACCAGCGCAGGGCAGAGGGGCAGGATCACCTCCCTTGCCCTGCTGGCCACGCTGCTTTGGATGCAGCCCAGGATGCTGTTGGCAGATGATCGAAAGCTGGAGCACCTCTGCTATGAAGAGAGGCTGAGACGGTTGGGAGCTGGGCTTGTTCAGCTTGGAGAACAGAAGGATCTGTGGAGACATCCTTGCAGCAATCCAGTGCTTAAAGGAAGCTTATAAACAGGAAGAAGATCAACTGTTTACTCAGTCCAACAGTGACAGGACAAGGGGAAATGGTTTTAAACCAATAGAGAGGAGAATTACATCAGATGTTGAGAGGAAATATTTTATTGAGGGGGTGGGTGGTGAGCCACTGCAACAGGTTGCCTGGAGAAGTTGTGGATCCCCCATGACTTGAGATATTCAAAGCCAGGCTGGATGGAGCCTGATCTAGTGGGTGGCAATTGTCCCATGGCAAGGGGGTTGGAACTAAATGATCTTTAAGGTCCCTTCTAAAGCAAGCCATTCTATGAACACTTTGGGCCTGGCCACAAAATAAGTTTTTTACCCAGCAAACTTGCCAGACCTGTGTCATACTGGAGTCCTCCTGATGCCACTCCCAACCAGAATCAGCCAGCGATCCCACACAGGGAGACCACTTGACTCTCTTTTCTGACACAGATGAAGAGAACAAACCTCTCCACGGAAGCAAAAAACAGAAGACGAGAAACTCAGGACATTCAAACTTGCATTTCAAAATTACAAACTTGAAACAACAAAAAAAAGTATCATCTTCAACATGAACGTGATTGAGCAGTCAAAGAGGGATGGGGGAGGTTGTGGGATGTCCATCCCTGAAGATGGCTGTAAGTTTCACTCAACAGGCCCTGCAGAAAGCACCGACAGAAACTACCCTCAGAAACAGACTGCACACCAAATCTTCAGAGAGTTCCTTCAAAATAAAACATTGCACAAAAATTTCAAAACATGAAACGATGCACTGAGTCATTCAAAAACACAAACCAAGAAACTGAGAAGTATCAGTACTATAAGGCTACTACAAAGCAAACATTGACTTCACAAGGCAAGGAAACCTGAAAGAGGAAAAAATGAAATCGCTCATGATAAAACTTATTTTCCCCACACAGTGCATGGAGACAATTGTCATGAAAAACTGCTATACTGACAAAAGCACCAAAACACGATATACAAGAGTATTTTTGCATGGCACTCCATTATTCAAGCACAAGAGAACAAAACACTCCCTTTCTGAAGCCTCAAGAGTATTCAATGTATGGCAAACATTGAGGGATCTCCATCAAACTATTCACACATTCAAGACAAAAGCCAACTTGCAGAAGCACAGGCCTCTCCAGAGATCTCCAGAGAATCATGTGTAATCCATCTACTTCCAATCCTCCAAAATATAAAAAGAAATCATGAACTGATATGGAAACACGACAGAAAACATGAAACTACTAAACCCACAAACAATGTTGCACTTGAGTTGGATGGGAAATTTTGCAGGAACCAGAAACACCAAAGTCCTCCCAGGAAGGAAACAAAACCACAAAAAAAAAAAAACAAAAAAAAAAAAACATATCCACAGCACAGTTGCCACAAAAGCCAACATCAGTTCACCCTGACAGCCATGTCAGTTAGGAGAGCCAAGAAATACACACAGCTGCACCCCAAGAACATCAACCACCCACACAACACCGCCTCACAACACCAGGGCTCCAAACCAATACATACCTCAAACCCTAACACACGCTATATTTTCTGCCTATAAATGTCTCATACGACAATGGACAGCACCTTCCTCACAATTACAGCATGCTCAGGTCTATTGTAGGGACTTTCAAACAGCATCTAAGAGGCCCACAGAACATCTCCACAGGCTAAGGAAGATGGGCTTATTCCATCTAAGGAAGATGGAGAAGACTCCAGCAATGCCTGAGAGAGATGTTACAGTGCCTAAAGGGGTCTAGAGTTAAACAAGAAAGGTACTCTCTCTAATGAGTACAGTGAAAGTAAAAGGAGTAGCAGTTTTAAAATAAAAGAAGGTAAATATAGATTGAACATACATAAGAAACTCTTCCCTATGAAGACAGTGAGGTACTGGCACACATTGCCAAAGAAGGTGATGATTTCCAGTCCCCTAAGGTGTTCAAAGCCAGGACAGGTGTGGCTTTGGGGAACCTGGTCAAGTTGAAAGTGAACCTGTTCACAACATTTAGGCTGGAACTGGATGGCCTCTCAGGTCCCTTCCAACCCAAGCCATACTCTCATTCTCTGATTGCCTTGAAACCTTCCACACTACTTAAAGGTGTCATAACTATATCAGGTGGCTTTCCAGCAGCTCCTACACACAAACTGATGACTCGGGAAAGCTACAGGCATCACGGTAACTGAAATACGAGATATTTGGTTATAAATACCTAAATGTACGGGAAAATTCGTCAAAAATCCATGACAATAAAAAAAGAAAGAAAAAAACAGAAAACTGTTGCAGATGCTACGTAAGGATGGGATTACAGCCAGACATTGAACACAGAAGATGAAAAGTTTACCTTTATTCTTGTATAAGAAAGAAAAATTGTTTAAACAGTCACAAAAGATTTCAATAAATAATGCTCTAAAAAAAAAATGAACACCCAGAACACACTCAATACACAAGTGCTTCTAAAAAATGAAATCGTATCAGAACAACTCCAGAACAACAAAGGAGGGCATTGGAAAGCATCTGAGGATAGTCGAACATCAAACACCTTACAACGTTCTGGAAAAAAAAAAAAAAAAAAAAAAAAAAAGTGTAGAAAGGAAAACTAAGACAATACACAAGATATTACAGTTGAAAGCCAACACCATAACAAGTTACTCAACTTGATATTTATTTATTCATTCAACAAAATGAACACGACAGTATGTTTCCTCCTTCTCTCCAGATGCCGCAGGAAACAAGGAAAA
>VXAV01000990.1:0-34680 GCA_013399715.1 Alectura lathami
CTGTAGTTCCCTGGGTCTTCCTTTCTTCCTTTCTTAAAAATACGAGTGATGTTTCCCTTTTTCTAGTCACCAGGGACTTCACCTGATAGCCATGACTTGTCAAACATGATGGAGAGGTTCTTGGCAACCACATCAGCCAACAAATTTTGCACAGCTCTTTCTAATTTCAAATATGCAAATGTTTTCATTTATGTTATGTCCCCTCTAAAGTACTCTGGTAACAAAATAAGATAGTAAGTTATGTGTGAATTTAACCTTAAAATAAATCCAGTCATTTACTTTAACTAAAATATTTGAGTTTCAGTTGACCAGACATCCTAGATGATGAAATTCATCTATGTTTTTTGTTTTTCCCTCCAGAAAAGGTAAAGTTTTCTTCTTGCTTGATTTTACAGTTACATCACATACAAACAGAAGATTAAGAAACCTAGTAGATGTAAAATCCTAAACCAATCTATAAGGAAAAAAAAATGCTGCATAATCAGGTTTCAGCAGTCACATTAACTCTGGCTTTTCATTACTGCATATGATTAGGTCAGAGACCACAGGGTTTGTGAGTTTATCACCTCTGACCGTAACCGATTCTCTCACCAGCATACACACTTGATCAAGAGCCTCAGACTAAACTCCATAACCACAGCTAAGTAAAAATCATGTTTTACATTTAGGCAGTTCTAAGCAGGAAGACATTTTGTCTCCGTAAGTAATGCTTAGGAAGCACAATGTTGTTATAGGGGATTGATGTTCTTTATCTCACTTATCTATCAAATACCTATTAAATTAAGTATTTGCATGTGCATGCTGCATGTTAATATAGCTCCTGAGCCTCTCAGTGAGCCTAATGAGGTAGGAAGCTCTTTCTCATTTTAAAGTTATAGGAAACTGTGGCATCATGGATTTATGAAGGTTTAGAAGTTTTAGACTGCTTTAGATTGCCTGCACTGCTGAACCAGCATCTTTTTAAGATCTAGCTCCAAGCATAAAAAAGCAGTATCTTACATCCATCTCCAGAAGGTTGAACATGCTTGATTCAGCAATTTCTTTTGATTCATCAAATTTCTCCAGAGCTTGGCGAAGCTCTTCATCAGGGAGCTTGCCCTGTCTTTTCTTCTTGTAATCAAAATCAAGGCGTCGACCCTCCATTTTCTTTAGGTGATGCTGAAAAACCAAAAGCAAAACAAAGCACAGATTAAAAGGTGTTTCCTAAAACTCCTTACCCCTCCTTAACCATGGGCTATCTGCAGTGTAAGCAGACATTCCTTGTACATTTACAAGTATGTGTTGTTTGCTATATGTCATCCCTTCCTGAGAGGGGAAAAACAGAACAATGAGGTGGTTTTACACCTCTTTGAAGATGCACTGCTGTCTAGATATGACAGACATTCAGTACTAAAAAAGGCCACACACAAGGGGTAACTGGAATTGATACCTGTATATAAGATATGAGAGTTTCTGACATTTAACTCTGATGTAGAACTACCTGAACACTATTATTTTCCATAGAAGTTTAAGAAAATCAACAGCTAAAATCAAAAGTTAGAACATTTTTCCTCATGTAACAGTTTTCATGAACAAAGCAGCAGAGTTCAATCAGTTTCATCAAATCACTAAAGGATCTTAATGTTATTTTTTATTAAAGATGTTCCAGTTTATTAACAGACAGATCATTCATGTCATTGTATTTAGCAGTTGCCATGTCAAACTGGCCTAAAGTTAATGCTGCTAGTCAGAATACTTAAGGTGTTTATTTTCCCTCGGAAGAAACAATTTGTCATCTATTACGATATTTTAACTCTATCAGTTTTGTAAATTGTATCAGACTGCCTAAGACTTCTTTGTTCGTTGTATGTTTAACCATGTGATAGTTACTTATAGAGATAAACATTTGCTGAACTGGGAAGCACTTTTACTTTCACAATTATAAAATCAGGTTGTGTCCATAGAAGTATGTATGCACAAAGATTTTCCTCTGTAAGTGCTGGGTGGTCCTTGGATTATGAACTACACAATTCATGCACTTGTCTTCCAAATTCCTGGGAATGTTTTGGGCACAACCTTCACACAGACAAAAGAGTAGTGCCAGTCTAGAGGCACCTATCAAAATGCTCCTGCTTATGATACGCTAGAAAATTTAATGTAAACATCTGTTCATCTAATTAGTGAAATGAATTTTCAGCTGGTAGAATTAGGAGTACTGCGCTCACATCTGCATAGGGTTGATGTTGCTACTCCCAAAAAATGTAAGAATTCTGGTTTTTCCCATTCTAAACCAATGAGAGAGACAGAAATGAAAAGTAAAACTTAAAACAAATGAGACCAAATCAGATTATCTATGAATCTAAAAACCCTTTTTAAACCACATAACTAACAAATTTTGTACATATATATACTCTGTACATTTGGCATTACTAAATTACTACATTGATGACAATACCTGTATTTCTCTCAGATCTTTGTCATGGAGATTCTGGAGTGGGTCAATGAAGTTTTGTTTAACTTCCATGTCTAAAGAGTCTTTGACCTCAGAAAGCTCCTTCATAGCTTCTCCCACATCTACAAGTGCTGGTCCTGAAAAAGAAGATGTCCACTTTATCTTAAAATAACTTGGTTCCAGCTCACTTCAGGATGAAACTGGCTCATGAAAATTCCAGTAAGCATTTTGTTTTCAGCTTCAAGTTTAGGAAAGAAACTGAGTACGATGCACCATGTGAAAGGACACATTTTACATTTATACAGCGCCTAGAGCTTATGCCTTGTAACACAGCTGAACTTCAGAATTCACATGGCATAAAGACAGCCTGCCCCCCCACACACCTCATTGTTCATTCACTCATCACTCTGGTGAGGGAAAAACGGTATAAAATCATCTTTGTTTGCTCCACTGTTGTCGCAACACTAGATTTCGTATAAAAGTAGTTTTAATGCAAGTCAAGGTTTTTCCGTTTCTACCAGTTAAACAGTTAACACTTTCAAATGTAAAAATGGTTAACAATTTCACTGTTTTTATTTGATGATATATTCCTTTGATGAAACTCTCAAGTTCATACACTTAGATAAGTTCATTAAATTCAGTAAGAATTAGCTGTCTGAGATCTCCTCCAAGACTCACTTGGGATTCACAAAAATTACCACTCCGTTTTACCTCCTCTGCATGGAAACAAAAGAAAGAAGCTCAAAAATACTCTCCTCGTTTGAGATGTATGACGGTGGAAGAAAGTCTACTTTCAAAGAATATAAAGGGTCTGAAAACTTAAAAACGTGAGGAATCAGGAGAAGCTTTGCCTCCCAGCCAGCTATACACGGCAGAACTAAAGAGCCTGCCAGTCCTGGATGAAGACTGACAAACAACCATAATTGCTGCTGTTCGTTAAGAATGTGAAAATAATTGCCATATCTATTCTGCTGTGTGCTAATGCAATCATCGGGGAATGCAGAGCAATTTGAACAAACTAAATCCTATCAGTTCTTCATTTTTCCCTTAAAAATATATTTGAAAAGTAAGAGGCAACCAATTAAAAAAACCAATTCAGCAGTCTTTAGTACAAATCAGCCTATATCTGCCAAGGCAGTCAGTTCATAGTCAATAAACAAGAAAGTGTCTTTTCCATTGCAAATGGCTTTATCCCAGAAACAACATACTATGAAGATTCAAATTGGAAATAGAATTTTCAAAATCCTGTTTGAGTGTTCTGGGTGTTGACACGTAAAAATAGCCATAGAGATGCCCACATGATTAGGAGGGAGAGATAGAGGATCCTGTGGATGTTACTTCTAAATTGCATGCAACACAGTACAAGATCTTGGTTTGACATTTCTGACTCAGGCATCAGTAAATTCATTTGGAGCTTGTCAGGGATGAGGGCTTTACAGGCAAGACTAGAGTAATCACAAGTGCCTTAAAATGTGTAAGATGGCCAGAAAAAAAAAGGCTTAAATACAAGGAATTAAGATTTTCAAGAATTGCTTAAAAAAAAATCTATTAGCCTTAATTCCTCGCCTGTAATGAAGACAGTAACATTAGATATAAGATTCTGAGGACAAAATAGTTCACAGACAATAATATTATTTCTGAACATGTACATCTTCCATCACAGCGTAGCCCCTGTAGCATAATCTACGGCAGAGCCTAAAGCTTATGTGGGTATGGTTCCAAATGGAAACAATTTGATTTCCATCTGTAAGAAAAAGCCTCTAGTCCAAACCCTCAAATTATATGGGATCCACATAGTCTCAACAGGCCTAGACCAACCTCAAAGGAGAAGTCTGATGAAGCTGAACTCTCATGTTTCTTGCAGAGTTTCTTCTTTTATAGAAGCATAAGACTTTAACAATGGAAGTTATATTTAATTTTGTTACAATTTTTATTTCAGTATAATGGAAAGGGAATTAATCAAATTACCAAAGTTGCATTCTTCTCCAAGTTCTCGTCCAAATTTCAGCATTGCATCTGCCAGCAAGGCTTCAGCTTGAGGGTAACCTGGTCCTTTTTCCTGGCCTCGAATTTTTGACATAGTGTTGATCATGCTAAGTTTAGCTCTGGAAGCTGCAAAAGGCAAGTGACAAAGGTTACAAACACACAATATTTTGAGTACGCAGACAAGAATGCTCCATTTCACCTGAAATGTTACCATGTGTCTCTTGATTAACCTGCACTCTAAATTTATTTGAGCTTCTTAAAATGTGTTCAAAAGACATGATCCAAATTCAGGATTAAGCCCTATTTTTCAGGAATTATTTTTAAAGTGAGGGAATAAAATATTATCGGTCACTGACTTTTACTGGTAGGCCAGAGAAGAGGCTCAGTCCTGAACTTTAAGTCAAAGCCTCCTTTGAAATGATGCAGACAGAAGAAAGCCTAGGAACACTCTCAAGACAGCACATTTGATGTGCTACAGCCCAGGAAGAAAAATTTTTAAGCTATCTCAAAATTTTTAACCTTTATATCCCTGGCTTGCAGACAGATACCAGAATGAGCCAGTCTTCCTGTCAACGACAAATCCAGACTCAAGATTAAACTTCTTTTGCCCCCAGTATCTATGTGTCACAGTATTTCAGCTGTGGAATATGAAATAAAAACTCCTTCCTCAAACATGATGTCCAAAACCCTTTGATTTTTTTTTTTTTTTTTAATGAGGTTTTGGGAAAACGCCTGCCTTAATATGTTTTTGACTGTACTTTAGTTTATATTTCAGACACATCATTGCAGATCGGAAGGAAGATCACAGTTATCATAGCTGATGAAAACAAAGACAGCAAAAATAAATAACTGGGCAGCCTGATCTAGTGAATGGCAACCCTGCCCACGGCTGGGGGTTGGAATTAGATGATCTTTGAAGTCCCTTCCAACCCAAGCCATTCTATAATTCTGTGACTGAATGATACTATGATGTGCTTTTTTTTTGCAGCTACAGAACGTGAATGCCTTGCAGAGACTGAATTAAGCTGAATTTTACTTCAAATTTTTGCAGCTGACTGAGAATGTGTGTTCCTATCTACACTAGCTCACGTGCAGCAGAAGGGCAGCTAGTAATGCCTTTGCCTTCCTCCTTGCAAAATTTGACTTTGGCAGTTGCTCTTATGAGTTAGTATTTCTGTTGACAAAGCATCAGTAGCTAAAGTAAGTGTTCAAAACTTTGCCTTGCATACATTTCTGTAACAAAATGAGACATCAGGGTGCAGTCAGCAAATGCTTTGCTCCAAATTTATTGTTGTAGTATATATTGCTATAGTGTATATTAACAGATGGTTCTTGCTGCTGAATATATTTCACTTTGTGACATACATATTTACGCACAGGTATAGACATGTCTATGCACAGATACCCAAAAATCAGGAAGTGTCATAGTGCCTATTTTGCCTGGGAAGTAGCTATGAAAGCATATTTTTAACATACAGTAACTATGTTTTAGTAAGCTTTCTCAGTACACTTCAGTGCCACCATATCATGCTTTTCTGCATTTGAATTTCTTGATGCCCTCTGTTGCTACCCATTACAAAACTACTGTTAGCAGACTGGCTGACTGTTCAGTATAAGAAACTGAATTTTAATGAAGTTTGTGGCCTTTAAAATTGGCATTGAAAGGATAGTGGTAATAGGGAAATACAGACACACAAAGGAAACTCAGGCACAATGAAAGACAGTATTACAGGAAATGGAAACAGAGGAATGGAGGCAGAAGCTGAAATAAAACAGGAACCAATGTGAATATTTTCAGAAATGAAAGCAAAAAAAAAAAAAAAAAAAAAAACCCACTATATGAAATGTTAAAAAAGCATGTGGCTGTATTCTAGACAGGCTAGTAAGAGCAGAAAGAAAATGGTACACGAAAAAATTAAGCAGATGAAAAAAAATAATAAGGGAAGGGCAAGAAAAGGAGAACGGTAAGCATGGAAAATTCATTTTTCAATAATTCATCCAATTGTAAGTATTAAATCTGGTTTCTACAGTTAACTTAATTGGAAATTCCAAGTCCCAAATAATCTAGTTTTAGTAAGAAATCTTAGAATACATCCACCAGTGGCCTTGTTCCACTTTTCTTCTTTTAAAGTTTGTTCCAGTAACTTTCATGGGAGCTGAGGTAAGTTCATGCTCAGTCAGTCTGAAAATCCTATCCTGACACATTTCAATTCTATTGCTTCACTGTGCTAGTGCTGTGTGCTTTCTTTTCTAATTCATGTCTCAGTCTGAGTGAGAGATTTACAAAACACCACAGGGAAGTGATGCGAATGCTTGATTTTTTTTTTTCCAGTTGCACTCCCTGTCTTCTTTATCTTCAAATTACAGTCATGTACATTTGCATGGAAAACACATGACTTTTCTGATGAGTCTTCATCATGTTCAATTTTAGTCATTTTCAGATGGCCTTCCTTCCTTTTTTTCATAATTGGGAAGTCTATAAAGCTATCTTTATCATTCATAGTAACTTCAGCCCAACATCCCTTTCAATAAATTAGAATCATGGAATCACAGAATCACTAAGCTTGTAAAGGACCTCTTGGTTCATCTAGTCCAACCGTCAACCCAACACCACTATGCCCACTAAACCATGCCCCTAAAGTGCCACATCTACACATTTCTTGAACACCTCCAGGGACGGAGACTCCACCACCTCCCTGGGCAGCCTGTTCCAATACCTGACCACTCTCTCAGAGAAGATTTTCCTAATGTCCAACCTGAACCTCCCCTGGCACAGCTTGAGGCTGTGTTACCTCTCGTTCTATCACTAGTTACCTGGGAAAAGTGGCCTTTGTCATAAAAGTACTTCTTTTTCTTTTATTTTTCTCCTTTCCTTTTCTTTCCTTTCTTTTCCTTCCAGCATCTGTTCAACTGTATAGTGAAGCTGGGCAATGCTGCATACCTCATTTACTGATCCCCCAAAATACCACAAAGACAATTGATCCCTCTAGTACTGTACTACTCTACAGTGCTAGACTGTACTACTCTAACACAAAAGTACTACTGTACTTTTTTATCTAAGCATACTGCTGTTTTCAGGATGTATCCTACTTATCATGGAATTTGTGCTGCACCCCAAACCCTCTTCATCCTATGAGAAACAGGTAAACTTCTAAAGAAAATCTTCAGTTAAGTATTGTTATTAACATTTTTTAAAAATTATTTTCCCCCCAATTTAATGTTACTATTTTTTTTTTTTTTTTTAATTTAAATGAGAAAGCAAATAGGAAATATGGGAAATGGGCAGTTTTGGTGTCCCAAATACTATTTTGGTAAATAATAATATAGTCTTGCAGAGAATTTTTAAAGATTTTTTTTTTTTTTTAATTGAATAAGAATGTCATTTTTCCATGTGATTCTTATCACTACGGGGAACTCTTTTGCAATTGGCGTGAACCAACCTAAGACAAGGTGAGAGCTGATTTTTCTTTCTGAAAGAGGCATTTCTCCTTTCCTCTTATCCATCTGGTATCATTGCCCTGCCATGGAAAGCATAAAGTGATCTCATTTGATATGAAAAAAAAGTAAATCTTCCTCCTGCCTATTAGAATTTTAATTTTCTGATTTTACTCACACACTTCACAAGCAGATGAAAAAATGGGTAGCTGGAGTATGGGAACTGCTGAAGCAGTGCAATATTACATCAGCCTCAGGTGCCTGAAATCACACCTTGAGCTACTTCAGAGATTTTGCTCTCTGCTGTTGCTTTGAGCCGCTTTTGTGATTCACAGGAATCATAACCACTCAGATGTGGCAGGAAGGCAAGCCAGAGAAGGGCAAAACAGCCAAAGATTATTACTCAGTCTATACAATGTTGCACAACAGCAGCTTGACAGTAGTTAACAATGTTATTGCTAGCCCTATAATGTTTGTCAGTCCCACTGCTTTTCCTGCAGAGCGCTTGTTGATGATGAGCAATGAAGCTGTGGATTCGAGTCATAAACAGTATTCCATCTGTTGACATAGAAACCATTTTAGTCATCATTATTTTCTCTTTAACAGTTCTTGTAAATATTCTTCCTCCTTTTTTCAATCCACTGGTAGCATCACCATGTTATCTTCCTTTCCTCTGCGATCTAATACAAATATAACAAATTAAGCTATGCCAGAAACAGTCCTTCATTCTACCACACTGGCAATAAAATATCTCACAGTAGTTTGAATTTGTTTCCAGCCATTAAGACACACCGAATGAATGAATTTTGTCTGTACTAATTCTGGGTACATCACCTAATTTTGCTTTCAGACTAATTTTTCACTTGCATAACTCCATTGACATCAACAGTGAATCTGGCATTGACTCAAACTCCTTATATTTCTAGACCATAATCAGAATCTTTAACTAGTGACCATAACTGTTCCAGATCACCCCCCCTTGTGAGACTCCTTTGGTAACACAGCTGCATGAAGCTCTCCATCAGCCCATTCAAAAAGCCTTTCTTTCATCACTCCATGGAAACCAGCCATTTATTTCTATTTTAAAGGTTCAAGTTAGTGATCTCTGACTTAGGTTTGCTAACATGCCCTTTTCAACAGTTCACCATAAACAACTCTTTCACATCTTCCCTTTCATAGTAACTGTAATGCAGATGGGAAATTGCTAGATGACCAGGTGAAGGGTGCTACTTCTGTTCCTGTGTCCTGCAGGAAGCTGCTCCAGACCTTCGTATTTCTTCCTGAAGTCTGAAAGGTCTGTCCAGCCCTTTCTCCTCACAAAGGTGAATGACCAAGACCACAGAAGAAAGAGGTGTCTGCATGAGACACCCCTACTGTGCCTGATCCTGATCCCCATCATGGGCAATGGCCCAGCCTCAGCCTGTCCCCATCCCCAGAGAGGTACACAGGGCTGGGGCTGCCTTGGTGCCCCCAGCTGCCCTGCTCCTGGTATGAGAGGTGAGACAGGCCCTGACAGAGGCCTTGTTCTGCCTTCCTTGTGGAAGGCAGCCATCCCTAGCCCCTAGAGAGCTGCCATCCCCACGTTGCTGACATCCAGATGCTTGCATGTAAACACAATCAGTTTCTAAGAATATGGTATCCCTTTACCTAAAGGAGGAATACAACAACAGCAAAATAAGTCTCCCAGAGCCAGCCTCCATTTTCCCTGGTAGTCTAACACAGAAGCTTGTACTTATCTCTGTCTTTTCAACCCACAGAAACTTCACTGACTTTGCATTAATCTCAGCTGCACCAGTAAGTATGAGATCTGTCAGACCACACAATGGTGAGAAAAAGCATATTTTCAAACAATGTTCTGTGTACTGTGAGATTGTGAACTTATATTACCTGGATTGGGCTGAAGATACTCTATTGTCTTCGCCATTATTTCCATCACTGCCCTGCTGGTAACATCCACTTTCTGAAGGACAGAGAGTTAAACAGAAAGAAATGTGAAAAGAGATGTCAGACAAGATGTTTTTATCTCTTCTCTTTGTTTTTAAGAATTCTTTTAACTATTCTTATCATTTTAATTTTGTGTCCCTGAGAACAGCTGTTGAGTAAATCCAGCCTTGGTTCCAGCATGGTGATAATGCCTGAAAAACTACCAAAACATGAGTTCACCATTTCTGCTTGTAGCATAACCACTCTTAAGTGAAGCTACTAGTACAGACCACCTCATGAGTTACTGGGAATTTGATACAATTCATTGTGATGTACTGATGTTTTTCATCACTCTGGGAAATGTCCACAATAGGGAAATATTTTTGATAGGTCATTGAAAACTATCTAAAGAATTATTAATCTTTGAGCCTCTAATAGGCAGCAAACTGAGGGAAAAGCAGACGTCAGTCAAAACCAACCACTAAAGACAAAATGAGCTGTCTGCCTGCCTCTTTCTGAGCAAATTCTGGTAAAATTGTGGTAGGGAAGACAAGGTATCCTTCACTATCTGATCTCAAGAATATTATCAATTAGAAGGCACTGACCATTTATTTTCTCTGGATAACTCCATGAAGAAATATTTTATATTTAGGAATTTAAATAAGGGCAACTATTCAGAACTGCATATCATTACCCTGTCCTACTTTAATAGGAATTCTTGCTTTCTTAAGAAGTATTCCGCATCATCTTCCTAAGTTGCTTATAGTAGAATATAAAACTGCTGTCTTTCTCAGAATTAGACCTCAGAAAAAGAAATGCTGCTTTGGCAGATCTGGGGATCACCATAACCTGTCCTGTACTCTGCATTTGTGAAAACACATTTTTTACTCTGCAGGGTAGCTTGTGTCCCATAGAGTGAACTTCTTTACCGTAATGCCAAGTTCCTGTTTTAAAAAAGAACACCTGAGATAAGTTGTTTGCAGCATGCTGTGACTGACCTCTTTCCTCTTTTCCGTTGCCATTGCCATCTGCCCAGTCTTGCTCTATGCTCTACACAAAGAAGCAGCAGAGGTCTGCCAACCCTGAGTGAACAAGTAGCTGAACTACCTGGTAGGGAGCCCAGAAATGGCTAGAAGGCTGCAGAGAGCGGGGGCGAGGGAACAGAACACCATGGACAGGCAGAAGGAGCATGTCCCTGCCTACAGAAAACCTGGCAATGGATCCAGGACCAGGGAGGAGCAGGAG
Organism: Alectura lathami; assembly: GCA_013399715.1. Classification (NCBI taxonomy): domain Eukaryota; kingdom Metazoa; phylum Chordata; class Aves; order Galliformes; family Megapodiidae; genus Alectura; species Alectura lathami. The sequence goes on from VXAV01000990.1 coordinate 11,021, forward strand.
GGAAGGAGNTCAGAACTCACATATTCTGGGCTGCCAACTCCTACCGCCCACCAACACCCTGTGGGACCCACCCCTGGCTGTTGCACTGTCCTATTTCCAACTCTAAAGATAGCATTCGTTCTTTCTTTAACAACATCCAGTTTTGATGGCAGTGCCAACGGCACATTCAAAAGGAAGCTGGGGTAATGAAGAGAAATCACTTCTATAATACTTCTGCTGTATGAAGCAGTGCAAAGGATATGCCTTTATATCCTTTGCTTTCCATCCAAGGTTTTTTCCTGATCTCCTCATACAAATGCACAGATAAAGAGCATCTGCTTCACTTGGTCAGGCATTTATTGGATACATACACTACAAACCATCTGGCAGTAGCCAGTGTTGCAAGATTTGATTACAACTCTCACAGATGAAGTTCAAAAACAACGTTCCACCAATGACCTTTTCAACTAACATATTCTCACTACCATAAATAGTGCATCTCTCCTTCTTTCTGTAAAAACACTCAGTGCTAACACTTCCAGCCTCCTTGAGCAGTCCATCAGGGGAAGTTAGTCCTATCTTCTCAAGGCACTTTATCAGTGGAGGACGCCTAAGGGTATTTCTGTGTGATTGAATGTCCCAGTGTATCCGTCTGCCCCTTTCCTCAGACAGCTCTTGCTCCTCTTGAGTGATGTTTAAGGAGCCAAGAATTACAGGCACACTTTGCCACTGAAATGACCACAATTATAGACATACTCTGTCTGCTTACAGCGATCCTCTACAATGACTTAATTGAAGGTAATTTGTAGCTGGCATCAGCTTCAATCTCTGAATGAAATATTGACAGAATAAAGAGTGCCATATATTATGTATTCCTCCATCAGAAGACAAAAAGGGACAAGAATAAGAAAACCCAGCCTTACTGAATACAAGCTGAGTCTTTCAAAATTACTCAAATGTTTTCAGGGACAAAAGCTTTGAAAATCCTGTTCTAGAAAGGAAAAATGTACAGGAATAGTGAGTGCATATATCTATATTTAGACTTACCCGTTCCATTTCTTTGAAGTCATCATCTAGCTTGGTTCCTTCTGCACCACCTACTTTTTCACTCACTTTCTGCAGTTAAAAATAAAAAAACAAAACTCAGAAAAGAAAAGAAAAACAAACATTCAGCAATAACATAAATTTTGGCCACCTAATTTTCCCAGAGAAATATTTTTCCCCAGTAACTGGTACAACATTCAGTCATTTGTTCCAAAAAAAATTACTTCAATCACACTTTAACTTAATCAACAGTGACAGAACTGTATTCAGCAGACAGAAATATCCACTGTCTTGTGTGGTGTTGAAAAAGGAAGTGACTTCACAGACTGAACAAGCGAAGGAATCAAAGCATGAGAAATTTTGTCATCAGAGCTGAAGAATGGCCTCAGCTGTATTGTTCAGTACATATCAATGCAATACCAAGGATAATAATCACGTATAAATCCAAAACAAGTTCCCAAGTCCTGATTCCAGCCACCCAGCAGGCAATAGGCACCTACCTTATTGAACTCTGAGAAACATACTGACTCAAGCCACAACCAGACCTTCTGCATTATAAATCAACTTTATACATAAAACTGATCCATACAAAACAAACAAACACACAAAAACCGCAACTATATTAATATATTCACACCATGCAAGAACTTGAGGGTCACATGAGTGGTATACAGTCTTTTAACCCTGGAGAAGACCCTGGGGGACCTCATCACAGTACTCAAAGGGCAGCTACGAAGAGAATGGAGGCACTCTCTTTGCAAGGAGCCACATGGAGAAGACAAGGGGTAATGGGTACAAGTTGCACTGGGAGAGAATTTGTGTTGATATAAGACATTTTTAAAGTGAGAACAATCAATCACTGAAAAGAACTCCCCAGGGAGGTGGTAGAATCCCCATCACTGGAGGATTTCAAGATGCACTTGGGCTCCCTCTTTCCACAAAATATCAGACCTGAAAACATTTTGAAAGTCCTTCCTACATAAGCTGTTCTCTGATTCTCTGATTCTAACATTTTATATAAACTACCTTGTTGAAAGATCAATTAAAAACAAACAAACAAACAAAAATAGAACTTTGGTGTCATGTGTTTTGAAAATATTCACTTTTTGTTTAAATAAAATACTCATCTGGAAAATGACAGTTCTACTGTGGACAGTAGGTAGATTCAACATCTGAAAAGGCACTATTAATGTGAAAAATGGTAACAAAGGAAGTAAAAAAAAGCCAGAAGCTTTCTTCACTAACCCATGAATAAATCTGCAGACAGACCGTCTACTACAGCTGAGGTGGCAAAATCTGCACAGGAGTTATTTACTGCAATGCTTTCAGGTCCCTGAAAACAACAGGCTGCAAATATGCTTGTACCTAAATATTCAAAGCAGATTTTGAACAAATGATGTTCATCTCTAAGGATACGAAGTACCCAAAGGTCATTAATGTTCCAGCCTCTATTATGTGCAGCTTTACATTTCATACCTTAGGATCTCTTCATACTGGTGAGGTTTTGCAGACAGGTCTTATCATCCCTAATGATCCCCTCAAAAACCTCATCTCACATCTATAAACCTTAGCAATTACTTCTTCCTTTCCTATTCACCAGTACTTTAGCTGAGGAATGCATGGCACAACAGTGCAGCTCCGTAGTCAGCTGGATTGGTCACTGTCAAGTCAAAAAGGCAGTTCTCCCCTTCCTTCTCAGCATGCTTTCCAATTTTGGTCACTTTGGCAATATTAGTCACACAACCTACATTAAGAGTCAGTCACTTAAGGTGACAAACAAAAGAACCGTGTTCCATGCAGAAAACTCTTTTGTAAAATTCTGGGTCAAGTGCTGTTCCAGACAATAGGGATGAATGAGTCATAGGAGAGAGACAAGCCTTGAAGACTTCAGCCGTTCTGGAGCTGGGTGACGCTTCCCTCAGAGTCAGTTACATCACAGGCCTTCAAGGAAGTACCTTCACCTTCATTATCCAGACAAAAATCTAATTTGGAAAAGTGCTGACAGATCATAGGAAAAGAGCAGATGAACCACAATCCCATTTGAAAACTTACATACTATTTTTTTCTTGACAGGCCACAGACAGCAGGCAGAGATAAGAAATCAAATCAAGGCCTGAAATTTAAGAGAAAAAAAAAAAAAAAACTGAAAAGTTCTTTCCTCTTAGGACAAAAGGGAGCTATCTGTTCAGAGGAGGATATTAAGCCCTCATTTCAAGGCCAAAAAATAAGGTGGTCTTCTCGAAGAAGTGGGCCTGAGAAAGAAACTGAAACATTTGCAACTGAAATGACATGTCATCACTGTATTGATTAAACTCAGAGATTTTCCTTGGCCCATTTATATCCATCCTCCCAATGAACTGTTAAAGCGATTACTTATGGCTGTTCCACAATTCTCTAAGATTGTCAGATTTGATTATCATAGGTCAGGAAGCTACGGCAGCATGCAACAGGTGAGGATTTGCTTGTGCTAAAGACAGTAAGAATCCTGTCACTGTAAGATTTCGTGTTCTGGAGGCACGATGATAAAAGATTTATTAAAGATTTTCAAATAGGTCCTAAAATGCTGTGATACTTAGTTAGCATTGCAAATACAAGGGAGACACNAAGAGAGAAACAAAGACCAAAAAAAAAAAAAAAAAAAAAAAAAAAAAAGAACTAGTGAGAAACATACATTTTAATGGAAAGAAGTCTGTGTTCGTATGGTGAAGGCTTGCCAACACTGTAGGCTTCTCAGAAGGAGAAAACATTTGAAAAGTACATTTATAAAAAGTACAGTCTCTAATCATGTTTTTTTTTTTTTTTATATTTATTCTGTCACTTCACATTCTGACAAGTATGAAGACACTTGTAGGCTATTTTTTTCTGCCTGTTTGATCCTGCATGTTTGATTTTCTGCCTGCACAGGTTTTTACTTTAGGTATCAGNACAGTCTCTAATCATGTTTTTTTTTTTTTTATATTTATTCTGTCACTTCACATTCTGACAAGTATGAAGACACTTGTAGGCTATTTTTTTCTGCCTGTTTGATCCTGCATGTTTGATTTTCTGCCTGCACAGGTTTGTACTTCAGGTATCAGAATTTATTACCACAGCAGACATGTGACACTTGAAATTCAAATTTATGATAACAGTCCTGGTTATCTACAGTCAATACAGGATACATCTTGGTGCAAATCACACTCTTAGCAGTAGCAAGAAGTAAGAGAGGAGATTTTCTGGTAATTTCAGATAAATTATAATATAAACTAAAAGAAAGAACACACCTCAGAAGCATAAGTAAATCAGCTGTATTTGAGGCTTCTCCTTTTCTAAATAACATTAGAACAGAAAAGAGGCATCTTTTCCAGGTCAGTTATCTCCTGTAATCTGGAGATAGCTCACATTCAGAAATACTGCAAGTCTGTAGAAAATATCACCATTGACATAAAGCACTTAATTCTGTACCAGAAAGGAAATTAACATCTGATTTACATTGAGGTAGAGAAATCTTGCTCATTTTTCAGGAACAGCCATCTAGACAAGGTTAAGTCCCACTTTACAAGCCAAACAATCCAAATCCATTAGTTCTGGGAAGATTCAGGTAACTCAACAGGTCTGGTGTAGCTCACCAGAAGCAATAAATGTCTGGTTTCCCGTACAAAGAACGCCACCCATTTGTTGGAAAAACTGTACAAAAAACTGTATTTTCATTAAACATGTAAGATTTCACAGGACAGGAAAGCTTACCATTCTTCCCCCTGCATTTAATACTCCTTGTACTTTATTCCATTTTTCTTTTAATTTATAAAAATATTGTACAAAATACAGATTGTCAATAGGACACAGCAAGAGAACATAGGACAAGCCATCTCAGTGGTAAAACACAAATATGATCCCAACTTAACATGTATTTCAGATTAATGAGGCCAATAATGCCCATTTGCATTTCACAAGTAAATTTCTCCTCTTCAGCTACAGCAGCCAGAAGAGCATTCCACCATGCCAGCTGGAGTTCATCAGCACAGGATCTTTCCCTAGCAAAACTGAGAAGCATAGCAACTCCACTGCTACAACAGAAGCTGTAAGGAGTCATGAACACAGCGTGAAAGGCAAAAGGAAAAAAAGATGTGTCCAAGAATCTCCAGGGAACTTCACTCTTTATTTTCTGTTTGCATTGAGACTTTGATTACGTCATCGAAGCTGTGCTTTCTTCCTGGTAAAATGAAGAAATACTCTTGACTACCACACTGGAAAATTGTAAGCATTAATTAGTACCTGCTACTGCTTGCCAGCATGAGCATATCTAATAGAAATGTTAGTGATGTTGTTAAGGTAAGTATCTGCCAGACAACTCTGAGATTATCTTTTCCATTTCCCTTCTGTCACTTGACAGATAGATTTAATTAGGAAATAATGTACTGCCTCCTCTGATAGCACTTCAATCACTTTCTCCTTGCTAGAAGTCCTTTTCCACCCCAGCAGAACACCAGCCATAGCTGGGTACATTTATCCTTCCTTAAAAAATCCCTTGACTCTGATTATGTTAGATGCAGTATGACAACAAAAAGTGCGCTATTCAAAGATCAGGAAATGAACTGAATTTATGGAAACTCAACAAGAAAAGGGAAGGCTTAAACTAGACTAAAAAAGGCTTACCTTTTACTCTCACAAAGCACTTTTTATATACATACAATAGCTTGGCCTTGCTAGTGGTCACAGCTGCTGGTAGTAGGGCCCACAGTCCTGCTAAGAGACTCACAAACAGTCTGCTGGCAGGCAGAACTGGGAAACTGGCTCTCATGTGACATACATGAGACACAGTACTTGGTACCACTGGTGAAGCTTGTCAAGTCACAAGGGAAAATCTTCATGGCACAGGTTCACCAGTGACTCCAGTGATAATCTGGAGCAAAGGCAAAATAATTCAGTGAAATTTTTTCTTTGAAAGAAATCCAGCCATAGTGAGAGAAATACCCATAGTGAACCTGTCCCATGTTCTTACTCTTATCATTCAGAATCAATCCCTAATTTGCTTTTCTATAATTTTCAGTTAAACCTGAAGGGAGAAGGGGATGTCAGATTAATTATTACTTCAACCATTCTGATATAGCATTTTGCTTTCTGACTGCTGGCAATGACCATGGTGCAGAATTCCTGCTGCTCCAGCTTCACAGAGGGAGTCATTCACGTTCAGCACTAGTGCACAATAAGAAAGTACGCAAGCTTCTGCACTGACAGCAGTTACTGTGGAGCCCTGCTGCAATGCCACTGCATTACACTGCAGACTCTCCACTGGTGAGAGAAGTAAAGCATGATGGAAGCAGGCACAGAACTGCTGAGGAAATGCTGCTGGAGTAGTAGCCTGAACTGTATCCCTGTGGCATGTCCCTGCACACAAGTACCCACTGTGAAAAATGATGTAAGTAATACCACAGGAGAGACACAGAAATAAATCAATATTACACGTACTAGTGCCAGAGGTGTGCTGACAACCGAGACACTGCAGTGCATCCATGGTAAGCGCGTGAATCCATTTCACATGTTTAAACTTATTACTAAAGTTTCACATTTGCCAAACACAGACCTCAGAAGTTCTGTTCTCTGAGTTTCTGTTCAGCCAGAAAGCAGGTCACAACCTCAGCACCTTTGCTGTTCAGAGTGGGCTCAGGAGCTGGCAAAGAGAAGCTGAGAAGCTGGCAAACACTACCAGAGGGCTGAGGGCGGTCAGAACATTGTGTGCTTTTCGACACAACCTCTCTGTCCCCAGCAGGACACCAATACCTGGCAGCAGAGAAGAAATTGGCATAAAAAGGTGTCTGTATCAGCAAGAATATGTGCAAAACTCTGTTTTTTTTTGTTGTTTTTTTTTTTTTTTTTTCCAGTTTCCAGAAGGAACAGAGAATCTACTCCCATATGGTATTTCCACTTCTTATGACAGCAATGCCATGATCCAGCACCTGTAGCAGACCTGCAGGCAACAACATGCGCACGAGTTTTTCACGTTTGCGCAAAGGGACCTGGCCTCTGCCACACAATCCTTATGAGCTCTCCCCACAGCAACAGCAGGAGCTCTGTATTGTCACAGAGAAAGCAGTGTGCTGTACTTTATTACCCTGTGCAAAAAAAGTTTGGTAGTAGAACACATTCTATAAGCCACTAAGATCTCCTCAGAACATGGAGCCCAAATGCTTGATCAGCATGACACGAGCAGTGTAGCAGTGAGCCCTGGTGACTGGTGAAGTGCAATCTGCTACATGTGACTTTGTTGGGCAAATCAGCTACTCATTTTACAGTGTATTAAAGGTTTGGGGTGATGTAATTTCTCTTTTGATACAGGAACTAATTAAAGTTTAGCAGAAATAGACAGGAAATACTCAGGCCTAATAAAAGCAAAATAACAGCAAGAGAAATATACAGCAATTATATCTAATTTAAAGTGTATTTTATAACTCTTCCTAATGTTCATCAGTCTGCAGGCCTTTTGCTGAGTGAAAGTCAGGGTATTCCCTAACATCTGGAAATGTGAGTATGATAGGAATGACATTCAGAAGCTACTACAGAACAAGAGAACAAAATACAGCTTAAATATGATTTGTTGATTTAACAGCTGTACAAACTTCATTACTGTGAACTTGATCTGTCTATACGTGAAAATACATTTGCTAGACTCTCTCTGAATTAATTGTTATCTGACAAAAACCTGAATTTAGGGATAGCTTGTAGGGTAAAGCATGTCTATAAGCTGTTGCTTGTAGTGACACATTCATTTCCAGTATTCCTGTTGCCACCATGTAAAAAGGGCTGCAGTGTCCTGGTTTCAGCTCAGACAGAGTTGATTTTCTTCACAATGTCTGATATGAAGCTATGTTTTAGCTTTAGGAGAAAAACACTGCTGAAAACACCCCAATGTTTTACTTGTTTCTGAGCAGTGCTGCAGAGACAAGAACATTTCAGTTTCTCAGCTTCTTGTACTGTCCTGCCACTGAGGGGGCACAAGTTACTGGGAGGGGACAGAACCAGGACAGCTGACCTAAACTGGCCAAAGGGATATTCCATACCATATGGCACCATGTGGAAAACAAACAAACAAACAAACAAACAAACAAACAAACAAACAAACAAACACTTTAAAAACGGAGGGCTGTTGGCTGGGGGGCAGCCGCAGCTTGGGGACTGGCTGGGCGTCGGTGGGTGGTGAGCAAAAGCATTGTGCATCACTTGTTTTTCTAAATAGTCACATATATATGTATATAATTATAATTACTGTTATTTCTCTCTTTCTTTTCTATCTTAGTAAATAGTCTTTATCCCAATTTGACAGTTCTACTTTTTTTTCTCCTGATTCTCTCCCCCTTCCGCTGTCAGGGTGACTGAGCAAAAGGCCATGTGGTGTGCAGCTGCCTGCCAGGTTAAACCACAACAAGACCCTGTTAAAGCACATCAGTGTCAGTCCAAACTGTTTGTATATTTCCTTATCCTATTGGCAATGTTGACAATTTATTACCTACAGACAGAGCAAACAAAAGCCCAATGCTATTCACCAACTTCAGTTTAATAACAGCACATTCAGACATTGTTGGTCATAGCTTTAAGTTTTTCATATGAGCACTACATAAATTAAGCCGAATGTCCTTCCCTTAAGCTGGTGTCCTGTTTCTCACGTACACTGCATATAAGCAGTATGATACAAAGCAGCGGCTTGTGTCAGGGGAAGGGAGCACAACACTGTAACAGCAGAGCCAGACAGCACTGGTGGTATGCATTTTGCACTTAGAAGATGTACCCAAATGAACAAGAAGAAGGAAAAGGGGGCTGGTTGAATTAGGACAGGCTGAAACATATTGAGAGGTATGAAAAACAAAAGGTTAGAGGCAGTGTGGGGCACCACTTGACCTGCATATGACCGTGCTGCACCATGCAACAGCTGGAAGCAGATGCAGCTTCATTTGTGCAGCTGCAGCAGAGCTCAGCGAGGCAATTCTGTTAGCCAGCACGGAAAGGAGGGGGTGGCCCTTTCTTGCTAAAATTAATGCATAGCCACAGCCCTTGGGTGTTATTATTTAAATTTGAAGATTATTATTTTCCCCCTCTTTCCTATTTTCAACACTGTGTGCATCAGTTACCAGTGATGGAGGACATTATGATAGGTGAGAAAACAAAATCTGTAAAACAAACAAGAGACTCAGACCTCAGTTCTGAAATAAACACTATTGCAGTGCACAAAGAGCACCTCTGAAGTCCAGGCACTGGATACACATATCTGCAATAAGCAATAGCAGAACTGAATCTTGTGTTCTTATTTAGAAATTCTAAGGGGTATCAAAGAGCAGAGAAAAATGATCATAAATCCCTCTGGAAACAACTTACGGTATAGCAACGATTTCACTGACTAGTTCATCACCACCACCAAGATTTCTTAGAAGACAACATGAATCAATACCGCAAACAATACAACAAACCAAATTCGGTTGCTTCTTTTTGCCTGCTTATAGTCCATGTAATTTTAATATCATATGAGAATAAACTATTCAATGAACAAGTTCAGCTTTATAAAGCTATTAGATTTCATTGACTGTTCCTAAAAATATTATGGAGTCTGCATGAACTGGCTGTGCAGGCTCAATTATAATCCCTCAATTTTAAAAACCGCGTAAGAATGTGCAAGAGTAGAACTGCTTACATTTCTTAATACAAAAGTGTGAAGACTTACAACATGCACTTTTCTGAACTGCTTTCTGAGATAATTGATCCATTGTTCCTTCTTTCCCTGCCCTCAGTGTCTCAAAGTCCTCTCTAAGTCCACTTATCCACACTGAAAATAATTGCCTACTGCAGTGGCCCATGCAGATAACCAAACAGGCAAGGTAGATGCCCATTTGCACATGCAGATGTAAGTAGACTACTTTCAGATACTAAGTAAGCCTAAAAAATACTGAAGTTATCATAAAAAAAAAAAAAAAAGGAGACTGTCAACATTGAAATTCTCTCCTTCCTAAGTTACACCATAGATATGTCCCATCACGAATATAGGCAATGCCTTTTAAAGTGTGTACTAAGAAACCCCAGTGTTCCACTGCCACAGAAGATGTCTGCCTACACGTCCACAGTCCATCCCACCGACACCTGTTTTCTCTGGACTGGATCTATTTTGCAGTACATAGCTGACATAAGCCATGCTATACTGTATATATTTTCCATACTGACAAGTCTTAAAATTTATCTTGAATTTTAAGATGTAAATATATATAAGTCTGTATGGAATTTCTAAGCATGTATTTCCTTAGTCTAGTGGACCAGCTAAAGGAGGAGGTGGATAGGTTAAGAGCAATCAGGGACTGCGAGAGGGAAATAGACAGGTGGATCTCCTCCCTACCGCAGCTGAGAGGAAAGCACCGGGAGGATGCTCCATGAGTAGTGGTGGATCCCCTGCCCTCTCAAGGTCAGGGGAGGGTCAATTGGAAGGGGAGGGCCCAGGAGAGAGGGTGGAGTGGAAACAGGTCCCTGCTGGGAAGAGTAAGCGGACACCCCCCCCCCCNACCTGCCCAGGTGCCACTGGGCAACTGGTATGTGGTTCTGCAGGAGCAAGTGAGGGAGGTTGAAGATGAACGTAGTTCTGAGAGGCTGTCTGGGGCGAGCCGGTCGCTCAAATCCCCACGCCTCAAGACTGCCTCTACCATGAAGAAAAGGAGGGCGATTGTTGTAGGGGTCTCCCTCCTGAGGGGAACGGATGGTCCCATTTGCTGAACGGACCATACCCATAGGGAGGTCTGCTGCCTTCCTGGGAACTGGGTCAGGGACATTACAAAGAAGATTCCTGACCTGGTGAAATCCTCTGACTACTACCCACTGCTGGTAGTCCAGGTAGGCAGTGACATGGTGACTGGGAAAAGCTCGAGGGCAATCAAGAGGGCCTTCAGGGAGCTGGGGCAGTTAGTTGAGGGGTCTGGAGCACAGATGTTGTTTGGCTCCATCCCTTCGGTGGCAGGGAGGAATAGTGACAGGTATGGGAAGCCCCACCTCATCAACACCTGGCTAAGAGGCTGGTGCTGTCAGAGGAACTTTGGGTTTTTTGACTATGGGGCAGTCTATTCGGCACCTGGCCTGCTGGCGCTAGATGGGGCCCAGCTATCCCAAAAGGGGAGAACGATTTTTGCCCAAGAGTTGGCAGGATTAGTTGAGAGGGGTTTAAACTAGGTTTGAAGGGGGAAGGGGTTAAAACCAAGTGCATCAGAGATCAGCCAGGGTCTCAGGGGAAGCCCAGATGAAGTGCCTGTATACAAATGCATGCAGCATGGGAAATAAGCAGGAGGAGCTGGAAGCTCTGGTGCACTTGGAGAACTACGATCTTGTTGCTCTCATGGAAACATGGTGGGATGATTCACAGGACTGGAATTCCACCATGGAGGGCTATAAGCTTTTTAGAAGGGATAGGCAAGGTAGAAGGGGTGGGGGAGTTGCCCCACTTGGGCAACTTGGTTGGGGGAATTTGTACAAGTCTATGGGGCTTGACAGGATGCATCCCAGGGTCTTGAAGGAGTTGGCTGATGTGGTTGCCGAGCCGCTCTCCATCGTATTTGAAAAGTCGTGGATGTCAGGCGAGGTCCCTGGTGACTGGAAAAAGGCAAACATCACTCCCATTTCTAAGAAAGGGAGAAAGGAAGACCTGGGAAACTGAGGAGGTGATCCGAGACAGCCAGCACGGCTTCACCAAGGGCAGGTCGTACCTGACCAATCTGGGGGCCTTCTATGATGGAGTGACGGCATTGGTGGACCAAGGGAGGGCGATGGATGTCGTCTACTTGGACTTGTGCACGGCCTTTGACACGGTCCCGCACCATATCCTTATCTCCCAACTGGAGAGAGGTATGGATTTCATGTGTGGACAGTTCGCAGGATAAAGAACTGACTGGAGGGTTGCACCCAAAGGGTTTTAGTCAATGGCTCTACGTCCAGGGGGAGGCCGGGCACGAGTGGTGTCCCCCAGGGGTCCGTCTTGGGACCGGTGCTCTTCAACATCTTTATTGACGACTTAGACTGTGGGATCAAGTGCATCCTCAGCAAGTTTGCTGATGACATCAAGCTGAGTGGTGCAGTTGATAGCCCTGAAGGAAGGGATGGCATCCAGAGGGACCTGGACAGGCTGGAAAAGTGGGCCCACGAGAACCTGATGAGGTTCAACAAGGCCAAGGGCAAGGTGTTGCACTTGGGTTGGGGCAATCCCAGGTGTGTGTACAGACTGGGAGAAGAACTCCTTGAGAGCAGCCCTGCGGAGAAGGACTTGGGCGTTGTGATCGATGAAAAGCTGGACATGAGGCAGCAGTGTGCTCTTGCAGCCAGGAAGGCCAATGGCATCCTGGGCTGCATCGAGAGAGGGGTGGCCAGCAGGGAGAGGGAGGTGATCGTCCCCCTCTACTCTGCCCTTGGAAGGCCTCACCTGGAGTACTGTGTCCAGGCCTGGGGCCCCCAGTACAGAAGGGATGTGGAGCTGTTGGAGCGGGTCCAGAGGAGGGCCACCAAAATGATCAGAGGGCTGGAGCACCTCTCCTGTGAGGAAAGGTTGAGGGAGTTGGGGTTGTTTAGCTTGGAAAAGCATAGGCTCCGGGGAGACCTCATTGCGGCCTTCCAATACTTGAAAGGAGCTTACAGGCAGGAGGGGGACCGACTTTTTACACAGGTGGATAATGGTAGGACAAGGGGGAATGGGCTCAAATTGAAAGAGGGGAGGTTTAGGTTGGACATCAGGAAGAAATTCTTCACTGAGAGAGTGGGGAGGCCCTGGAACAGGCTGCCCAGAGAAGCTGTGGCTGCCCCATCCCTGGCTGTGTTCAAGGCCAGGCTGGATGGGTTCCTGGGCAGTTTGATCTAGTGAGCTAGTGGTTGGCAGCCCTGCCCACAGCAGGGGAGTTGGAACTGGATGATCTCTGAGGTCCCTTCCAACCCAAGCCATTCTATGATTCTATGATGATATGATCCTTTATGTCAATCCTTTATGTTCAATACAAAATCTACTGTAAATTATTTTGTGGTGGTAAATTCAAACAAATAACAACAAATACAGAACAAGTCAGATTTTCAAATGTTTAAATTTAAATGTCACAACGAACAATAAAAATATAGCATTAGCCTTTTCATGTAATTTAGTTAATTAGCCTGATTAGCTGACCTGCCCACGTGGTCAGAGTTACTGTCCTTTGTGCATACAATTACTGCAGTAACATGTTTGTTACACCCATGCAGTTTTATCTTTTGGGGTGGAGGGGGTAAGCTGGCATTTGTATTCTTTCACAGCCTTCACATCTGTGCTTGGTTTTAAAAGAAGAAACACAGCAACAGAAAGAATGCTAAATACTTCTTTGCCTTATTCTGCATTAAGATGCTTAGCAGTATAACTCAGTCTAAGGACAGAAATAATTCCTGAGAAATCCTAATCTTGTACGTTGTCATTTCTTGCTTTAAAATGCTGTGTTTGAATTAGTTTACAAAGGCAACACACAAGCAGAAATCATACATAGAAATGGTTGGTTAAGTATATACATATACTGTGCTAGACTTGAGCCATCTTAATGCAACTTCAAATCTAGAGAAGATCCGAGATTAGCCAGGACAAAAAGGTCAGGGACAGGCAGAAATTCCTGGCATTCAACACAGTATCACCTGCAGGTTTATGGAGACACTGAGAATGCAGATTTTTCACTGTTACCTGCTTATGGTGGTACCTGACATTTATGTAGCATTAAATATATATATTTTTTAAATTAATTTATCTTCACAGCAAGCTAGCAAACAAGGAAGGTCTGTATTACAACCAACACCACACCCCTACAGAAAGCTTCAGACACCACTTCTGCTCGTATCAGGTCTCTGTTATGCCACAGGCTTTATAATTTTTTTTTTTTTCCAGTGAGGTATCGCATTGGCTGAGTGTGGTCTATGCCAAGTCATTTAACCTACCTCTGGTCAGATTTCAGCACATATACATTCCTCCATATGCCACATCAGTAGCAGGCTGGATTAATTAGCTAGGATCACAGTTTCCACAACATCTTGCTTGTAAATCACAAATTTTCTTCATGGGCAGGTAGCAAAACTTGTTTCTTAGCAAAAATACCAGAGATCCCAGAGCAACAGAGATAGGTAGGAAAATTCCCACTGATCTTATTGATATAGGATCAAGCAAAGCAGCAGAAGAGATGGTATTTTGGACTAACTAATGCTGCAGTCTACTTACCAGTAATGTCATATTTTAAATCAATCTCACCAATGTCAAGATTCTGCCCATAAGACACTCATCCAAATACTTATTTCATGATTTCTTAGGTCTCTTATGTTAACAAAAAAGAACCGGAGTTGAAAATATTGTACTTGTCAGATTTCAGAAATACTAGCACAAAATGGAACAGCAATGTTAGACATTTTTGAAGATAAACTTTTACAGAAAGTAAAAGTTGCACTTCTTTAGTATTTAACAGCTGCTGTTTAAAGATACAAACCAAACAATATTTAACAACCATAATGCAATAGTCTATGGTTAAAGCCATCAGTCCCTTTGTTCTAAGCACTATTTTAATTGATTAATAAGAACACATAAAAGCTTTGCCTTCTCTAGGGAGTCTTTTGAGAAAACACCTCCTCTGTTGCTAGAAGTATGCTGGCTCCAGCAGGACTTCCAAAGCTGGCAGTATGTTGCTGCCAATCCAAACACTACTACTTCCAACTCTGCTCAGAACAGCTTTTCACTAGGCAAAGCCAGGTGACCTACCTACACCAGGACTGCCAATTCAGACAGCAAAGTGGAACTCAGCCAGGTTAACACTTCTCAATCGCTAGTTATGGTACAGCAAGGACAATTGAGATTTGAAGATGGCTGCTGGAATTTAAAAAGTATAAATACAGAATAGCATAGCATGCAGAATTACACCTACCATTGCACCCATGGAAGGTGAGAAGGAAGGAATGAGTGAAAATATACCTATATTTTGACTAATAGTAGCCTAAATACATGAATGTAAGCATTTTGATCCTGTATATCAAATGCAAATGTGGAAGTTTGGAAATTTACACAAATTCCAGTGCAAGCAAGCCTCATAACAGCATACCACCTGCTCCCTAGATGATTAATCCTTAATACTTAGCTCTACAGGATAGAGACATGACAGCATCCAAAAAAGAAAATTTGTTAATTCTTCTTAAGAATGAAGTACTGTTTACATATTAAGCTTCTATATTGCCAACAACAACTTTGTTTTAAATTTGCAGTGTAATTGTTCATCATGAAGTCACATCCTAATACAGGCAATCCAATATATATGAATGTAGGTAAGGTTTTATATGATAAAAGGTTTCGGATGTCTCTAGGCAAAAGTGAGTATACAAATATATTTCTGTCTTTCACCATCAGGTAATGACGATGCAAAACAGGATTTTAGTAGTGGAAAAGTATTTAGAACGGAAGGTAGGGTGTAAGGAGACAGAAAAATCACACTGGCTTTTGCAAGATCTCATTTTTCATACTTAAAATACGCAGAATATGTCACTCACTCTGAAGTTACATATTCTGGTGGACAGGAAATAAACTACATTCTGAATATTCATGGACCTGTGAATAACATTTTCTGTGTCCCAGTTTCTTAGCTGCTGTGTGAAATTATTATTTTATTTTAAAATGGTTTGTTTCAAAATAACTATTTTTTCATCTTCTCCTTAAAGTGTGCATAGGCTGTTATGGCATCTATAACTTAGTTGTGTTCTGTCTTCTGGTTATGATCTGATTAACTCATATGCTAGCCACTCTATGCCAATGTAAGTAACAACAAACGGTAAACAAGAGCCATGAATAGGTAAGATTCCTAAAATATAAATTTTTCAAAAGCCAAAAGAATTCCACACACTAGCAACACTGTGAAAATAAGCTTGGTACATGCAATCACAGAATCACAGGATCACAGGATCACAGAATCACAGAACGGTTGAGGTTGGAAGGGACATCTGATGTTCATCCGGTTAAAGCCCCCTTCTCAGCCAGAGCAGGCTGCCCAGGACCATGTCCAGACAGAAAATGTGACAAATTAGGCAGATCAAAAAAAAAAAAAAAAAAAGCAAACATATGGATACTTTTACTAGTAGTGTTCTCTCAAGACTTGGTATTCATTTCTTACTCTTCAAGCCTTAGGATTCTCCATTGCTGATCCCTTGAATCCCCCCTGACAGGGCTTTCTAAGGAGCCACATGGGAAAGCAAGCTATGTGTCTAGGAGTGGCAGCCTCGAGAAAGCTGCCTTCTAGCACTGCAGAAATGTTCAATAAGACAATGCTTCTGAAAGTGTAGAGCACGTAGGAGTGCCATAGTTTTGGCTGGGACAGTGTTACTTTTCTTTATAGATGCTCATACAATGCGGTGTTTTGGATTTAGGATGAGAACAATGTTGATAACACACCAATGGTTTAGTTGCTGCAGAGCAGTGCTTACACAGAGCAGTGCTTACAAGGACTCTTCTCATCTGCCCTGCCATCGAGGGAGCTGGGGGGCCACGAGGAGCTGGGAGGGGACAGAACCAGGACAGCTGGCTCAGACTGACCAAAGGTATGGCATCATGCTCAGCAATAAAAGCTGGGGGAAAGAAGAAGGAAGGGACAGACGTTTGGAGTGATGGCATTCGTCTTCCCAAGATACCATTACTTGTGATGGGCACTGTTTCCTGGAAATGGCTGAACATCTCCTGCTGATGGGAAGCATTGAATGAATTCCTTGTTTTGCTTTGCTTTCGCACATAGCTTTTGCTTAGCCTCGTAAACGGTCTTTATGTCAACCCATGAGTTCTCTTTTACCTTTCTGATCTCTTTCCCATTCTACCTGGAGAGAATGAGTGAGAGGCTGAGAAGGACTCAGCTGCTTACTGGGGTTAAACCACAACAGGGAGGAAATGGAAAAACCAACACCAAAAGCAGCTCTTTTTAAAGATGATGGAAATGCACAGGCCAATAATACCTTTTTTTTTCCAAGGGAAGAAAGTTTAGCCCCAGCTGTACACCATCTCCTGTTCTTCAGCAACGTTGTCCTTTCACCCAGCAAGCAGCTACACATCACACAGCCTTCTGCTCACTCCCCCTGCTCCCAGTGGGATTCAGGAGAGAATTTGGAAAAAACAAAGCTGAACTCGTGGGCTGAGATAAAAGCTATTTATTAAGACAGAAAAGGAAGAGTAAAAGGAAAACAATAATAGTAACAATAATAATAAAATATATATTTACAAAACAAGTGATGCACAATGCTATTGCTCACCATCCACCAACTGATGCGCAGCCAGTCATCGAGCAGCAGCTGCCCCTCAGCCAGCTCCTCTCTGTTTCTAAAGTTGTATTTTTTTTTTTGTTTTTGTTTTTGTTTTTTCCCTGCATGATGTCATATGTTATGGAATATCCCTTTGGCCACTTTTATGTCAGCTGCCTTTGTTCTGTCCCCTCGCAGCTCCTTGTGCCCCCAGCCCCCACACTGGCAGGACAGTATGAGAAGCTGAGAAACTGAAATGTCCTTTCTGCTCTAAAACATCAGAGTGCTATCAACATCGTTTTTTCTCCCAAAGCCAAAACATAGCATCATACCATACATTGTCAAGAAAATCAACTCTGCCCCAGCTGAGACCAGGACATCCAAGAACATGAGGCAGTGCCCAGTGGTGGATCTGTCAGAGAAATGATTACAAGTTCACATGGCCTCCTGACTGCCCAACCATCTGCCTTCATTTCCAGTCACCAGGTATCACACTAAAATCTGTCTGTACATCAGTTGTGCCACAAGCCACTCTGATTCAGTATTTTTACAGGTTCAGCATCAGTACAACTGCAGTCCATCACTAAGATAACCTGGCTGTGTGCTCCGCTTTCATGACCACCGACCTATTTCAGTCAGCAGAAAGTGGGGGAATGAGAAGCCTTTGCTGCCATGCAGTTTCCATTTGAACTTCAAGCTTATCTTGCAACAGAACAGACAGCCTGTTGGATAACGCTACTTTAAATTACTGAGGAATGAAGGAAGAACTACTATGCTTAATGCAAAACAGCATATAATTTGCTGAAGTAACAGACATTGCCCTTATCTTTTGGAGCAGCTCATAAGTTTTCACTTCTTATTTGACGTATAACATTGTTTTATGAAGTTGGTATTTTTCCATTTCACTTTTCCTTTAACAAATGAAATTGATTCTGTCAAACAGAGCAAAATGAACATTCAGAATTGCAAATCAGTGTTTTCTCTTCTTATACCGTGGGGACAACAGTGGGAAAAACAGTTTAAAATAAGGACATTTTCAAAGGATTATTTCCTGAATATTTTATCAACAAGAAATTTTATAATCATCATAAAATTTGAAACTGGAAAACAAACTAAAGCAAAACAATTAACTGTTCCAATTTTGCTATCACGATACAGGAAGGAATATTACTTTAAACTAGAGAGTCTCTAAAGGACTGGAGGACTGGCAGCAGATGCATTATCCGTGTAAGCTGACAAAACTACTCATGTCATGAAATGAAGCTGGTTATGTTTCTATGTCACTGTTCTTTGTGTGAAAAGTATCTTTCTTTTCCTCTCATTTTATTTTTCTTGCCTTTTTGAGCTGTAAGTTTGCCTGGGTAAAGTTGAGATTATTTGTATGCGGGGTACACATCATTAAGCTGGTTCAATCTATCAAGACCATAGGTTTGACACTCCCGAGGCACTACTGCAGAGGAGATTTAAGTGAAATTTTTTCCCTATCAAACTGCCCAAGGAAAAGTCTAAAACCTCTCACATTCCTCATTACACAAACTTTATAGCCTCCTGCAAACTGCAGACAGAAACAATAAAACTGAAGATATTACAATATGTAAAACAGTCATGGAAATCATAGAATCATAAAATCCTAAAGGCTGGAAAAGACCTCTTGGTTCATCTAGTCCAACCGTCAACCCAATACCACTATGCCCACTAAACAATGTCCCTAAATGCCACATCTACACTCTTCTTGAACACCGCCAGGGAAGAAGACTCCACCACCTCACTGGGCAGCCTGTTCCAATACCTGACCACTCTCTCAGAGAAGTTTTTCCTAACATCCAACATGAACCTCCCCTGGTGCAGCTTGAGGCCATTACCTCTCATCCTAACACCGTTACCTGCGAGAAGAGGCCGACCCCCACGTCACTACAGCCTCCTTTCAGGTAGCTGTAGAGAGCAATAAGGTCTCCCCTGAGTCTCCTTTTCTCGAGACGGAACAGCCCCAGTTCCCTCAGGTGCTCCCCACAAGACTTGTGCTCCAGGTCCTTCATCAACTTTGTTCCCCTTCTTTGGACATGCTCCAGGGCCTCAATGTCCTTCCTGCAGTGAGGTGCCCAAAACTGAACAGAGCGCTTGAGGTGCGGCCTCACCAGTGCCGAGTACAGGGGGACGATCACCTCCCTGTTCCTGCTGGCCACACTATTCCTAATGCAAACCAGGATGCTGCTGGCCTTCTTGCCACCTGGGCACATTGCTGGCTCATGTTCAGCTGGTTGTTGACTTTCACCCCAAGGTCCTTTTCCTCTCCACAGTTTTCCAGCCACTCTACCCCAAGCCTGTAGCTTTGCTTGGGGTTGTTGTGACCAAAGTGCAGGACATGACACTTGGTCTTGTTGAACCTCATGCAATTGGCCTCAGCCCATCTATCTAGCCTGTCCAAATCCCTCTGTAGAATCTTCCTTCTTTCAGGCAGATCAACACTTCCTCCCAACATGGTGTTGTCTGCAGATTTACTGAAGTTGCACTCAATGCCTTCATCCAGATCATCAATACTGATATTAAACAGGATGACTGATCCAAGCTCTGTTTAAACAGCTCAGACTATATGGTATGACAATGTCTTGTTCTTTCCTGAGCTCTCTTCTATGTAATAGATTCTGATGATTCAGATGCCCTTTGTAAAGATGGTTGGGAACCCAAAAGATCAGCATGTTAAATAATTGCAGAAAGATTTTTATAGTTTAGGGTATGGGAATGGTAATCAGAAATAGTAACTCTGCTAACACGCTACAGAGTAATTTTAGAGATGTTGTGGATTTCTCAGTTTGACAGATAAAGTCAATTGGCCAAAAAGACTTTTTTCTTTTTTTTTTTGGCAGGATTTTACTGGTTTTAGTATGACTTGAGAAAAGTTTACTCCGGGCATAGATAGCTATTCTGTTCAAAACCACACAGAACAAGTGACTGTAAGCTCACTCTGGGAAACTGGCAAACTCTAACTGAAGAGACTAAAATGTTGGTTTCTGACATCTCAAAGCCTTACCTGTTCTGTGACAAAAATTACACTGGCCCAATTAACATTTGGAGCAAGGTATGTGGAGAAGGAGCTCATACAATGTGAAAAAGGTCCAAATGGAGAGATTAAATCACATAGTTCACAGGAGAAAATTGAGTGAATAGTACATATTTAGCTACTTCCAGCTTTTTACATGAAAAATCCTCTGCTATCTCAGAACTGTGCCATGAATGTTAACAGATCTTCTTTAATCTCTAAAACATTTACAAGCTAAGTAAATCATGCTTTCCTAATCTGACGAATTTGGGTCTTACAGAGTTTCCAGGTACACTGTGTTTTTAACAGACTCTGTGGAAGATACCTTGCTCTGGTAGTAAATGACAGGCTAGTTTGCCAATCCCATTTCTGTCAGGATACTGACAGCACTCAGAACTATGCCAACTGTTAATATGTGCTCCTTAGAAGGCAAGGTAAGAAATGAAGAAGATAGAATCATAAATGCAGAATGTGTGAATCCTCTATACGTGTACATCAAAAAATAAACAGGCTTGGTTTGCTGTTCTCTGTCATTACTGAAACTTCTTTTATGTAATTCCTGCTTTAGAAAGTACCAGAAAAGCTACAGTAACCAAATGCACAAGAGCAAAACTATTTTTTTTTTTTTTTGCACAGGAAAATTCTTTGTGATCTGTGAACTTAATTATATAACATTTCTTAATTTAATAACCCATTAAAATCCATTATCTATAGCTCTTGAAAAGGGAAATGATCAACCATGCTTACTCAGGCAAAGGCATTCTGGCACACATTACAGTTAGCTGCTGCTAAGACACAATACATCTTCCCATCTTTTTTATGTAACCACAAGTTATAATCTATGTTTTTCTATTGCAGTGTAATGAGATGTTTGAATCATTTCATGGTAGCCTGCTGCATTTAATAAAAGGTTTTACTGCATCAGCGTTCACAAGGGATAAAATATGTGCCAATTACTCACAGCAGAATGATCATTTTCCTTTGCTTTTGTCATTCTTTCCAACGGAGAAAATGGTCAGGGTTTTCAGAAAGGTTTTGCTACTCTGTGGAGATTTTAGACAAATGCAGCATAGCAGTGCACAGAAGTGCTGGGTTTTACCCCAGGCAGTAGATGTAAAAATTTTTATGAACTAAGTCAGAAGTGAAACCTCCACTTGTGTCTAAATATCCTGCTCTCATGCTTAACCTTCAATTCTGTTTGCCTAATCACCTTAGGAAAATCCTTTGATGAACAGAGACAACAAAACTTGCTGATATTAAGAAAGTTGATGAAGCTACAAAATTTGTAATTAGCATTATAATAATACAACTACAGTGGCAGAGATCATTAGTCCTTCTGAGCAGTTGCCCTAGATCCTCAAAAGTTTGAATTTGTCCCTCAAAGGGATTTCAGGGGACTTGTGCTGAAGTTATTTTTAGAAATAAGATTTAGGTTCTCCAGATCAAACAGGTTTGGCTACAGTGAGTATAACCCTGCTTAAATTCTGTTCAAATCTGTGCTACAAATTTTGTGCCATATTGATCATAATATGTCCTTTTTCTACGCCTCTTCTGAGACTACTGAAATTTCTGTAATCTAAAATGGTTTGATTAATTAAACAGTAGAAACATCAGTATTTATACAAGAGAAATGGTAAAGTCCTGGTTTTGTATATCCTACCAGACTGGACCCACTAGAGAATCTCTGCCTAAAATAGGAATTGGATGGATTGGCATCAGAAGAAAGCTCAGGGAAGTTTAAGAATCTTTTAGTAGAGAACACAAATTAGAAAGATCTGAACTTAAAAGGATAACTAGTGAAAACTTACTATGGAAGCAGTTTATTTATAGTTAAGAAAATGCAATAGCTGGATAGCTTTTTCTGGGGAAAAATGAAAGCATATGTCTTGCAAAATACGTAAATACGCCACTTGAAGTCTTTTAACTTGTAACTGAAATTTGCTTTTGAAATTCATAAGCAATGTCTCTGCATCCCTAAATCAATTATGCTTTATATGATTATGGGAACAGAGCAAACCTTTCCCCTATAAAAACAAAATTTTGACCAATGCAATTAACTTGTAATCTGTGAAGGTAACAGCATTTTGTGCTAACATGTAGTAAAATACATCATCACGGATGGATACGCTTTTGATGATAAGTGCACTGACTGTTGTAGAAAACATATCCCAAATACATACACAGGTTTTACTCTCTCTCCCAGTAAAGAGTCCAGTTGAACACTGTGGTACAGCATACTAGATCATATGAAGTTTTATACAAGATAGAATTTATCACTTATTGCTTTCCTTTGGTTTGTATCTGCACGTAATAAGAAGTGTGGAATAGCCTTAGATTGTACATGTTTACAACCATTTCTCTCCTTAAAAATGATTACTAGAGATGAAGGATAATATTTTCACTGTGCCAGTCATTACTAAATTAAACTTTTAATTGCTTTCTGCTACAGTGAATGCTACAATGATTTGAATATAAGGTATTTCCTGACAGGTGAGCAGCTGTTGTATGCAAATGATGCAAAAACAGATATAATTTCTTGTCTTCAGCCTCATTAAACTGACTTCTGCAGTAGGCCAGTTTCAGCAGCAATGTCAGCAGCACAGGTTTCCTAAATTAGCTCAGCTCAAATTAAATATTTAGAGAATAAAACCTTTTAAGGCAGCAGGGTATCATTAGGCCACAACCACCATGCAGAGCTACAGAAGTTTCATCTTAAAATACATGCAGAAAATGAAATCTGCTGGCTTTAAGGCAGATAATTACCAAGTAATATAGGTTAATACAAGGATTCAGAAACGCAGTACATAATCTTGTACTGATTTATAAACTGTGAATATCTCTTAAAAATAAAAGATACCAGGATCCAAAATTATGCACATTTAAAGGAAAAGTGAAAAACAACACAAAACAAACAACAACAAAACCACTATTTTTTTAAAAGCTGCACTCTCCAACAATGATGTCTTTTGAAAAAAAACGAGAGATAAGATGGGTCCTCAAATCAGTGAAGAATGAATTCTTAGGTTGTTCTTCTTAAAAGAGCACTAGTTGTTCCAGGAAATGTTCTATTCATACTAAGTAAGATCACTAAGTCATGTAAATTCACTTATTAAAGCAAAGCAATGGATGTATATTTTAATGTGTAAATCTGTGTCACTGATTTCAGATACCACCAACACTTCTGTGTTAGACCTAAATTAGAATTCTTCGGAGATAAAACAGTGTTCATTATATAGAGATGTGCACATTGTCTTTAATAACCATTACTGCATAGAAATTGGCATAGATATACTCTACTGCAACAACTCAGAAGTAAAATTCCTCTTCATTCAAAACTGGTTTTACTTTTTTTTTT